>FR990100.1:13922500-14382862 GCA_905404275.2 Hedya salicella
ATTATTTGAGCTCCAAACTAAAATGCTACAATGTTCGCGAAATATAAATAACAGAACAATTATAAATAAACAAGAAGGCTCCTTGGAAGGAACTTCGTGCGCGGAGGAGAAAAAGTCATAACGCCTCTTCATTTCTTCAGCGTAGTCGGGTAAAAAGTATCCTATAACCATCTCGAGATACCCAGCTACCGGTGTACCAAAAATAGTTAAAATCTGTTTAGCCGATTTTGCGTGATGAAGCCGCAACGACATATACAAACATACAAAATATCAAAAAAATGTTTCGCTTCAGTGACCTCCAAATAGTCCATAACAATCAGTTTTTTGAAAATATCTTCAATGTACAGACATTTCATTTTTACAAGTTTATAATAGTATAGATGACGTTTAACCCAAAAATTACATTGTCAGCTTGATATTTTTTTTTTCATCAATTTTGATCCATTTTCGGGAGCAGGTAGTAATTATTCAATCATTAGCAAGAAGATCAACGTGGTAATAGGCTGATCAAAACTTTTTTCGATTTAGTATATCTGAGCCGAGTCACAGTGTTCACGCCCGCAACAACACGCTGTAAACAAGATAAACGAGAAAAGTTTTGCTTTGCTCCTGATACGATAGACTCATCAGAAGAATCTAAATTGAAAACTTATTCAAACGTTAATATTTATTGTGTAATAAATATATAAATATATATATATTCGAGTATATTATATTATCAAATATTATTTAATTTAAAGAGACATGATCTACTACAGCAATTAAGGTACTTTCCCGGACATACATAACTTCAAGGAAATTTTAACAATATTAGCACAATAACAAACTTTACTGTACTGCGTGTTGTCTGTGCTGTTTCGTGGTTGGAATATGTTTGAGTTGCAGTCGCTGCGAAAATATCTGGGGTCTCGCCACTGCTAAATATACTTATGCATACTGGTATTTAGCTACCTCAAAACTTGTTGTTTGTTCGTTCTAAGTACTTTATGTGCTTCTACGTATTTTTCAGTAGTAGTAGTACTACTAGTAGGTAGTTGCAAAACAATTTCGCAATGGAGGGCGAGCAAGGCGGAGATGAAATTTTAAATTCGGTTTTCCACAAATGTCGCTGTCGACAATTCAATTTAGTTCACTGCCGCAAACACTGAAAATAATTTAAAATGAATGTTATCGTCAACATCGGACTATTTTTAATGCCATTGTAATTGTGTATGAAATGAAAAGAAATATGCATCGCAATGACCTGCAACTGTATAGATATTTTTTTCACAGGAGACTATTTAAAACAAAAATATCAGGATAGTTATTTTAATATGTAATTTATCTCCCCTATTATTATATGTTCCTGTAATCTCTTGAGTTAGTTAAAATACGCGTCATTACTCATTAGGAGCGCGAGAGAGTTTGACACGACTGAGTGAGGCACGCCGGGTCTTTACTTATACTTCGTGAGGCATTCGATCCCCGATGGCACCATCCGAGGAATCCACTTGAAGCCGGAAGAATGCTGAACGCGTAGCGAAATGAGGTTTTTTAATACGCTGGAATATGTGCAATTTACCCGGTGACAGGAATTTATTGCGTGGCACCTATCTACTCAAGAAAGTGAGAATGCTACTTGGCTTCCTCTTTTTAGGATTTCGTATCAAAAAGGTAAAAAATAAACCGCAAGGGTTTATTTTTTATAATTATAATCGCTGCAACTCTATATGTCTGTCCGTTCGACTGTTACAGCGCTATATATCAGGAACTACATGTTGGAGATTTATTCGGATTAAGATCGTCGGCCATGTTTTCATTGTCCGCCATCTTGATTTAGTGTCTATCAGTGCGCACGTCTGGCGCAGGCGGCGGTCCAAGGAAAAGTGAACGACCGAACTACCGCACTACTGACTGACAGTTGGCATAAAAAATGTAAACAAGAGTGTTGCCACACCACAAACTTCAATTACCCTTCAGCTTAAAGATCGACAGTGCTGCCACCAATGTGGCCAGTCGAATAAAATTGTTTCAAATCAACCGTTTCTCTAACATACATAAGCTATTCATTTTAAAATAAGAATAGGAGAGGAGAGAGACACTTGTTCCTTAAAGAAGACACGATACAGTAATTTTAAAACACTATTGTGTATCTTGTATTATTTAAAACGAACCTTGGTAGTGTATAGTACATGTATACTGTGTCACAATGATATCTGTCACAGTTTTTGGGGCAAAAAATCAGTCTAGCTACTAGGTAAGACATCATATACAGGACTCAATTTTCGCATTCTTAAACATATTTTTTATTGTGGTGTGTTTTGTGTGTGTTTTACCTATTTCAGAAATTTATCAAGCGAAAATTTTGGACGTTATAGATATCAGGTGCAAACTTAACTGGTGAACTTGGTGAAAAAAGTGAAAGCTTGTACGAAACCCTCAGTGCGCGAGTAAGTCTCGCGCTAAGCCGAACTTTTTTACATGTAATTTATATATAGATAAGACGATACATTTCTAATGGTAAGATAAAACGTTTCAAACACGCACAATGTACTTATAAGGAATGCGATGGTACAATGATGACCAATAATTAAAACATTTACAATCTTAAGGACGTGCAGTTGGCCAAGTGAGCACTTATTAATATACTTCATATCTCTAGAGTCTAATTAGCAGACACCGGTTTCGCGGGGGCAAAAATGTACCAGTGCTAGTGATTAATTAAAAATCGACTAAGTTTATCGACATCGATAAAAATAAATTTTTAATCATCATTATCATAACTAAACTAATGGCTAAGTTTGAATACGTTTAACTATGTGCAAACCTCTTTCATTTACACTTAACGCAACTATAAACAACCGATATCTGACATTGACTGTGTCGAGTCGCTTTTGACAACCATTGAATCGTTGAATAATTACGTCGGCATTTCGACTTTAAAATCATTAAATGATTTGGTATCCGGAAAAGAAATAGAACTGAGTCATATAGCAGAAATTCATCAATACTATAAATTGTTTGAATTTGCTCCAATTACTACAGTTGACCTAGGTCATTTAGTTGGCTAAAATGGATATTGTCACCCAGGCGACGAAGATTAAAGGCTGAAAATGTGGAGAAAATTTTGATTGTATATTATGAAAATTATATTAAATATTAAAAAAGTTTATTACGCAAAAAGTTTATTTTTGTGTATGTAGTTTTCTTCTTCATTCAAATTCTTGAAATCACCCAACGGTTGTACATCATTTTTATCGATATCCACTAATAAAATTAGTTCAATGTATCCTCGCACTATTAAACGTCAGTACAGATTTGCCCCCGCCAAACCGGTGTATGCTAATTAGAGACTAATATAGCATATACTTTACTAACATATTATGGATATCTTATCTGAAATAGAGAGTTAAATTCATTGAATGATTCATATTCCTAGGCTAATAAAGACCGCCAACAAACAGTGTTTAAGTTTAATGACTGACAATACTCTCTAATATAATAAAATAACTAGCGGTTTTCAGAATATTAAAAACCATAATCATTAAGTACTTTTTACATTTTTACCCAGCTTTTGCAGTATGAAAAAAAAAACATAATTATTACGTCGCAATCGAGAGCTCAATATAAATATTGGAATCCCTTCAGCGCGTAATATGATAATCAATAGCAATTCGCTGCACACACATTGACCTTACCCCGATATAATATATTATTATGAGACGGCATATTGAATAATTCAACGAGTCCTCAAGTGAAGTATCTCAGTTGAAGGTCGTGATCGTGATGTAGTACATTACAAGCGGTTGAAATGTGAAATACTCGGCTCTTCGATTTAGTACAGGGGTCTACAGTCCGGCTGAGTTTTGTACATTTCAAATATGCACTTAATTTGCTACAATGGTTTCATATTAGCATTAAAGATGCGATACGACATTTTATACAACCCACCAGTAATGTATATTAAAACTTATTCGCCAGTAGGAAGCTAAGGAAACGACGTAAATGTATGCGGTTTAGAACGTGTATAACTGTATCCACTCCTATCTATTGACATACTTCTAATACATTGATTCGATCGTGTTAGATACTATATTATTTATCTCCTAGACAATAACTCCTTCAGGTTGGCTGTAGGGCTGCGTCTTGGTGCCGACATTGTAAGCGCCGTAAATAAATAGGCCTCACTGACCGACATAGGTATATTTGCGGCGTTTGCTGTCGAAACCTTTGGCCCGTGGAGCTTAGATGCCCACCAACTCTTCGGCACAGTAACAAAAAAAATAAACATGTAACCGGTGACCTTAGGGCTGGCTCGTTCCTCGCCCAAAGGATTGGGATATCCATCCAGAAAGGGGACGCAGCCAGTAGTTTTATGGGTACTCTACCCACAGGCACCGACTTAGGTGATTTAGTATAAGGTTTAGTTTTTATTTACTTATACATAGAAACATTATAAAACGTCCACCAGAAATTAAATAATTTCTGTAACAAGTTTTTAGTGCCAACTGCATTTTTCATTGAAAACCTATCAAATAACAGGTGACTCTGCACGATATTTACGAGACGTTCAATTGACTAGTAATCGATTCTAAGTTCATTCATTCGTTCACGCTATCCCTCCCATACAAACGTGAAGTTCCAACACTTAAAAATAATTAAGAAAAAGTTAATTAAATTAACGTCTCTCTGTCGTTTAAATGCCGTGCCTCGTTGGGAATTGCCGTTCATGCTAGATATATTTAGATTATATTAAACTAGAAGATGCCCGCAACCTCGTTACTGAAGTAGAATAAAATCATTACCCTCTTTTTCTCCAGCGCCTTCTAGTAAAAAGTACCCTATAACATAACCATCCGTGGATACCCAGCTACCTATGTACCAAAAATAGTGGAAAGCCATTCAGCCGCTTTGAAGTGATGAAGGCACAATGAAACATACAAACATACAATAAATCCAAAAAAAATCGATTCATTGCCCTTCCCTTATTTTATTGAAAATGTTTTCAATGTTTCTGAACAATTTCATTTTTACAACTTATAGTAGATAGACATAGTATAGAAGATGCGTTAATGGAACGCTTCAAGAAGAATTTAAAGTATCATGCGAGAGTAAACATTTGTTCTTCACGTCTCCTCGGGTGTAGAAATAACTCTAGAATTTTGCATCGATTTATTTGAAGAGATATGTTTAGATATGCCCTCGGGAATGAGTTGAAATTCTCTTTTTGCTCTCTATACATGCAAAACATACATACAAATACCTGCTTCCCTCCAAAAATTCAGTTTTCTCTAAACTTAAGAACGCAGTATTTCATGATTACTCTATTCGCGTACAATCTCAAACTGTGTAGGTGCTAAATAACCCTAAAAACATAGAATTGATCGATAGACTTATTTCGTTCAAAGTACACTCCTAGTCAGCACTGAAATTTAATTTTTATTATGCTTCGTGTTTCATCTATATATCAATGATGTAACGGCTTTTAAAATCAACCATTGAGAAACATACCTTAGGTTTAAAGAATTTACTACTTACTTATTTTTTATTTTGGCGACATTTGACTATTAAGATTTCATAGTATCCCATTATGATGAACCATGTAGAATATACCACACATGGTGACATGGCGTCAAAATTATCCGTGACATTTCACAACGACCCCGTATATACCTTTTTATATCCTAACTAGAAGTCGCCCGCAACTTCGTTCGCAGAGGAGAAAAATTCATAACCCCTCTTTTTTTCTTTAGCATAGTCGGATAAAAAATATCCTACACCCATCTGTAGATACCCAGCTACCTGTGTATCAAAAATAGTTGAAATCTGTTTAGCCGATTGAGCGTGATGAAGCCACAGCGACACATACAAACATTTTATTTTTACAAATTTATAATAGTATAGATGTAGGCATAATATCATCCAAAAAGTCGCTCAATACTTTAAGTGCCCTTTCGTCCTTGTGATTTTCTTCGCGCTGTGTAATGCCTCTGATCAGATAAGTATTTGGGGTGCTCCATAAGGTGACGTATGTTTCTAGGTTCATGGTATTCTCTCCCTCTTACTGAGCATACGCGTGAGCGAGATGGAAATGCGTGCTCGGGAGCGCGGATATGATATCATGTTTTTAAATTCTAAATTTTTGTGCGTTTAAATCTATACATATAATAAAGCTGAAGAGGATCAAAAGTCTGTACAAGGATGATTTTCGAAAAAAAATTGACTAGGTATACTTAAAATCGGTAACAGAACACGTTCCAACAGTTTTTAGAATTTTTGTCCGTTTGTCTGTTTATTTGTGCACGCATCACGTGAAAACGGCTAAACAGATTTTGATGCAAACTTTACAAATCTGTCGAGAAAATCTTCGGTCAGATTATAGGCTATAAAAATTTAACCCCTAAAAGGGGGGGTAGCCACTACACTTGATGGAGTTAAGTTTGCACCTGAATCGTATGGCGCTACTTAGGAAGGAGGTACAAACTTTTCTCAAATATGTGCTACACGAGCCTGCGACTACTATTGAGTACGAGCCGAGTATCGAGTACTTTTCTAAACCAACATGTGGCGCTAAAATTAATATCTATAAATAGATATTAATATCTATTTGTCAAATTAACTCTAATTTTAGAATAGGGGGTACGGATATTAACCAATTTAATAGAATAATTGATTTAATAATACAACAAAATACGAGATAAGTGGCTCGGTGGTATCAACAAGGAGGAGGCTCACATGTGCAAGAATTCGCCCAGGTACTGCTTCAGGTTGGAGAAGGACTTCTGGAGGAAACCAACGGCTTGGTTCGATTACCAGAGACGTTATGCAGGATCGTTCCGTCCGTTGAAGACCACATTCGGAGCGTATAAGGAGACCTGAGCCAGGTGATGTGACGTGAGAGCTCTTCGGTTTGTGAGAGAGCCATATTCACGCCGAAAATTGAACAGGCAGCGGCAGTTAATGCGCGGATATTGGCGAAAATCGAAGGTTAACAGGCAGTATATAATTCCACTAGCTGTTGGCCGCGACTTCGTCCGCTCAGAGATGAAATTTGTAGCCTTTTAGAAGGCAACTTCGTCAGCGGAGGAAAAAACATAACCCTCGTTTTTTCTTCAGCGTAATCGAATAAAAAGTGTCGTATAATTATCTGAATCCTCAGATAATTATAGGACGCCCAGCTACCCATGTACCAAAAATAGTTGAAATATGTTTGGCTGTTTTGGCGTAATGAAGCTACATCGACTCATACATACAAACATACAAAACATAAAATTGAATTAGTGACCTTCAAATACTCCATATCACTTATTTTTTAGATTTCCTATATTATAGTAGTAGATTATCTATATATGTTTAATGTACATAGACATTTCATTTGAAACCTTAATCTATCTATCTTCTATATTGTATCTATCCATCTATGTATACATATATTAAAGCTGAAGATGCTCTAAAGTCTGTAGGTACATGGAAGATATTCGAAAAAAAGTTGGCCGGGGATACTTAGAATCGATAACAGAACACGTTCCAACAGTTTTTAGAAGTTTTGTCTGTTTGTCTGTTTATCTATTTATCTGTTTGTCTGTTTATTCGTACGCGCATCACGTAAAAACGGCTGAACAGATTTTGATGCAAAGTTTACTAATATGTTGAGAAAAACCCGGACAGGTTATAGGCTATAAAAATTCAACCCTTAAAAAGGGTTAGCCACTACACTTGATTGAGTTAAGTTTGCTCCTGAATCTTATAGCGCTACTTAGGACGGAGGTGCAAACTTTTGTCAAATATGTGCTACACGGGCTTACGACTACTATTGAGCACCTTGCTAAACTAACAGGTGGCGGTTTAAATTAATACCTAAGCATTTTGCCAAATTAACTCTAAGTTTAGAAGAGGGGGTACAGATATCAACAAATTTAATTTAATAATACAACACACGAGATAAGTGGCTCAGTGGTATCAACAAGGAGGTGGCGCTCATGTGCAAGAATTTGCCCAGGTACTGCTTCAGGTTGGAAAAGGACTTTGGGAGCAAAACCAACAACCTGATTCGATTACCAGAGATGTTATGCAAGATCGTTCCGTCTGTTGAAGACCAAATTTGGAGCGTATACGGAGACCTGAACCAGGTGACGCGACGTGAGAGAACTCTTCGGTTTGTGATAGAGCAGTTATTATGCGGATATTGGCGGAAATGGAAGGTGAACAGGCAATATATAATTCCATTAACACTGTTTTGGATGAACGCTTCGTCACAACATACTTGATGGAGTTCCTAAACTCATTGAGCGCTTCAGGACTCCCAGCACACACATTAACCCTGAAAGTTGGAGTTCCGATCATGCTTCTTCGGAATTTGTATCCTCCAAAGTTATGCAACGGAACCAGGCTAAAAGCAATACAGCTGCAGCGAAACCTCATCGAGGTGCAAATCCTCATGGGGTGCGGCGCCGGAGAAGCAGTGTTCATCCCCCGCACCCCCTAATTCCGAGCAACTTCCCGCTCCGCATCAAGCGCCTACAGTTACCCGTGAGCGTCTGCTTCGCCATGACCATCAACAAGTCGCAGGGGCAGACCCTGCGCGCCGCCGGCGTGGACCTGCGCACGGGCTACTTCTCGCACGGGCTGCTACGTGGCGTGCTCGCGCGTCACCAGCTGCACGGAGCTGTTCGTGCTGATGCCCGCCAGGAAGACTCACAATGTGGTGTACAAAAAAATATTGTAAAATGTCAAAGTTATGTACTTAAATATACTTTACATACCTACTTTTGGAGTATGTAACTGTCTATGGTATATTATTTACATTTTATTTACAGTTTTGTTTATGTATGCATAACTAAATATAAACATATAATTATATATACATATATATATATATATATATATATATTATATATATTATATGTAGCTCCGTGCAAATATGGATGTGTATATTTCTTACCTTTTCATGATAAAAAAGTGGTACTGTATCGTCCGATATACACCTCTAAGTAATACAGCTTATATACTCTATATGTCTTAAATCACGTCAAAAATTTAAATAAGTGCGGAAAACGATTAATTTTGGAGTGTAGTTTTATTTACTGGTATTTGTATAAAATTTTATCTGGACTTTACTTCAAGTTTCGGCTCCAGGGGAGAGGGGTGAATTATAGCCACTTACTGACACAGACCGAATTCCACGCGGGCGGAGCCGCGGGCACAGCTGGTAAATAATAAAGTCATAGCTGAGTTCTCTCAAACATTTCTCTTTTTAGAAACAATTTTCATATTTTCAGCTTTTGTGCATAATTTGTTACGAATGTTTTAAATGTATTTTAGACCTATGTTCGTGATCTTTTTCTATCGAGCGAAAGTCAAACACTCAGGATTCGAATAGCTGTTGTCCCTCAAGAAAGGCCTCAAGATTGCTAATTAAATTTATGGCAGCCGTATTATGATCCAAAAAAGCGCAACGATTTTTTGTAGAAACACGTTTTCTGAACCTACGTCACCTTAAATCTTTCAGGCAAATACTTTACAAGGTTTTTTGCTTATTGTCTACATAGTTCTACCGAAAAAAAAAATACAACACGTCCAGAATATACACCACCAACACCATGTCAACCATACAAAAAACATTTAAGAAAGCACTAATGCTAATAATCAAATCACTACTTCCAATAATAAACTTCATTCATTACAATATCACACGAAATAGAACGTGACTAATTTGGCTAACATCAACTGCTAAGTAATAGTTCTAACTAAACTGACTACGCGACCACGCCCGCGTCAGCCTCGCGCACGTAGGGTAAACATACCACCTTACATAACACATTAAACGCCTGAAAACGCTATCTTAGGACCGATAACAGACAGATAATGCCAGAAATACCACGTGCACCCGTATTCAGTTCTTTGAAATTTTAAAATTGCCGCCATTTAATTACCGTTGACACAAAAACAAATCGCGTGGTAATTTATCGATAAAATTGATTGTAGTATACGTCCTTAAAAGCTCCGACATCGCTGACCAAACACACTGTATAATACACACGTTCTGTGTAAGTTTGAAGCTTTTATATATTACAGCTAAAGAGTTAGAGCCCTGCGACGAACATACAGACAGCGGATGCTTAGTAATAGCGTTCCGTTGGTGTTGATTGGGTATGGAAACCAGTTAACAGTTATATAGTACAAATGGGATATGTAGTTTCCGAATCGGATATCGATATGCAAACCGGACACAACGTACATCACACATAGTCCCCTGCCGCCCATCGATCACCGTTCCTTCCGCGACGTTTTCCATTGGGAAAGCAGCAGCTCATGTAATTAGTAGAAACGAGAGCGAAGCGATTTCCGAGGCGGATCGTAACAATTAGTAGTGCGGGCGCAAGTGGCAGAAGAAATGCGAAATTGTGACGAGTTCAATAAGGAAAATAAAAAATAGCTCCTGAAAAATGATTATATAACTCATAGGTGAAGTAGATTAGTAATAAACGGCGCTCTTAAAACGGATGGACATTCGGGAATGTAATGACATCTTGAGATAATGATCTCAAGAGCATATTTTAAGAGCTTTTGTTTTTTCTTCAAGATCATATTGATTAGAATTTACTTTTGGTCAAGTTTTCAATATTTGGGCAAAGGGTCAGTCTTGTAGGCATAGGGTCGTTGTGACGACGAACAGTCACATCTATATCTATACTATTATAAAGTTGTAAAAATGAAATGTCTGTACATTGAAGATATTCTCAAAAAAATATTGTTACGGACTATTTGGAGGTCACTAAAACGAAAAATATTTTTTTTGGATTTTTTTATGTTTGTATGTGTTGTTGTGGCGTCATCACGCAAAATCGGCCAAACAGATTTCCACAATGTTTGGTACACGGGTAGCTGGGTATCTCCAGATAGTTATAGGATACTTTTTACCCGACTACGCTGAAGAGAAAACGACGGGTTATGACTTTTTCTCCTCCGCGAAGAAAGTTGCGGGCATCTTTTAGTATACTATAATAATCTCCTATTAAACGTACATAATCTACCTAATTCGTTTATGTGATATCACTTACTTCAGTATTACGCGGCGCTTTATTTTAATTACAAATACTGAAAATGTTCATAAGTCATTATTTAAATGACTTGGCACTCCTTATAACATTAAAGGTGTAACAATTTGTCAGTTTTTCGGTATAGCCCAAGGAGTAACTGTTTGAACGTCAAAGTGTGTTTATGGACTGCAGATGGTATATTACAAAACCACTCTATAACTTTAGAAGATAATAAAAAATAGAGTTAATTTACGATTGTATTTGATACGGGATGAAGATATCATATAAATTATTGCTCCACGATTAATCTGTCTTCATATTTCACGGCATAAGATTAAAGAGTTTCTAATCGGCTTCATAAACAACATATTAATTTACCGATTTACATGATGAAAAGTGTAAAAAAAACTCCCGTCAGCTGGTTTATCGCAACAAATCTCTCGGCACTTGCGCCAACAATTAAGAATGTAAGGCGGGCGCGAGGTGCGCTTGCGACGGTACGCTTCACATTCGCGTCGCGAATCGCCCGGGAACCACGCGGCGGAGAAAAACCTCGACACCCTCAACCTTCAAACCTTCTCAGTCAAAACCATTTCCAAAATATAACAGTGACTGGTTTCAACCAATTGACACAGGCCAAAAAAGTTATTAATATTTTAACCTGACGCGGTGTTTTTTTTTTCGCCGGGGTGTCGTAGGTGGCCTGTGTTAGTGACGGTGTGTGCTGTGGTATGGGGTAAGATGGGGGCGGGGCACAGTGCGGAGGTCGAGGGCGGCGCGTACGCAAGCGACCCGCCGGCCCACGACCGCAGGAAAAGTTACAGCAGAAGGCGAAGGTGAGTTTAGAACAACAATCTTAACACCATGTTTTAAGCGACGGAGCTAACGGCAACACTATGCATCAATGTAACAGAATATTTAATGTATACAATCAACATGACTAACATAATAAGAGCATTTTTCACAGTGTCATCACAGTGTACGGTTATTTCCTGATGAAAGTTGTCTCGGAAAAATGTATGTTGTCGACACAATAATCTACGTCGAATTTCAATTTCATCGGTATTTCCTCATTTATACACCAAGGCACTTATAACATACAAATCATGCTAACATATTTCATGCGGCCAACATTTCCACTCAAGAAAGTTGTATAAAACGCAGTGTCGATCGACACAGATTACCCTGCTGGCCGCGGTGCATAACAATGACAAGAAACGTGGAGCATCTGCCGTGACGACTTCGTATGTTTTCACTTTGAAGAAATAGTTAGCATTCGACGGTTATATATATTATGTATCGGGCTTTATAAACGATTAATAGAATTGGCGCAACAGTCAAAAGGACTTAGGTATGTATACGTAACTAGTATCGTAGAGGTTAGTTATTAAAGTGGAAACTACACAACCTTTCCCAGTCCATGAACAGTTCCAGAAATCAAACACCCGATGTTTATCCTCGGAAAATATAATAAACTTGCATAAAACAGGTAATACTCAAACTGTCAACATATATTCAAGCTTTTATTCAAATTGGCGTTGTGAACGCCGCTACTTTTCTGGTAAACAAACAAAGGCTGTGTTTAGCCCGAAATACGCTTAATCTGTTTAAGGTGTCAGATATGAAAGGAACCCTCTGGGGAAAACGTTTTGCAAGCGGCTCAAAACGTTAAGTATTATTGAATATAAATATTTGTCAATTCGTACAAAACTGGGTCAGATATATCTTATTTTCCATTTTCTCTCCAGGTACACAAAAGTGTCACATTTTCGTAGTCGTAGTATAGTCTTTATTTACTAAGAGGTAATACGCGATATTCATTAAAAGGTGCGCATACAGATTTACAAATATGTTTAAGTTTTTTAGACTTAAATGCAACACGTCCTCCAACGCTTGTTTTGTTAAACCCTCAACAAACAGGAATTCGTTCATAAAAAAATATATTTTACCGACATGCGTATTTTTACCCCTACGTCAGGTGTATGACACAAAAATATACGATAAGCGGCTTGTTGGATCACAAAATGTTATAGGGGCAGTTTTCGTTTCGTTGTTTGAGGTTGGGAAAGCCATTAAACGTATTTGAACCAAGGAATGACAAACATTACTTAGCGGACTTTGGTCAATAGTTGTCAGCGATGATAGAAGTATGATGGATTAATATTAGTCACGACAGGACCGCACAAAAGTTAGATGATAGGTGCGACGGGAAGGTATCGAATTATCGATTCTCTCAAATATCAGTATTTAGTTCTCGGCGTAATGTCTACCAAGCATCCGGGAATGTTAGTTTGCCCCATCTTACTTCACCAACGAGCTAGTTTGGAAACAAGTTACATTATTTCAAGAGCCTATTCTTATCACGATAGATACTAATCTTTAGTCGACCATTAGTAGCCTAACAGCGGTGTCCGAGGTTACTCTGTTAATTGGTGCAAAGTTAAGAAAATTCTTACGACGGATACCTTGTAATTAGGTTTATGGCCTATGAATTTCATAAAACAGTTTGTTTGTTCAACGGAACGCCCTAAAATTTCGTAATGCATTTTAAACAAGTCAAGATCACATGGAACATTGGGTTTTGAAAGCACAACATGTGTCATGTGACGTCTTAGCTTTGGTTGACTAATTTAATTATTTATCAATTTTACTTCAGACCCATTTCGTTTATAAGAAACAAAAAAAAATTGGACATATTTATTCAAAGTCCTTTACAAATGTCAGATAGTTTTAATTTGTGAGCTCACTAATCAAATATACGAGTGTTTGTCTCGTGTTAAAACAGTTTTATCCGTGAACATTTCATAACACACGGGATTGATTCAGGATGCTTTCAGTTATAACGAAGGTTTTACAATGGAATGTTATCCTTAAAAAACACTCAATATACATTAGTAAAATATCTATTTCAATATTATATGTATATCTGGTGTTAGGTAACTGTCCTTTCTAAGGATTTTTACAACTTTTTAATTTTTATTTACTATCATAATAAATATTTACAGGTGTTTTTAAATTTTTGAATTATACATATGTATATGTTTAATAGAATGTTGTTTTTAGAAAGAAATTATACAGTAACTTAAACATTACTAAGTATATATAAAATATTGATTGCAGCAATGTCTGTATGAGTGGCATAAGTAGAGCTCGTTCGCCGATTTCAATTACATTATTTCACGCGCTTGGACACAGTCAGATGCCAGGGGAAGTTAGGAAATAGTATGCAGTTTTCCAGGCATTCAACTCAAAAGAACTTTGCATGCTCTCAGTGAGACCCGCTAAGAAATTTATTGAGAATTAAAGTCTAGAACTTTACTAGCTTTGATGTATTATACATTTATACGGGTACTATTTAGTAATATTTTATATGTAGGTATAATGACAAGTGTTGAATTTTTAATTCCTGGGCAAGTCCAAAAACTACTGCAATAGTTTTCAAAGTACATAATATTATACCAGAGTTAAAACTTATTTACCAAAACGATGTATATCAGATGTTTAAAAATCTTAGAAAGGCTCTCCCAACCAAGTAACAAATATTCGTCCGAACCCAGTAACATAACAGTACCTAGTATATAGTAACGACTGCAGCGGCAGTCAGTCCGTCGCCAAGGTTGTTATAAGCTTGGGATATTCAGGTTACTAATGCCACTTTTATGCTGCGCATTATTTATTTATGAATCCACGAAAAAAGGGGCTCATCGTTGCCTTACTGTCATACAATTAAGTTCTAAGTCTTACCGTACAATTGCGTGTCGGTCCCTATTTGCTGATATGGGGTACAGAGGAATTGGGAAGACTTTAAATAGCTCCACTTTAAGGTTTTAGCTGTATTTTATTCAGATTTATATAGATTTCATTATTATCGTACGCCTCGATAGATACTTAAGTCCTCGTATATTTAGGTAGAGTAGAAATAACACCTCGTGTCGATGTATGTTTAGGACTCAATGTAATCTATTGTCTATAAACACACCGCACATTGATTCTACACGAGCGTAAACGTCACTTCATAACTTTGTGATGTTAATATATATTCATGTAGTAAGTGTACAATGAGTTTGTTTTATGAATACGCAGATTAACATTACGCACGCCATCTCTTATTGCAGCCGTTTTTCTTGGTAATCATGTAAATCGTCGCAATGTAGTCAATAAAACGTAATATTAAGATGGCACGACATACTTTTATAGCTCATCGTTCACTATAATGATGAAAGAATTGATATTGAACCTGCACTAGAGTCTTACTAAAATAGAGTCTTTTTCGCGTGCGTTTTATTAGACAACATGTTTAGAAATTAGAGTGAGAAATAAGTAACTATTTAACGGATACTTATTGGCAAGTAAAAAAGTTGATCATCAAGAATTTCAAACTGCGATTTCCAATAACAACTGAACACTAATTAATACAATGATAATTAAATTAGACATGCAGGCCTAGATCGAAACTGGACCGCATGGATTTACCGAATGGAGACGTTTAGTGCACTTAAATCTTCGTCCGAAGCAATTTTTCTTCTTGAGGAATTGATTAAACTTAAAGGCGAGCCAAGCGGTAGCGAACGAACTAGAGCATATCACTAACTGGATGCGATACAGCTGGAAGTCCGTTATCGACTTTTTTAACTGATATGGAAGATGCTGACCGGCACAAATAGGCAATTAAATAATATCATGTTTATGTAATGGTCGGCTTGTTTACCGCCCGACGTGCGTAAATGAGCACATTATGCGGAACCGATGACATATATGGTAACCGGTAAAAAAATGCACCGCCTTTTATGAATTACCACGTCGGTTACGATTATGTTGTATGAAGTTATTACGCAAAGTCTATTCAACTCATTTATGAAGTAACATTAATGTCTGCGTAAAAAACCTTCATTTACCTGTAGTAAAAGGTAACAAATTTAATGCTAAAAACATTCCTTACGCCATGAAGATGACAAACTAGTAGATTCCTAATTAGATTAAAGTTTTGAGGCAGCTTGTAAGGCACCGCAACTCTTAATTGTATGATGTCAGTTTTAATGAACGCGAATGTACAAAGGAATGCCGCCGCTTATGAAACCCTTTACCTGATTTAACTACTCACCTGCATATGCACCCTTTCAAATACACGTTGTATTGAGAGCTAAATTTGTTAATTACCTGAAACCCATTTCACTTCATTTTGTACAGTCTAATATTTAACCGACTATCGTCATAGCCACACTTAGATATGTTTTTTATTGAAGGAATGTCGTCGAGATTTACCTTTTTATTTGATGTTCCGTTTTGAAAACCAATATCCGTTATCAAAAAAAAACTTAGCACAAAAAGTTGCATATATTTTTTAAATTAATGAATAAAATCGGCGCCAATCAAAAGCAATATGAAGCTGCCGTTTCATTAATTTAGATCCATTAAATCTTTACTATTATAAAGTTTTAAAAATGAAATGTCTGTATATTGAAGATATAAAAGTGATTAAATGTTGATTAATTTATTTTTTGTATGGTTATATATGTCGCTGTGGGTTGATTTGAACTATAGTTACTACTACATTTTTGTTTTTATTACTATTTTTCTTTTTACTGTTAATAAATGATATCATAATAGTTGCTACTACTATTTGGTTAATGGTTAGAGGATACTTTATACTCAACTACGCTGGAGAAAAAAGAAGGTTATGTTGCGGACACCTTTTAGTACATATTTAACCGTTAAGCGTCCAAAAAACTTCAAACCACGTTAAAATAACCGCAACCGCTTACCCTAAAGTTTGAAATAACTACTATTCAAGTCACTTTCGGGAAACAGAGACGGAAATTTAAATTTTGTTTCAGCAGTAGGCAAATTGGTTGTGTAAACATGTCGGAAGCGGAGGTAATATTTTAAAGTTACCTAACGTGGTTTCAGTAAAATATTTTTTACGTTTCAATCGTGTAGTTATTCTAAATACTTGCTTAGCTATAAAATATGTATTATCTCTTAGAACTAACACGCATGTTTACCGAATTTTGATAGCTTAACATAATCATTTCCAAGAAGGAACGCGTAATACTTAAGATATCAGTTTCAATAATTTGACCAGTTAGTAGGTATAATTATTCTCCCAATTCCAATTCTGACACGACGACATTCTATACTACTATAAAATTGTAAAAATGAAATGACTGTAAATTTAAGAATTGAAAAAACAATATTATAGGCGGACATCTTCTAGTTATGAATATATAAATACAAAAAAGCACGGCATTGTGATACAGTTGTACAGTTAAAACGTATTTAAGCAAAATACTGGTACTAGAGACATAAGATACGCAATTTGCATGTCAGAGATCAAAAAAATAGGTACGTCAGATTCTAGTTAAACAGGTATTTTTTTTACAATGTCATTTGTTTTGATAGGATAAAAATATAATTTAATAAAAATTTCATCTCAATATTGTTTTTAGATAGAAACCTACATTGTCCTGAAGCCAAAAAGCACTTTTCCTTCTGGGAATGACACCTACGCACCGGTGCAAGATGATTCGTTGCATCTGCTGCTGCTTAAGGTGGCATGAAGTAATAATAACAATTAAAAAGTCGAACATAACGTGAACACATTTAAAAGGTCATTTAGAAATTGTACGGCATGTCTCACGAACATGGATTTCGATCGATATTTAGGTATGTCAGAATCCAACTAAAAAAAAATAACTTGTGGCTCTTTAAGTTGTATGTAGATCTCGCGAGTCTTTAAACTACCATATCTCTGCTATATTGAAAAATAAAATTGAATCGACAACATAAACATTGTATAATGTTATTTTAAACTCTGCTGGCTTTCCTTAGCTACCGCGTAATACACACCAATATTTTCTCGCGAACTTCTTGCGAACAAGTGAGGTCCTGGATCCACGTAAATGTCATTATTAGTAAATTTTATGTCTCAATTTGCAGTTTAACCAACCAACCGTCACACTAATCAGTCACATATAATGTCCTATATTAAAAAAGAAACATTCTATCTCTAATGCGATTTTTCATTCAACCATGAGATCGGTTATCTTGTGCGTCGTAAATTTTACTTTTCATTTACACGATTTAATTAACAGATTGTCGACAGCCAACCATACCCGGAGTCGGCCACAATTACAATAAACTTCAGTAATAACTTGTTATAATGTCTTAATTAATAAATATTCCTTTTCTTCAAAGCAAAATATGTCAATTATAGGTAGGTATTAATATTTATTTCGCAAAGATTTTCACGATTAGTGTTCGCCGAGCGATTAGCAATTTAAATGCCGGTCAAGAGAAAAATTTTAATAGGTGTTTTTACGCGAACGCAAGCGGCGGCGGCGTAGATCCCCGCGCGCGCTGATAACCGGAGGCGCACGCGCCTCTGCCAGCGGGCGGCCACTGTCCAGGGGTGGTATGAGCCTGTAAGTACACACACCGTCCGACGTTGCTTCATAAAGTAGAACACAAAATTTTAGCTTTTTAGCCCCCTTACAACTGTGATGATATATCATAGGCTAGTTCGCGAATGCAATTGAAAACCCGGCTACGATTACGATCAATTTTTACAAATCCAAGAGTCAAAATTATACTCGTAGCACACTCCATATTACCAGCTGGTGACGAAAAGTTTAATCTATGCATGAAGCATTTGTTTAATCCTTATACAGCAGACCCACAAATATGTTACGCACTTCAATATTGGGCACTATGCAAACTTTAAGTAAGTCTTCAAAATCACTTTGAAAATTTAGTAAATTCACCGATAAATCTTATTTGCAAAGCGCCTTAATGACAACCCTAGTTTGTATAACATTCCGCCCGCTAGTAATGCGCCGCACCCGACGCGCGGGCGCTGTTCACGTAAAAAAGCGCTCAACGGACCGTGCGCCGCTCTCGCGTTTCTCCACACTACATATTTCTCGATGACACACAAGTCTAAATGGCGTCACGCTAGCTGAACTACGCAACACTAAATTGCAAGTTTAAAAGAAAATCATACATTAAAAGCAAATATTAAGGCGCTTCCCGATATCTTACGAGATCTTTAATGAAAATTAAAACGCTGAAAATGGGGTAAAAAATTGAATTGAGAAAGCGTCTCGCAGTTAACAGTTCATTCGGTCCTTTTTGTGTTTACCGAGTCATCGTTTGCAATTTAATCCACATTTTTTTTTGATCATTTCGGAAAGAACATGGTGATTGTTCGCTACACTTTACAACTGCGTTTTTTTAGTCGACACCAGTAACGTACATGTTTTTCGTTTTAAGAATCTTAAAATCATTTTTATATCATAGCTTAGATTCCTGTTTTATTAAGCGCATTTTATGACTACATTAAATTAAATTTAGATTTAGGTACGCAAAACTTTTTTTATAGTATAACATGGTAAGCCTCACGTCCACGATTTAATACTTCAAGCTTAGCGTCTTGTTTTTTGCACACATTCCACTATATGCATTATTTCCATAAGTTTTACAACTCGTGGGTTTAGAATGGGGTCACAACACAACCAAAACGTAGATTTAAAGTTGTGGTGAAATATTCAAGCACCTTTCTACAATAAAATGCAGTGGTCAAAAGCGATTTACCACTGCAATCGTTGTACAAAGGATTGTAAAGCATTGTGGTAAGATTTATGTGGACACTTCGCTGAACTCTGTATTGAGGTCAAGCGGGACGTCGTTATCACCCGTTGCCATGACCGTCAGTATCGCCGCCCTAACAAGCAATTCCATAGCGGTGTACTAACGAAAAACGTCAAAACAGGTCTGCCTGGAACCACTACTATCGAATTCAATTGGATTTGGTACCCTATATTGATTTCTGTATAAGGACAAATTACGAAACTAAAAAAAAGTATAGTAGAGCTACTTCCATATTCTTGTTACTATTTGTGGTATTTGGAAAAGAGGAGTTAGTTCCTAATTATTAGATAGGACGTATTCGATTTACTCAATAAGAGTGCTCCGCTGTACAGTAAATACATATATTTGCATTGAAAAGAAAGAGACCAAACGTTTTAGTTGTTTTTTTTTTTATCATTATGATTTCAACAAGATGATGGTGAAGATCGCGGGAAACCGTTTGATGGCCAATGGTCTGAACCTGTCCAGAATGACAAACAAACGAAAGGAGGAACGATGTCGGCCTTGTCTATTAGTGCAAGTATTGACTTTAGTAAAAACAGCAGGGAGTCAAATGATTTTGTATCTGTGGTAAGCTTGAAACTGAACTTTGTTTTATTTAACCATATATACGCTTTGTTTGTTATTGTTTAGCCATTTATCCACATTTTCTAGAGTGGTCTTGGTATAGTATCTCTATATAATTTGTCCCCGTTTAATTATGATACATCTACACAATCTGCGAAGAGTACCTTTATTAGGAAAACATAAGGAAGGATACAATTCGCCTTTTTATAAAGATAAAATTGAGTAATTAAATAATATGGTCTAGCTTACTCTTCATCATATTCACTAGGGCTCGCGGTCGTGTCCGGATTTCGTATACCCGTCGCCGGATGCTGTCTCCGTGTTACATGGCAACGGTTTTATGGCCCGTTAGGCACGTTAAATTAGGCTTCGTGTAATTAAAATACGTATATTTAAATCGATACGTGTACCCGTTTACATGCCTGGGTTACACGAATCTTAAATACACGTAGCCTAATTACACGTGCCGAACGGGCCAGACAACCGCGTGTAACATGGAAACAAGTACCCGACGACAGGTACACGAAATCCGGACACGACCGCGACCCCTACTTTTAGTTCTAACCGACTCGGCCGGGTCGGCCAGAAGAATATTCAATACCCGAGCGGAGCCGAGACCCGTAGATCCGGACACAAACGCAAACACGGCACCGTATCTTGGCGTGTTCGTGTAATTCGGGGCCTTAGTACACTTAAGTACACGGGGCTACGGTTCGGCGTGTAGCACGGATATCGGGAGCCCTAACGTTAACCTTTAAGCCGCGTGGTGTCCGGCTTAAGAATAGCGCCAACCCTGAGGAAGGACATGGGTGTCGTAAGAGGCGACTAAGTCCACAAACGAAACTTACATTGGCTTGCTTAGAGGCCCATCCAACCTATCTAGGAGAAGGAAAACACCAAAATTAAATCCGGAATGGAGTTACCGTAAGGTGTGAGTAGGGTCTTACCCGAAATATGCGGCAAATTCCTGCAGCCGATCTGTCTCCACACGTATTGGCTCGCCTTTCCTGTGGGCTAAGCCAGTGAGGCCGAGAGGGTAATGCAGGTACTGGGCACCCCTGCGTTTCCTAAATTCCGTCCCAGGCGGTGTAATGTCTGTGGAGAGGTCACTCCACCCGGGTTCCCTCTATGTCGCATACTTTAGTTTGTCCGAAAGTGTTTTAGCATAACAGACTTGGCATATTCAGTTTTCGACGAATGGTAATGTGGCAGAAACCTTATTTGGCATAAGTTTTATAATACCGAAAATGTATTTGTCCGAAATTGTATTCGTATACTATTGTTTAGGCCGATTATATTTACGAATAATTTGGTTTAGCATAATGTTACTTGGCATATTCTCCGAATCTATCTTGGCATACTTAAATTGCTACAAGAAAAGCAGGTTAAGTTAGGTTAGAACTGCATCCCTCGCAAAGAGGAACTGCTAGCAGAAAAGTAGGTTAGGTTAGGTTAGAATTGCGTCCTTTGTAAAAACGATCTGCTAGCAGAAAAGCGGAGCGTCAAAAACCGAAAACTGTAGGATAGGTTAGGTTTGTATTATGACCATGTTTAGCGGAGCGGCAAAATGCTAACATTACCTATTTAACAAGAAAATTAAACATATGAAGATATAAATAACATGGTTTTATTTTTAACATTAAGTATATTTAACAAAAACAAAGTTGCAAAATTATGACTAAATAATTTTCGGTCTGATAAAAATATGCCTATTAATTTTATGCGTAGACATGATTCGGACAAACAAAAATATGCGCAAACAAATTATGACAAATTCATATCTGCGTTATCAAACTATGCGAACCTTGATTATGCCAAAACAGTTTATGCGAAAAGTCAATTATGCCTACATTGACTATGCCATGCAAAATTATGACTAAAAAAATTATGCCGAAACAGGGGGAACCCACTCCACCCACGTCAGCTTCACTGCGTGGACAACAATACGGAAAGTGGCAGTCACCAGTTATAAGTCCTGCACAAATGGGCGTGAGTGCGGACGCTAGGGGTCACTTTAGACAGTGGGAGGGTCCATCGTAGACCCACCGGTCGGTTACCGCCCGCTTTAATCTGAGCAGCCCCCGGACAGTAAGGTACCGATCCGTCCCGTTGCCAGCTTGCTCCTTTGAGGTGTAGGGAGCAATAGCTCATGGCTAGATGGCTGGTGTCGTTAACTTACACACCTGGTTCAAAAAAGCAATCTGGAAACACGCCTCGCCAATCCATGCGCATTGCAACATGGAATGTCCGAACTATGAGGACAGGCCTCCCAAACACCTGTGGGGGTTCCGGTTGCGCACAAGATCTGGGTAAAACTGCTGTGATCGATGCAGAGTTGAACAGGCTCAACATCTCAATATGCGCTCTACAGGACACTAGATTACCCGACGAAGGCTCATTGCAGGAGTCCTCTTATACGTTCTTTTGGAAGGGAAAAGACTCCAATGATGCTCGCGAATACGGTGTCGGCTTTGCGGTCCGAAACGATATACTTGGCGCCATTGAGACTCCGCGCGGCGTTTCGGAAGGCATAATGGTCTTGAGACTAAATAGCAAATGCGGTTATGTTACTCTTATTGCTGCTTATGGTCCGACATTGAAATCTTCGGATGAGTCGAAAGACGCTTTCTATATCCAACTGGCCGAGACAGTGAACACTGTTTCCGGTGGCGATCGCCTTTATATTCTAGGAGATTTCAATGCTCGTGTGGGTCGGGACTTTTCCACATGGCCTGATTGTATTGGTTGCCATGGGGTTGGCAATATAAATGACAACGTTTACTGGAATTTTGCACTGATTTCCAATTATGCGTAACCAATACATACTTCAAAGGCAAGTTTTCCCGAAAGGTCTCTTGGAAACACCCGCGATCTGGCCACTGGCATCAGTTGGACGTGATACTCACCAGACGTAAGGATCTCCGCGCCTTCATCCACACACGCACATTCCATAGCGCCGTTTGTGACACCGACCACTCGTTAGTAGCAGCTCATGTAGCCATTGCTAATAAAAGAATACACTCGTCCAAAACGCCTGGTAAAAGAAAATTGAATCTTTCTAATACTTAGGGATGACGAAAAATGCCGTGAGTTCGAGTGTTTGGCAAATAGCAATCTGGCTGCATGGGACTCCAACACACCTTTAGATGATGAGTGGGAAAGTGTCAAAAACCTACTGACTAAAAGCACCGCTGAGGTTTTCGGACTTGAGAAGACCAAATCCCAGGACTGGTTTTCAGAGAATATCGAAGAACTACAACCTCTGTTCGACTCTAAGCGCGACGCCGCCCTAAGATACCGTATGAATCCCTGTCCGGAATCTGACAAAGCACTTCGTGAAGCTAAAGCTGCTCTTCAACGAAGTACACGGTATTTTGCGAACTTGTACTGGTCTAATCTCAGTCGCACCATGCAGTTGTGCGCCGACAGCGGATACTTAAGTGGCGTCTATGAAGGCATCAAACAGGTCCTCGGACCTGTGGCTAAGAATCCTCTTAAGGACGCGAATGGTACTGTAATTTTAGATAGTCAACGTCAACTCGACCGCTGGGTTGAACACTACACCGAGCTCTACTCGAGCCCAGTTGATATACATCCGGAGGCTGTGCTGGGCATGCCCAAACTGGACCAAATGACCGAGTTAGATGATCTACCATCTATAGAGGAGTTTACCAAGGCTGTCAATCGGCTTAAGCGCGGTAAGAGTCCCGGCGGCGATGGCACCCACGCCGAGATTCTAAAACTCGAATGCGTGCGACCGATCTTGTTCAATCTACTGTGCAAATGTTGGCAAGTGGGAGGTGTGCCTCAGGATATGCGTGACGCTAACATCATCACATTATACAAAGGGAAAGGTGACCGCGGCGACTGTAACAATTATCGCGGTATCTCCCTATTGAGCATAGTTGGCAAGCTTTTTGGTTTAGTCGTTTTATCGAGACTCCAAAAGCTTGCAGAACGCGTCTATCCTGAGTCACAGTGTGGTTTCCGCTCTGAGCGTTCCACAGTGGATATGGTTTTCACACTTCGCCAAATACAAGAGAAATGTCGTGAACAAAAAACTCCCTTGATTGTGGCTTTCGTTAACCTTAATAAAGCCTTTGATACGGTCAGCCGGGAGGATTTGTACACAGCGCTTGAGAGCATTGGGTGTCCACCTAAACTTCTGCGCCTCGTGGCATCTTTCCACGAGGACATGAAGGGTACAGTAATTTTTAACGGCAATTCATCGGACTCTTTCGTTGTTTCCAGAGGAGTGCGACAGGGCTGTGTCTTGGCTCCTACCCTGTTTGGTATATACTTTTCGCTTATATTACGTTTTGCTTTCAGCGATAGCCAACAGGGTATTCATCTGCACACGAGGGCAGACGGAAAGATGTTTAACATCTCTCTCCTCAACTCCAAATGAAACCGTGAAGATCTTTTCATCGACAGCCTTCTATATGCCGATGATGCAGCCTTTGTTGCCTATTCCGAACAAGAGCTCCAGTCAATGGTGAGTAATTTCTCCCAGGCATGTTCCCTGTTTGCCATGTCCATTAACACCAAAAAGACCGTTGTGCTAACACAAAATACCACTGTGGCCCCAGCGGTTTCACTCAATGGCACGCTGTTGAAAGTAGTAGACAGGTTTTGCTACCTAGGATCGACCGTAACGAACAACCTCTCGCTCGATGCGGAGGTCGACATACGTATCGGGAAAGCGGCGAGCATGTTCGGGAAGCTTAGTACTAGAGTATGGCAAAACAAACATCTTACAATAAAGACCAAGATGTTAATCTTTCAGGCCTCCATTTTAAGCATACTTGTTAGGTGCGGGCTATAGCGGGCAGGAGAGCTTCGTTACCGGGAATTACCAGGAACCAGGTTACCAGGATACCAGGATACCAGAGGGATGATGTAAATAATAACTCTTATTTAAAATACTGTGTAGAGTGTGAGTAGTCTGAGATGGAATTGATTGAATGGGACTTGGCCGCCATTATATTCCGTCGTTCCATCGCACACTTAGTGGGGGTGTGGTCAAGTGTATAATTTATTGAGTAAAAACAGTTTAGAATGAGACAAAACAATAACAAACAATAATCTTACAGTACTAACTTATCCTAAACACGATACAAATTTTATAATTAATTAACATAAAACTAAGTGTATAAAATTACGGTATATAAAAATTATAATGCTGTATGCGAAAGTTATGTACAATCATAAGCTATATGAGATAAATTATTTACTATCATAAGCTATATGCGACATTCCCCTCCACGTGCGACAGCACCATCTCCTTCTGTGGAGCATATGAGGATAAGGCGGGAGGCTGGGCGGCGAACGGTTCCGGCGCGTGTCTGTACATCGGCTACTCTAATATGGCCATCAGGACCGGGATAGAGTTGTGCAATAATGCCTCTAGGCCAAGTACCACGCGGCATAGTATTGTCAGCAACTATGACCACATCTCCTATCTGTAGGTTCTTTGCCTTGGAATGCGCACTGGATCTAGGCAATAAGTTTGGGCGATATTCTTTTAGCCATCTAGTCCAAAAATGATCTGCCAGCGCTTGTGCTGTTTTCCAGGATTTCAGGTCGAGCGACTTGTCCGAGAAGGAGCCAAGGGGCGAGAGGGCACTGGACCTGCCGATCAGAAAGTGATTTGGCGTCAATGCTTCTGCTTCTAAGTCAGGATTCACGGGTGTCAACGGGCGAGAATTGACGATATGTTCGGCTTCCAGCAGTAGGGTGTGTAAGACCTCTTCATGGGGTGCCCTGTTTTTTAGGGTGACCTTGAGCGCGGTCTTGACGCTGCCCACGAGTCGCTCCCACGCGCCGCCGGCGGAATGGTTGCCTGGCGGGATCTTCTTCCACACTATTTGACGGTCGGAGGTGAACTGTTTCATGGTGTCAGGTAGTGAGTTCATGGCTTCTGACAGTTCACGTTCGGATCCATAAAAGTTCGTAGCATTGTCTGAGTAAATAGTGGTGGGGGTGCCACGCCGAGCCATCATTCTGCGAAGTGATAGGATCATAGAGGATGCCGATAGAGAGGCAGCAAGCTCTAGATGGACAGCTCGGGTGGTGAGGCAAGTGTATAAAACACCCCATCGTTTCTCGTGTCTGCGGCCTATAGTGACGTTCATCGGCCCGAAGAGATCGACAGCTGTTGCGGTAAATGGGGCTTGATTCGCTAAGAGCCTCTCTTTTGGTAAGTCGCCTACAGGGGCCTTGAGAGTGGCCCCCTTATAGGTCCGACACCATTGGCACTTGTTTGTTATGTAGCGAATAGTGCCGCGCAACCCGACGATAAAATAGCGTTGTTTTAGCTCGTTGATTACCGTAGCGTGATTGCCGTGATTGTATTTTTCGTGAAAGTGGTGGACCAACAATCTGGTGAAGTCTTCTTTGGCATGTAATACTGGTATGTATTCTTCATTTCGGCCAGTTCTCGCGTCCAGCACGACGACTCCGCCCTTGGCTAGTTTCACTGCAATCTTGTGTAACGGTGATTTCTTCGGTAGTGGCCGCCCAGCCTCTAGGTGCTTAATCTCCTCGTAGTATGACATATTTTGACTTCTTCTTATAAGCAGGATAGTCGCCAGCTTAATATGCTCGTTGTTCATTTCTTTATCATGATTTCTACATAGCGATTTGGCTTTGAATACCTCGGCAGCAACCATGACCCGAGCAGAGGCGCGAATTAAACGTTCGTATTTCGAAAACCTATTTACTTCGGGTAAGTAATCGAATTTATTATTTACGGTTTGAACGGAGCTGACGCGGTTAACCCGTTCCTCGCCTGAGGGGCCGACGGGTTCGGTGGACTTTTCTATGGGCCATTTTTCCCTATTTTGTCTAATGAACTCGGGCCCTAAAAACCAACGGTGGTTGGGGCCGAACTTGTTTGGCACTCCTTTCGTGGCGTCGTCCGCGTAGGCATTTTTAATAGTTTTTTCCGCGGCTATAGGAAATTCTTTTGCGTGATCATTTGCGTTTTTGTTTTTGACGTACAACGCCGTAGTTGGTGACGAAGCTGACCCGAATATCAGTCTTTTCATTCGATATTCTTGGGGTGGAGACTCGCGGTCCTCCCCCCTCCAAACAAAACGCAAACTATCGCGGTCTTCATCAATTATTTCGACCTGCAAAAACATTTCCTTTACGTCTGCAATCACCGCTGTTTTGCCCTCGCGAAAACGCACCAAAACGCCGAATAACGATTCTAGTAGATCCGGGCCCGTAAGGAGGGCGCTATTCAAGGATTTATTATACGCGGTTGCGGCCGCATCGAATACTAGGCGCCATTTGGCTTTTTGGGGGTGAATTGTGGGAAAATGGGGTAGGTACCAAGTTCGGGGACCATGGGCGGGCGCGGAGCTAACTATTTTTTCCGCATAACCTTTTTCCAACAAATTGTTTATTTGTTTCGCATATTCGATTTTTAAATTTGGATCTCGGTCTAACTTCCGTTCCAAACTGTATAACCGTCGCAGCGCGTGAGCACGGTTATCCGGTAGCTCTTCGTTATCCGTTCGCCACAATAGCCCCGCGCGGTACCTATTTTCTCCGGGTATTTTTTCGCACGTGGCGTCTAATAGGTTCAATGCACGTTTATCTGGGTCGTCTCGTGGTAATTTGCTTTGTACGCCTAACGATTCTATGTCGAAATGCTTTTTCATCAAAGTCAGGGCCTCATCTTCGTCGGTTTTGGGTCTTACGTGGTTTACCAGAGCTAGGACTGGTCTATGAGTTAAATATTGACCATGTAAAACCCAGCCGAGCTTCGTGAGGCTTGCTGCTGGATGATTTTTATTACCGCTCAACGTTTGCAACGAAACTATTAGGTGCCAATTATCCTGTCCGATAAGGATAGTTGGTGTCGCGCGTTCATAGCACAATTCGTCTAAAATATCCGTTAAATGACCGCATTGACCTACAATTTCGCGCGGCACTTCCTGCGGCGCGATGCTTAGTTTGTTTATTGTATACGCGTTGATAGTTTCCATGTTCCGACTACATAGACCGCGAACATTTAATTTCAATCTACATGATTCCGTATCATTGATCACGTGACCGCCTAAACCCTCTATAGCGAGCGTTTCTCCTGCCGTGCGCGGCGCGACCCTATCGGCTGTTTCACGCTCGATGAGAGTCATCGTGCTCCCATCGTCTAGAAGCGCGTGAGTCTGTATGGTGCCTGAAGGGCCTGACACTTCTATCGGGATAACCTTGAGAAAAGTATTGGCGCAATTTATAGCGTTAACGTGGCCCGAGTTACTACGTGTTGCCGCGGCGACGGTTACGGAATTTAATCCATGTAGCAATTTATGATGCCCGGCCTCGCATTGGTTTACCCCGCACGGTACATATTTACATTTAGTTGTCCGTCTATGCGCAGAGTTCAGACAGCGGAAACATATTTTCGCGTTTTTCGCCATTTCCCAACGTTCCTCGATCGATGCCGACAGAAATTTGGTACACGAGCCGACTTTATGTTCGTTAGAGCTATCACAAATTGCGCATTTTGATCGACTCGATTCCCTATACTGCGGCGGCGGCGGCGGCGGCGGCGGTTGTCGAGGCTTAAAATTATTTGGCTTTTTATTTTCCCGATACTTTATTTGCGCTACCGTGCGTGGCCGATTATCGTATCTATTTGGTCGATCATCGAAATCGCTATCTGAATCGCTGTCACGCTCGTTTCTGTATGGTGGGGGGCGTGGCCTAGTGCCAGCCTGGCGCGCGGGACCTGGGTCGTTGTAAACCGCGTTCACCATATTTCGTGGTTTAAAAGATTTTGAGCGTGTCGTCCGTTTCGCGGCGTAACTTATTTCATTCAGAAAACTCGACATCGCAATTAAATCCGGCAAATCCATATTTGCTTGTTTATATTTTGACCACTCGTAACGTACGAGGATATTTAATTTATCTATGATTTTATTTACGAGCTCGGGCGCGTGTAAATATTTATCCTGTCGTAACGATTTGATTGTGGCCACCGCGTTCGCGACGTGTGCGGCAAAACTGACTATATTTGAATTATCCTCTGCCAATCGAGGCATCCGTTTTACGTTATGAATTTCGGTCAAAACAATTTCCTCTGGATCCCCGAAATGTCTCTCAAGAGCCTCCATTATTTCGTAGGGGTCCTGAACCGTATACATGATCGATTTGACCGCGGTGCGCGCCTCGCCTTTTAACGCACGCCGAATGCGACTGACGTTGTTCACCGAGCTGAACATGGGCGCGGTGTCTTCGAATTCGGCGCGGAAAGCTATCCATTCGGTAATATTTCCTTCGAAATGGGGCAATTCCGGCGCGGGCCGTTGAATTATTGGAGCGTACGTATGGGGGTTCTCTAACGCGTGCACTGGCATAGAACGATTCCGCAGTTGTTCCGGTCGCAGGGGACTTTTAACCTCTTCGGCGCCAGACTTTCGTATCGACTGTTGTCTTACCCAGCTACGGACTCGGTCGTTTTCATCAACGTCGGAGGTCGTACCACCGCTGTTAGATCGCACCCTACACTGGGCGATCTGCAGCTTACACTCAGCGGTATCGGCCTCCTTACGAGCGAGTTCGAGCTTGGCTTTACAAACTTCCAGTTCGGCCATTAATTTCGAAAGTTTGGCGTCGCGTTCCCTATTGTGACGCGGTTCTATCTCGCGGAGAGATGCGCGATCTCTGCTACGTTCGCGCGCGTTTTCTAACACTGTACCCGACGTACTTTTGTTTGCAATTAACGTGTTATCGAGATTTATGGGGTTTTCGGCACTATTCACTCGCGTTTCCCTATTCACTCGCGGGTCCCTACTGTGCGCGCGCGGTTCCCTACTGAGCGGACGCGGTTCCCTACTCTGATCACGGTTGCTACTGGTGCCGTCGCTTCCTTCATTGGACGGCATTGGTGTGGGTCGGTGTTGATACCCTCCCGGTGCGGCAGATGTGGTATCGCGCGGCTTGCGTGACCGCAGCGATCTTCCTTGTTCCGACATCTTCTTGCTGGCGCACGTGGGGTTCCCTAACCTTACCTACCTAACACCTATTCGTAGACGCCACTGAGTGCGACGTCTACGGGCCTGATCCCTACAGACTTAACTCGATGGCGTGGATCCCTCGGTGCACTGAATCTCCCGCCAAAGCCTAAGTGCTATGGCCAGGGCGTTTGAAAGCAGTGTGATGATGTCGACCATGCGACATATGCAACGAAAGTTGCCAGACACCCCACGGAGCGAGCTCAACGTGTTCGGCCTTGACTTCAAACGGAGCGAGCTCAACGTAATCCGTCCTTCCGCGAAAGCGGGCGAGTGCGTGAGGCGGTTAAACCCTGGCACTTTGGTCCCTAACCTGAGCCGAGTGACCTTCAAGCTCAGCACGTACTTGTTTCTTTTTTCTTTCTTCTGCCCGAAGTCCACTTGATTTGTCGTTGATCTTCTTTCTTGATCCGACGCCGAAGGACCACTGTTAGGTGCGGGCTATAGCGGGCAGGAGAGCTTCGTTACCGGGAATTACCAGGAACCAGGTTACCAGGATACCAGGATACCAGAGGGATGATGTAAATAATAACTCTTATTTAAAATACTGTGTAGAGTGTGAGTAGTCTGAGATGGAATTGATTGAATGGGACTTGGCCGCCATTATATTCCGTCGTTCCATCGCACACTTAGTGGGGGTGTGGTCAAGTGTATAATTTATTGAGTAAAAACAGTTTAGAATGAGACAAAACAATAACAAACAATAATCTTACAGTACTAACTTATCCTAAACACGATACAAATTTTATAATTAATTAACATAAAACTAAGTGTATAAAATTACGGTATATAAAAATTATAATGCTGTATGCGAAAGTTATGTACAATCATAAGCTATATGAGATAAATTATTTACTATCATAAGCTATATGCGACAATACTCTTATACGGAGCTGAATCCTGGACAACGTATGCAAAAGTAGAACGGCGCTTAAACTCTTTTTACCTGCGTTGCCTTCGTAAGATCTTGGGCATATCATGGCTAGACAGGGTAACAAACGAAAGGGTTCTAGAAATTGCACAGCTGCCTAGCTTGACCGCGTTTCTCAAACAGAGACGTTTGCGTTGGCTAGGGCATGTGCATAGGATGGAACCCTCTCGTTTACCACGTCGCGTTCTTCTCGGTGCAGTAGCGGATGCAAAAAGAAACGTTGGCAGGCCATTGCTTCGTTTTAAAGATTGCGCAAAGAGGGAGATGACTGCCTTTCATATTGACCACCAAAACTGGGAAAAACTTGCGGAGAGACGGACGGAGTGGCGCAAACGCGTTGTGGAGGGGCGCAAGTTATGTGATGAGGCCTGGTTCGCGGCACTCGCTGAAAAGAGACATAGACGTCGTCAAGCCGACTCAGTACCATCAGTCGCAAATTTCTCTTGTCAGGCCTGCGGTAAAACATGTCGCTCTCGTATCGGTTTGGTAAGCCACCAAAAACGGTGTCTCCCGAACACTACACCATAAATCGTCTGCAATAGACGCAAAGGCCTATATATAACGTTAACCTTTAACGTGATTTTTCTTGTAGGTACCTCTCAGCGCAACTTTCCTTCAAACCTCTTCAGTAATAATTTTGTTGAACTTAGCGACACTTAATAACACGTGCTACCGGATATATAATAACACTTACTTAGTTTTAGACATCAAGTGCACATAAGTCGAATACGAAAAAAGATTACGTTCTACTGGAATCTAGTAACTAGATTCCATAGTGAGAGAGAGCGGAACAATAACAAGACGGAATTACGTGTAATGCCGCAATTTACTTCATATGTTTACCGTATATACCAAAAACGCTACTTTTGAGACCTAAAGCTTCAATTGAATGTTTACAAAAACAACATGCCTGCATAGGAGAGTTTTTTAAGGAATAAGTGTGGGAAATATTACTTATTTTGATTGGATATTTAGGAAATAATATAGATGAAAACATAATACGGAAAGCACCGTTACTTGTTGAAATGTTTCTTTTTGTTATAAATAGAATTAGTTATCTCTATTACTTATGCTGTTTTTGTAAAAAAAATGTAAGTGATGTTGTTTGTGTGTCAAAATGAGAAAAAACGTTATTTTTTTTTTATTGTTGTAACAAATCGATCCCTAATTCACAAATTCATGTTATTGTAGTATTAATCACTTCACTACCTATAAGTTAAGTTTATTTTTATCCTCTATTTCGCGATTACTGAACTGTTGACTTATTAGGGTTTAGGTACATTTATTTTAGGGGTAGATTTATGACAAATAACCATTACTGTGTACAACATCGTTGTTACCATCTGTAGCTCTTCCGAAGATGAAAACAGTGGCATCAATAACTCACATCTGCTAAAATTGTCACTTATGTTGTTTTTGTAAACATTCCTTCAATTTGACGACATACAACTTAATTTTTGAATTCAATTGATTACTTTGAGAACTGCTTATATAATTTACATACCATTACTATTTGCAACTATAAAAGAGATCAACACCATTTCGCATATACAAGTTTCCAAACTCATAGAAATAGGTACGACATTCAAACATTTGTCACTAGAGAAACCAACCCGAAACAATAAACTTGGTACGTTTTGTCCTAATTACTTACAGCGTGTACACGTGAGATGTTCGTCCATGGGCGTTTAATTGTTTAGGCCAAAACAATATACGACTACGCCTAGATATATCGGGAGCGGCGGGTGTTCAGTCTATACAACACCATTAGTGAAATATTATGCAAACAGCAACCCGCTTTATATCTACATGTAATGCATATATGGTAAAAATACGACTTAGCAGAAATAAGTATTTGGTGTTACAATAAGAAAGAATTCGGGATATGGCTTTTCCATGGCGCAGCTTTGCTGTAGAGTTCGTAAATTTTTCCATTCTGGGCTTACGATAGTTTTACAGGAAGATAAATAGCAGGAAGAAAACAAAACGCCCTACAAAATGGAAATAAATGACAACAATAGTAGTCACTACATCAAAATCGAGCCACGCGATGCCAACTGGACTCGCAGAAATATAAATTACTTAGAGATATGCTTTAGAAAACTTAGAATTCAAATAAGCATTTAATTATTTGAAAATATGCTGGTACCTAGTTTAATAGTTGAAAGCAGTGAACATTAATATAGTGAACAAAATTGTTTCATAAAAATTACTAATATACAATAATGTCGACGATAAGATAGGTCAAAGAACGTCATAGTCTTGTTAAGCTCCAAATTGCAGTGAGATTCAAAGTTGATAATTTAATTTCCTGTCTGGATAGTCCTTTTCATTCTCATATCGTGCAATTCAACAGTTGAATTTATATTGTAGATTGAAAGCATTTATATTAAATTTACTTTCGGCTTAAGATCATTTGCTAATCCTTCGGGAACAGCGTATTCTTAGGGATAGGATAGCCCTTTTTGTATGCAGCAATCACGTCGATCCTTTGCTTAACTCGTTGCGAGGCAAAGGACAAAGAAACAAACCATAACAAATCAACATTGTGATGTGCTGATATTCTCACCACTGGAAGCACGTATGCTTCCAGTAGTTCTGTAGGTTGTACATATCGACGGCAAAAGGTAGAAACGTAGTAACCGCCAACTGAATCCATCGGTGGTTACTACGTTGCTGTTTTTGCCGTCGATATTTTAAATGTAACATTATATATCTAACCTCTGCACAGACAATGCAAAGTAAAGACAAGTGTAAGCCGAATGGTTAGCCAAATCAAAGCTACTACACAGCCCTCAACATAAAGCACTTGTTGAATCATTTAACTTAATTTAACCACTGGAGATGGCAAGCCGTATCATTACCGAACAAATTCTTCATGCACTTTTAGCGGGAGTAGAGATAAACACACACAGCATACTCCGGAAGCATTCCTATTTCTAGAAAAACATACAATAAAAAAAGATCACTTACGAAAAAACACAGACTTGACAATTTATCGTATAAACTGAGTGAACATTACTAAAGTAACTACTTTGCATAATGCGTTCGTATGCCATTTCCAGGGGTCAGCTTTGAGGATTCATGCAATCATCGCTACAGCTACACGACAAGTGACAGCAAAAAGTAAATGTAGTAAGTTTTACTCGTATCTTGGACTTGCTGCTCTTACACGTAAGCCAATATTTTGCCTTAATTCGATTATTCAGGCCTAAAGTAGTAGCAGGGTCTAGTTAAATAAACGAAAAATCTATACTTATTACTAACAGTTTTAATGGACTGCTGCATTTTATTATAGCTATTGACAATTTATTTCCTGAACTCATCGAACGTTAACGAATGAGCGCGTAGTTTAGATATATCGGAAAAAATTAAAATGCCAATTTCCCAATCGCTGCGTCCAAAGCCATCGTATCACGTCTCTTACGAGCGAGGGCCTATCTTAATTTAGACGGCTCTACATTATTGATACCTGGGATTATTTAAAAAAAAATAAGAGTGACTAATTGTCCACTGCGTTTAATTCTCGTACTCAAATAAATCGGTCCCACTACTCTAAATGTTTTGTTTAAATGGCGACAAACGTGCGAGAAATTTAGTAAAAACGACAATCAATTGAAATAATGTTGATATTGAATACGATGCGTTAATTGTAAGTGAATTTGTGTAACCCAATATAAATAAAAATATAAAATATAAATAGTAATTGTGTCCAAATCAAAATCAAGCATTTTTCGTTCAGGTAATTTTCCGACTGGCAAATATTGTTTTAACTAGCATAAAGTTACTAGTATGTTACGTAATCGTGTTTACGAGTATTACTTAGTTCCTCGGATCTTGGAGAAAAACTAGTGCTTTATCTATTCTAATATTATAAATGCGAAAGTGTGTCTGTCTGTCTGTCTGTCTGTCTGTCTGTCTGTTACCTCTTCACGCTTAAACCGCTGAACCGATAGAAATGAAATTTGTTATGAAGATAGTTTGAGTCCAGGGGAAGGACATAGGCTACTTTTTATCCCGGAAAAATACCCTTATCCGCGATAAACGAATTAAAGGCGGACGAAGTCGCGGGCAGAAGCTAGTACTATTATAAAGTTGTAAAAATAAAATATCTGTACATTGAAGATATTTAAAAAATATATATAGAAACGGACTGTCATTGAATCTAAAAATATTTATTTGGATTTTTGGATGTTTGTACGTCTCGTTGTGGCGTCATCACGCCAAAACGTCTAAACATATTTCAACTATTTATGGTACACGGGTAGCTGGTCATCCACAAATGGTTATAGGATACTTTTTATTAGACTACGTTCAAGAAAGATGAGGGTTATAATTGTTTTATCTTCCGCTGAAGAAGTTGCGGGGACCTTCTAGTATAGTTGAAAACCTAGACGGAAATGGCAATTCGTGGATTCGTATTTATTGACAATTTAAAGAATTATAGTGAAGGATATACCATGATTAGAAAGAGACATCTATACTGAGAACATTCCAGAAGGTTGTGACAGAGACAACCCGATCAAGACAAAGGTGCAGAAAACAGTACGTCGAACATTCGCGAAAAGAAAGAGCAAGACGGCAGTGGAAATGTCCCCGAATAATCCTGTACTAGGTAGTACATAGATACCTAATCTGTCGAAAGACCTTATACAACTTGTTTCTGTCGCCATCTCGATCGATTATTCCAGAAGATCTCAAGACTAATATAAAAATAAGGCCGACGTGCCGTGCCGAGACAATTTACATTTCGAGAAGGAAAGGATGACATCGAAAAGGAGCAACTGCGACTGGAGAGTTCAAGTTTGAAATAAGAGTATAGTGTTTTAAATGTGTTAACGTAAAGTGACTGACTTCAAATAAATTCTACTCTTTTTCATAGGCTTAAAAAGTGCTTTTTCAATCACAAACCCACCCCCTAGTACGTAACAATATATACAGCCACTTTGTTCTCGAGCAAATCGCCAACATTCAATGCTATTTACGACCCCTTGTTTACAAAAACGAAATCTATTTAACGATAGCTCATTTATCAACCGGTAGACAGCAAAAGGACACGGATCAAATAGGTGATATTTTTTCTACCCGGCAAGGTCTTTTATTTGTTTTCCTGGACAAAAAGTTCGGAAACAATGATGCTTACTTATAAATCTACCTATACTCATATTAAAAGTAGAAACTACACACAACAGCAATAACTAGTTATTTGAAATAATTATCGGAATAAGTAGATAGTAATTACAGTTAAACAAAGAACTGAGTATAAAAACTAATAATTATGATTACTCATATCGTATAAAGAACGGAATCGTCAACTTTTATCTTACTTAATCGTGTTTTATACGTAAATGTACACAATGCTCACAACAATATATTAAAATTTACAACGAAAACTTATCTATCGGTGCTACATTTCAAGGGCGTGTTTTTAAGTTCAGGCGCTAAAGCTTTTCCAATTGATTCCATGTTCAATTTGCAGAAGTTTCTAAAGCCAAAAGTTGCTCAAATCAATAATGCTGCACCTGTGTCTTGGAACTAGGGTGATCTTGTGCAGCGAACTTACCGAACTATTTGCCGTGGAGTCGCTAGTGTCAGGTGGACGGCAAACTTACCTGGAAGCCAATTAAGAAAGATTTTAAGTAAAGCCCGTACACAAGTTGTTTTATTACAGTTTTTTTTACAGCCTGTCAGTCAGTTTTTTACAGTTCAAATTCATTTTGAATAGATAATAATGCGTTTCATAATTCATGACTCATTTTAGCTTTCATAGTATGATTGATCATTAGGCTTTTTAAATATCACCGCATCAAACATCAAAAAGGATGGGAAACATATAATTTTGACATGAAAATGATTTTTTTTATATATATTGCGATAGTAACTATCATAAGAAATGACTTGTATTATATTAAATATAAAATAAATTTTGACTAAACTATCATTCCTACTATACCACACACGAAGATTTAATTAGTATAGAATAAAAGTCAAAGGATATAAAAAAAATTAAACGTATGCGATTGTTGTTCCATTTAAAAAGATTAAAACATCAATGTCACGAGTAAAAAAGTTAGCTGACATGAGCCGCTGGACTTTGGGCGAATGTTTGAATGTTTCACACTCTAGTTCAGTTATAGCACTCGTAAAAACGGTGTACACGAAATCAAATTTATATAACTACGTACTATTTCAAACTGTAGCGACTGTTTTATTTTATTTTTTAACTAATGCATATAAGAAGCCTTGGGTATCCTAAAGTAATCCATTAACACTTATATAAGAAGCGCGGAATGGGCTTTCTGGCTGAAACAGTTAAGATTTAGTATAAAAGTTGAGTAAGTATTATAACTTTGTATCGTCAACCTAACCCTGCTCGTTATGAAAAGCGTACTTAAAATGATTTAATAGAGCGGTTCCTCTTAATACCATTAAACCGTCAAACGTCAGAAGTGAAAAGCGAGCCGACGACGTAAGGCACTTGTGTTACCGACGGCCAAGAATCCAGTGCAATCTACTTCTTTATTTCTTCCTAGAGTGTACCAACAACTTCGTTCGTGGAGAAGGAAAAGCCATAACCCTCTTTTTTGGTTTAATTCAGCGTAGTAGGGTAAAAAAGTATCCTATAACCATCTGTGCATGTTAAGCTACCAAAGTACCAAAAATAGTTGAAATCGGTTTAGTCCTTTAGGTGTAAATAAAACCTCTAAGACACATACATACAAACATACTTCACTTTATTTTAAATATCTTCAATGCATAATACATTTCCTTTTTACAACTTTAATAGTGTAGGTATAAATGAAAAGAACAAAAATCATGGCGATAAGTGGCTCCCAGAGTGGTGAAAATTGCGTAGCTTAAGTCAGTCAGTTTTAGATTGCTTGTTAAGAAATGTTAATTCTAAAGAGCAGCATAAGTAAAGTAGTCCATTATCATTATCCCTTATTCTGCAACGAGGCAATCTAAACTATTGTGATTTGAGACATACATACAAGCGACGTGGTCACACCAGGAATCTAACCCGGTAACCAATGGATTACCGGTCCAACGTGTCAGCCTCTCCACCAGCGAGCACTGTGTTGTACGCCTTTAATTTTTCTATAACCCATATATTTGTGACGATCCATATCAAACGGATCCTTATGGTAGGTATTGAGTTACGCATATATCCATTAACTACATTATACATATAGGGCACCTAAAAAAAATCATGACACTAAGTACCATACTGTTTTATTGAAAATTCATCAAACCTACACATGGTAAAAATGCACTTTTGAGAAACAACTAAAGGAAGTTTGAAACTCATTTAAAGTATGTTCCCTTTGGGAGTTACATAGATGTTGTTAGATTATGAATCCTTAAAAAACATACAAAGATTTTTCAACTCCACAACCACGTTACAAAAAAATTGCCCTCAATTAGAGCAAGACGCTGATAATAAGAAATTAAGAAAAATTGCAATCTGGGAACTATTATTGAATATTTTATTATCTGAATCTATTTTCAGACAGTTTGTTCAGCTAGTTTATTTTTGACCGCTATTTAAAAAAAAACGCTCACTTTTCCACGCACTTGTTATCAGCTAATCGTGTAGTCGTCGTCGGTGAGACAAGTGCCTAAGCGACGATTGGACGTACAAATCAGGGATGTTGCGGATGTAGATTTTTTGACATCCGCGGATGTGGATATTACAAGGCTTATATCCGCGGATGCGGATGTATGATTAGGTATAGGTACATAAAAAACTTGAAATGCTAGTTTTAGTAGGATTTGTATTTGTACCCAAAACACGTATCACGTGTCGTTTAACACGTAGGTATTTAGAAATCATTTACTAAAATTGTGATTAACTAAAGTAACGCATTAGCACTTAGCACTTTAAATACAAATAACATACTTTATAACAACTAGCACATTGAACTCGAAAGATAGAAATAGTTAGGTACTTAGGTTAGATACTACGCGAAAATAAAAATAAAATGTACCGAACAACCTATGATAAACTATTTACCTACAACAACTATTAAATTAGAAAAATAAAATATCAAATTTAAAACTTGCCTGATTCGTCTTTTTTTATCAATTTCACCGCTGAATGTGTTGTGTTGGTCCGCGTGCATAGATTTAAGATGATTTTTAATGAAGTCGTTGTACGTTCCCCCCGAGAATATGTTTTGTGACATATTCTCATTATACATTGAGCCTTTTCACGATCATGTTTGTCGTCAGTTTTAAAATACGTTTATATCGCACTTTGCCTCGGCGGTGCCATTGTTTTATGTTTTATTCACTTAGTACAAATTACGAAACGAAACAATCACAACACACACATTCACTACGTCACTCACATTTCACGACTAAAATCAAAACAAAACAAACTCGTCCTTTCTTGTCACCGAATGACCGAATGATGCGCTCGATTGGCGAATTGTACAAACCTAACGAGATTTGTATTGGCCAAGGGAGAAAATGCCTTGCGCGGGCCCCTTACGCACCGCGGCTAAGTTGTTTCTGTTCTGACTTGCACACGTCTGGATCCGCATAAAGCTCTGCATCAATTTAAGCGGATGCGGATGCTGATGCGAATGTTGAATTTGATGCGGAAGTTCCGCTGTTGCGGATACGGATGCGGATATCTGCAACACCCCTGGTACAAATAATTCAAACTGTAAACCGGATCACGCCTATCACTAACATGCACGACAGCATAATCCTTACTGAGGTATTCCTTCTGAAATGTTGCCTTAAATATTTCAATCGAACGAGTACACGTAGTAAAATGTGTACACAATAAGACACGCCGCATATTGCTTTTGAGCAGCAACGGTGAGAGTTTGCAGGTGGCGTTATTTGTAAAGCTTTGTATGGAAATCGTATCAATCTATACGAACGCACGGAACATAGACAGTGCGAAAATAGCAGATATAGGATAATTGAAAACTTTCGTTCATCTTGAACATAAAAAAAGAACCGACTTCAAAATAAACTAAAAAATTGAATCACCTTTTGAAGTCGGTACCAAACCATTCATTTATTACTATTAAGAACTACGGCGGCGAGCCTTTAGTTATTATCTACCTACATATATATTTAGTCATACTAATTTGTATTTTTGTTGAATGAAGAACTTCATTTACTTCAGGTTTGGCACCGACTTCAAAAGGTGATTGAAATGTGATCCGTACCGTACATAAAAGATTATTTATGGCGTTTTAGTTTATTATGAAGTCGGTTCTTTTTTTATTTTATTTTTTTTATTTTTGGCTTTTTAGTGAAGGATTTTATAAGTGATATAAAGTATTTTTAGAGCCCAGAATGGGAAGATAGAGGAGGCACTTTGCACGCATCTCGAGTCTTTGGAAGTAAGAAATGTAAAAGTTGGTTAGTTCACTGTACCTTCCATCATCAGCTCAGCATGAAATGATGACAACCAGAGGAAAACAACTGATAACTTTAGAAAAATATATACAAAACATTGTTAGTGCCTATAATATTTGAGAGTTTCTCTCGATTTCCCTGGTATTCCATCATCTAATCCTGACTTGGTGATAAGGAGACTACTTCAGGGACACACTAAAAAGAATATGACTAACAGTTTTAACGTATCTACCTATAATAGATGATTTTTTTTTTAATTATCCTCTAACTCTTAACTATTAAGGAGTTGTACCTTCCGTCATCAGCTCAGCATGGTGAGATGATGACTACCATATGCAAATACTTAAATAGCTTAAGAAAATATATGAACAACGTTATAAGTGCCTTTAAAATTTGAGGATTGCCCTCGATTTCCCTGGGATCCCCTCATCAGATCCCAACTTGGTGGCAATGGGATCATCTCGGGAGTATATCCTTTCAAATAAAAAAAGAATTTTTAAAATCGGGCCACAAGTGGCGGAGTAATAGGTGAACATACATAAAAAAAATACAAACTATCGAACATATAACCTCCTCCTTTTTTGGAAGTCAGTTAAAAATAAACGAAATAGAACGAGACACCTATAAAATTTATGGAAACATTGAAACAGATGATCTTACATATATGGAATTAATTTTCATACATTTTCACACTTGTCTGAAACTTGCACGCCATTGTCTGAATATGGTTTTACGTCTTAAGTCATACATAAAAGAAAATGCGATTGAATACTGAATACAAACGACTTCTACTAATAACCTCAAGTAACGCAAGAGCCTCGGCGCCGTAAAATCAGTAAATTAAGATGAGGTGATGAATCCGACCCGCGAGGTCGAGGCCAGCTGTGATAAGTAATTTTTCGCAGAACAAGACCAGCGACCGGCGTCAATTAACGGCGATTAACGACTGTCTGTTCAAAAATACGGACCCGATCAGAATAATAAACTTCAATATTTCGTCTGAATTTTCGCGATGAAAAACACATTAATTAGATTCTCACTTCTTGTTTTTGCGGTTATAAATTGACGTTCTTACATGGCAATATCTCAGAATTATATTCGTATTGACTAAGGACAGATAAGACGGCCACCCTTTGCCTAAACTCTTTTATGTACAGACAAATTTTATGTATAACAAATTATAATCTGCTATTATTGAACATGGAATGGGTAAGATATAGGTAGATTAAAAAATAATAATTGTAAGAAAATGCCTCAGAGGCATTATTTAACAGGATTAAGATTCATCAAGTTTCAACGAGATCGAATCCTAGATTTCACATCTGGTACAAAAGTTCAGGTTGAATAGTAAACAGGCTCAAAGTCACTCAGCGAGCAATGGAGTATAGTGGAGTATGCTCGAAGTTTCTTCGCGGGATAGAATCAGAAATGAAGAGAGCAGAACCAGGGTAACTGATATAGCAAAACTTAAGTGGCAATGGGCAGAGCACTTTGCCCGTAGAACCGAACCAGAAGTCGGGAAGACGCAGCCTGGTGAAGGTTAATGGGTCAATGGAGTCCGCTGGATGCGGTCGACGCAGGACCGGTCATGGTGGCACTATTTGAGGAGGCTTGTGTCTAGCAGTGGACGTCTCTTGGCTGATGATGATAATGATGATGATGATGATGATGATGATGATGATGATGATGATGATGATGATGATGATGATGATGATGATGATGATGATGACACACTCGACTGTAAATAAGAAGGAAGTAGAACGAAAATATCAACACTCGTAAGAATTGGATCTAGAAAGAAATAAAATACATTTATTCGAGGGCATGCAATAATAGAAACATTAAAAATATTAAAATAATTAAGATATTGTTAGATAAAGTATGCACCGAAATGAAAGCCAGATCTTCCGCAGAGACCTACGCAAGTCAAAAAGGCTATTTATTATTTTATTTATCCAGCGAAATTCTAGGCGTAGATGTTTACCAACGCTATATTTATCCTCCGAGGCCTTCACAGTAGACAGGATTAACGGGAAAAACAATGAACAAACAAGGTTAAAAGCATTAGTGACCTCATTTTCTCGTTACAAAGCCGGCCAGAAAAAGCTCATTTACTCATTAGTGTAATCATATGCCATGTGAACGATGGGAATATTAGCCAGAACATAAACCCTCCAATATTATACCGTCAAAGGTATGTAAGCATCTGTCGGCAACTTAAAATAATTATGTTTTTTTTTTTAGGTTTTTCTTTATACTGATGTGTGATGTAGATCAGAGTGTTGTTGTAACTGTAAGTATTTGAATAAAACAATTTAAACGGATTATATCGCGTATAATATCTCATTTGAATTCCCGACGTACACGACGTGTTCGCGGAAAAGACAGTATTTTATTTAAATGAGTGGTAATCGCGGAAACAGAAAAGAATACAACTGTAATTATGTCAATCGATTACGGAATATTATGACATATTATATTTTACTTAATAATTTTAGTAATATAATAATCATTCGAAACCAGTGTTATTTGTCCTAGTGGAGCCTTATTGGCCCTGATATCATTTTATGTCGGCCAAATGGCCATAAAAATAGCAAATTGAATGTATCGCTTAAAACTCTGCCCAAATCGGTTGGGTTGGGAAGTCATAAAGAATTTTATGTCGTCATTAATGTATCCTTTCCGAATTGCTAGCATAATGCACAAACTCCTTTCTACTCAACTCACTCCAAAATACAACTTACAAACTTTTAATAATAATAATAATAAAGCAGCATTTTCAGCAAACGGTCTCATAGCGAAGAGTTTCGACCAACATCTTAAGAGACTCTCGCTAGATGGCTGGATCAAGGGTCGGATGCAGAACGCAGTAATCCTGGACACGGCGCGAATCGTCAGGAGGTTCCTCTCTGTGCAGCCCTAACCACCGGTAGCTTGGGTCTTGCCCCGCTGCCGGCGGCACCCTAGGTTAGGTTTTTATAATGTGTTTATATTTTGTATTTGCTTTTTGTATTTTACTTTTTATATCCATTTTATAAAACACCTAACTTATGACTACAAATAAATAAAGTGAATAATAATAATAAAAAACATTCAAAGTAACGGTGGGGACAATGTTTAAAAAAGTTAACGTAATAAATACGTAAAACATTCCAGTATTTTTTTATAAGTAATAATTCATGCATAAAACCAAGTTCAAAGATATTGTTGCTCTGAATAACAAGCCTACGCTAATTTATTCCATAAAATTAAGGCTATTATTATATTTAAGGTTATTCTGAAGTAGGCAATTGGAAGGGAAAAGGGAAAGTTACTGAGAAACGGAAAGCGCTTTGTCACTTTTTTATGCTTTAATTTGCCGAATCTTTACGACTGAAATCGAATATCGATTCGCTTTACTGTGAAATTGAATGGCTCAGCATACAAACTTTGCCTAGTGGGTGCACATTTTATTCGTGTGTCGGTCAGACTGCTAATTAACTTTTAACCTTAGTTAATAGCAAATAAATTCGTGTAGCGAGCAAGCTAAAGCACTTAATTTTGTTAATTATGTCATTAAGGAACTTATTTATTTCTAGTAATAACTGACTGACAAAATTAAATGACGTAAATCATTTTAACATATTCTTTGTATGTATACTATGAAGTCCGATAGGATTATATATATAAAAAAAACTTACCTATATCAAAGTCGGTGGATCGAAATTCAGTGCAGTTCTTACTAGAGTTTGTCTTTTAATGGCGCCAACTTAAAGATCACGTGCCAAATGTTTACGCTATGTCACTAAATTCAAAGAACTAACGTTATTCAATATTTTGCTGATGCATACGAAGAGTAACTAGAACCTGCTAGTTAGACATGGGGGAAAGCGTTACAGTTCATGTCGTGACTTTCGTTTCACTATCAAATATCGGTATTTAATATCATGTAACTTTGTTTAGTCTAACTCAGGCTGCGTTAAAGCTACTTAGGTACCTACCTTAAATATATTAGGTCCTGCGATTTTGTTACACTTGTTGCTTATATTCCTAATACGTTTAGGACGGAATAATTTGACACTTTTACTTATATAGTCGCTGCAATGTCGCAACTGGCTGAACAAATGACACTAATAGTGAAAGGACCATCAAGGTAATATTGCAAAGTTTTTTTCGAGACTTTCTTCGAGACAAGTCACAGTGATACTTTTTAGACGGCCTGTCGCTGTGAATTTTTCATCGTCATGTTATTCATCACCCACCTCATCTGTTAGTTAATTGCTAAATTACAATTAAGGAATTTTCATAAACTATTTTACACAGCAAAGAAGTTCCTCAAATTCGTCAATTACGTTTCGGTTTGACGACCCCGCGCAATGTTCAAGAACGTCAAACAGTGCGCGCAGAATTATGTTCTTTTATTATGATTACAAACGTCTAGCAATAATAAAATACAATAGTACGTCCAAAATTCAAAAGAAAAGGTGCATAATATATGCTTAAAAAAGGGTTTTAAAATAAATTGATAGGCCATATGTTTTTTTCTTTCAAACATTCAGAATATTACATGATTTTTGCTGTCGACTACGGAGATGGAGCCTATTAGTTTAGAAACCGCTATACACTTTTACACCTGAGCTTTTTGAAAAGGCGCGGAGACAGCGGTTCTTTGAACAATGCAATGATTCACGGAAAGCAGCCCTGCTCAAAATCCATCATTCCAGATTGCTAGTCTTAACTTCATGCCGGAACACAAAGGAAAGCGCTTGGTGGCATATTGATAATTCATCAGATAATACAGTATAGTAGTATTTACATCAATCATATTATAACGCTCGTCAAAAGAAAAACGAATATATCCAATAATGTACCGTGCAGTACGGATAAGCGTAACATTAGCATATAAGCTACATTTAGTCCCTTTAAATTGAGAATCTGTAAAAGAAGCACATAAAGAACTCACTAAAGGTCCAATTAAGAGTGAACTCGAGCTTGCCAATAAGCGTATTGTAGCGATCCCTTGGTCTATTTACACGGCCAGTTTACTCCACAATTGTGGCCTGGGCCGACTGGGTGGCGCCAACGAATGGATTGACCACAACACGTTGTATCAGCTCTAAATTTATGCTACGTTTTACAATGCTTTTAAGAGCATTGTTTTGCAGTGCAAACATTGTAACGTATGCCAGCTTTTATTGGGAGTGGTGTTTTAGCGCTTCTAACGCTTTGTAGTCGAACTTTTTGATAGCTCGAGGTGAGATTTTATGTTTAAAATTATTAACATCTGAATTCACATCGCAGTGCAGTTGTGAGAATAAGTTCGTTGCAAACATTCGCACTTGATGGGTTTCGGAGCCGATATCGCCGAAGTAGCTAAGTGAATACGATTTATCGTTTAGCCATTATAGGTATCTCAAACGATAAAGTATCTACGTATATTTTTATGTCCATAAGACGAACGCCCATAAAATTACAAGGTCTTTAAGAACTTGGGAAGGAATGTATTTAATTGTTTATGATTGGTTTAAATATCTACATAATATTTTTACTTCCGCTAAAAATATTCAATAGAGATACAAATACAATTTCAGGCATGAGGGTCAATACTTTTTATTTTCATATGTGTTTAACAAAGCGTAAGCGCAGTCGTCAAATACCTACTCGTAGTTTTGAGCAATAAATAGGCTGTGCCATAAGGTTCCTTTGCACGTATTAAAATAATTCGCAATTACGCACTGTTTGCTACACATACGCTGTATCAGCAGGTACAGCGTTGAATGAGTTTGAAAAGGTTCTTCTAATGGTAAATATTGGATTGAAGCTCGAACCATTTTCCATGGGTAGGTAGGAACTAACTAATTTGAACGTTTTGCTAGCTTTCCTATTTTTAATTCTGTAACTGAGCCAAAACTTAAATCACTCAGCCCATGGTAACGCCATGCATGTTTTGGTTTTTAGTATGTTCGTATGTATCGTTGTAGCTTCAGACGCCAAAACGGCTACACGGATTTCAACTATTTTTGGTACACGGGTAGCTGGGAATACACACACAAATGATTGATTATAGGATACTTTTATTAGACTACGCTGAAAGAAAAAAGAGGGTAATGATTTTTTTCTCCTCAGCTGACGAATTTGGGGGCACCTTGTTTCTTATAAATTTAGTACTTATTATTGTATCGCATAAACGCGCTGTAAACTGAGCTACAGCATCTAAGCCGCCTTTCATATACCGCGTTGGTTGTGCTCCCATGTTTCGTTCTCCAATTCGGTAAGGCGTTCGATAAGTACTGAAATTATATATGTACTGGAAATAAAAAAGCTAACAGGGTATCTAAAAATGTAAGTCTCCAGGTAGTTTTCTAGTTAAAATACATAATTCACGGACAAGCGTTTAGCAAAAGGCCAAGCAATTTGTACACACCGCAACAGAGAGCAACTCGTTCGCGTTATTCCTGGATGCCCCGCCGAAAATGTCCTTTTCCGCATTGCGTCTCTATAACACACTTTTAAGCTCTGTTTTTGTTCCCCTTTTCCGGCTAACATCAATGGTTTTTAATGTTCAATTGTACTGGTCCTTGAGAAATTGTAAGACAAATGTTCCTTACTTAGAAGCACGAATGCTTTGTAATGTTTCAAGGTTGAAACTAAATGCAGACTGAAAAACTGTCTACTTAGTTTGGGTTTTGAATGCTATAAAGAGATCCAGTGCAAACATGGACGATAGGTTATGCCTACGCGTATAAAACAAGGAAAGTAGGACACCCCGGTCAAACTCTTGGCGGCAGTTAGCAGCGGTACGCATTGCAGAAATAGCGTCCTCGATGCGTTTCTCACCATTGTTCAAGGCGAAGCCAAATCCATGGAATCGGCATAATAATATTACTTTTTATTTGGCAAGCAAACTACCTATTCATAACTCAGGTTGTAAAATGATAAATTTACGAATGTAAATTTTGTAGCATCAAAGTTTCTAAGATCTAGAACTCAGTGGCCGCGGTGCATCTGTCATGATTTACACCTTTATAAAGAATTTCAAAGTTGTTTAATTATAATATTTTACACAGGAGCTGTGACACTTCCAAAACGTCGGGAACTCAAATTACATAATTATTAGCGATATAATCCGTTTAAATTGCTTTATTTAAACAAATGAAAATGTTTCCCAATATGAAACATGACTGATAACCAAGTGATTCTGATGAAAAACTAAACGCTGCAGCCTGCAACTTATTACACTATTTTTGTTTTATTCTTCGTGTTCCAGATTTTCATTCAGACGATTAAAAACCACAGAATTTACATTTTCTAGGCCATTTGAAAGAATGAAGTTGTATGTTGTATTGGATAATATTTACAAACAATATTAACAACTGCAAATATTAGAAATCCGTTTATACTTTTGTAGCGCTCTTAAACATAATATGTTATACCCAACGTTGTTCGCAAGCATAGTAAGAACAAGCATTTGCCTGAGGCTCCAATGATGTGGAAAGGTTTCGTGTAATGCCGCCCTCGGCTTCGCCAACATAACGACATCGACATGTTTAGCATAGCTATATCTACATATACAGCACAAAGTCAAGTAATAATTTTGTTCTACATGACTGTTTACGTCCAATATAATTGTGAATTAATTAGGATCAGGTAAACTAAGAACAAAAAAGTCAGCTACTTGATAAAACGCAACTAGATTTATCAATATGCGTAAGAGACATTGCATTATTTTAAGCATACCCAAATAGGTAAATTAATCAGGAATTACATTTTGCATTGCATGTACGGAACTTTGTAAACGTTCATACAACTACGCACATTTATTTGGCTATCAATGCGGTCAAATCAGTTAAACAATAAATAAAAGCTCAACAAAATCCCGAAAGCTAGTGATTGGCAACGGAGCGGAAGCTCTTATATTGTTGCTACCCCAATTTTCATCATCGGATATTACGGTACAGGCATTTTCTGACGCCATATCATCTCTGCAGGCGGTATATTGCACCACTTGTCAAGCATGGGGCCCGACATTACATAGAACAGAAGAAGAAGGTCACAACAATGTCTATACACACGAGTATAAGGCGTTTGAGTACTAGTATTCCTTGCAAAATAATAAATAAATATTAGGTGACAATAGGCAGCTACAAAGTGTCTCGTCCAATAGCTTCTATTCGGCTGTAATAATGAGTTACAGACAACAATAATTTTACGGAAGTAGACAATGGCAATCAGGAAATGGCTATTAATTAGCTAAGCAGTAAACACTCACGTGAGCGCAATTACCACGAATGTGTCATTGCTGTGATATGGCACGCTATGTTTGTTTTGCTTCACCACGCCGGTAACACAATAAAACGCAATACAGGTTACGCAGAAGTGATCAGAAATGCATGCCAAAGCCGCAGCCTTATTGCAGGTTTTCATACGGGGTGGCAAATGTTGAAATTTCCCCATCATCATCTTCACAATCTCAAACAGGGTGGGCAAAGGGGTAGTACCGTCAATCGGTGTAATTAAGGGCGCTACAGCGGTGTCGCAGGCTCGTGACCATGGGCCTGGACAGTAGGCTATCGTTTTGGGGATGTTTGGGACATTAAAGCGCTATATTTAGTCCTATTGAAAATAAATTAATCAATATAACAAACATTCTTACCCACTAACAACTTTCGGAATTGAAATGGGATTTCAAAAACGTAGACTGCGTCAATACGAATAGTGGTGGGTAAATATAAATTGTCCTTATTTGAATGTATTGAATACGGTAAACAAGAGTATACCTGCCTTACTCTTGTTTACCGTATTTAATAAACTTGAACCAGAATAACAAGTTTGCCTAAATAAATAGACAAGTTTTCAATACAATTATTGTGTTATTTATTAATTATTTATATATATAAATATTCTGATTCGGATATATCGACTCAGAACTACATGAATCTCTACGTACGTCGTAAAGTTGGTCTTATAAGCGTACTAACATTAATTCATTGGTAGACAGAGTGTTGTTTGGTACCCTCCACTGCGACGTTTCCGCCATTTTCATTTGGCTTTCCTTCCCCGTTCAAGTGTAAGAGTTATGGCATAATTATTTATATTAATAGTATTTATACGCGACTAAATCCCGTTTTTTAATGAGACCGAATGTGTGCATGCACAAATCGTGTGTGTAATGTAAGAGTCTTAAAGAAATAATGTTGTAGAAACTACTACTCACATTTAAGATATTTTGATAAAAAATATTGAAATTTTGGAAAAACATTTTTATTTGTAGAAGTTTGTATGCATGTATTGTTAACAAACTTCCAAGTATCATTATCCTGTACCGATACCGTACCTTTACAGATTAACTGGGTTTCGGTCGATATATAAAACAAAGCGTAACGCTACTGAAAAAGGTACACTTTTGGTAGCCGAACCCCATACTTTAATCGTAATTGATCGGCTCATGACGAATAAAATATTTCCTAGCAATTTCCTTCTTTCGAATTCACAACCTTAAATTGTGAAAGTGTCCACTGTATTCACGAAAACCGATTTCCGAAAACGGGCACATCACGAAACTGCCTAAGGTTTAAAAAGCTTTTCCTTATATGGCTATCAGTAAAGATCTTCGCTAACGCCAACACTGCACTGGCTTCAAAAGCTCGCCGTTGAAAAGCTCGTAGCATCTTTAAGTTGCCCGCTACGGCATCTCGTAGCCGTCGCTACGCCGTAGTAAGCTACGTAGCGAAGTGTTACTCATCCTAAGATCATTATAAATTAAAACGAACATTTATATGTAGGTACGTAAATTTTGACGAGTTTATGCCTCATATTTCTGCACAAATGGTACTGAATGAGAACTACATATTCCTTCCCAGAGCTAGTTAGAATAGTTATAAACGGTTTTGATATCAGACGTTACAAAACGTATGAGAACAATGTATACGAGGGTTGCTACTTATATATCCGGAAACAAAAAAACAAACAAACGTACACGGCTGAAAATAGTTTTATTGTTTTTCAAAGTATTCCCCTTGATGATCTATGCACTTTTGCATTCGCATGAACCAATTTTTAAAGCAATTCTGCCACTCCGCCTGAGGTACCTCCATAACGTGTTGTTTGAATGCGTCGACAGCATCTTCAGCGGTCGAAAATCGTTGACCGCGTAATTTATTCTTTATATTTGGAAATAAATAAAAATCGTTGGGTGCCAAGTCAGGGCTGTACGGCGGATGACCCGTTAATTCCACATTTTGACCCTCCAAAAATAGAGTTGTTTCGCGTGACGTATGACAGCTGGCATTGTCATGATGAAGAATGATTCTTCGTCGCTGGTTAGTTTTACGAATTTGTTCAAATACTTCCGGTAAGCAAATGGTCGTGTACCACTCTGAATTAACCGTTCTACGGTTTTCTAGTGGCACTGTAGCTACATGGCCATTAATACCGAAGAAGCAGGCCACCATTTGTTTCAATGTACTTTTTGCACGAGTAACTTTCGTAGGGTTCGGCTCATTTTGAAACACCCATACCGTTGATTGTTGCTTCGTTTCGGGATCGTATGCATAGATCCAGGATTCGTCACCTGTATAGATGTTATAAACGGCTTTTGAGTCACCACGGTTATATTTTTTTAACATTTTATTGCACCATTCGACGCGAGCATGTTTTTGCTCATTTGTTAAGTTGTGGGGTATCCAACGCGAACAATTTTTTTTTACAGCCAAATAATTATGTAATATGCTATTAATGCTGGTCATAGAAATACCCAGAGTCGCCTCTATCTCGCGGTACGTAACATGTCGGTCGTCCATTATAAGTTTTCGCACAGCCTCGATATTTTGTTGTACAACGACCGATTTCGGGCGACCTGCCTTAACTTCGTCCGTAAGCATACTACGTCCACGATTGAACTCACTAAACCAGTGATACACAGTAGTTTTAGATGGGGCTTCATCACCAAAAGTTGAAGTTAGTTGATCTATGCACTGTTGTTGCGTTAAACCACGCCGAAAATCATAATAAATCATAGCACGAATATTTTCACGAGTGAGTTCCATTCTTGCTGCGAGATGACATTTAAAACCCGTCAAAAACAAAACACGAGCGTTAATAAGGAAGAAAAAATATACCTTATATACTTAAAAAAGTTCAAATTTTACCATGGCGGTCAAATATGCTATTTAAGAAGATTGTAATCCCGGTTTCCGGATATATAAATAGCAGCCCTCGTACTAAACTAGTAGCGGATTTTCGTCTTTGGATAGCAAAACTATGTTGATCTTTCTTTAAAAGCGTCTAGGTGATTGGTATGTTTCTAAGTTCAAGGTCATAGTCGCATGAATTACACGAGCAAAGCAGCTAGTATGCGTGGTTCTAGTAAGAATAAGAATCCGTATTTTTAATTTAGGTATATGAGCATCGTAGCTATGTTTATATCTCCTTTTTGTAAAGCTTATAAGTTATATTACAAAGCTAAACTATACTATATACAACTAATATGTACGCGATTAATTCGTAAACTTATGAAGGGTTTTGTCACAAATCTCACAACTATTACTTAGTTCAAGTCTTGAACTATTTCCGCGAGTAAGTATTTTCAATGCCCTGAAAACATTGTTTCGTGAGTTACATCTTCGATAAATACTATCTTTAGTAAAACATACATGTTTTGGTTATCTTTTTATGAAGCAGTGGCAAGATAGTATATGGGTACGTAATATACATAAATAAACAAACATCGCCTACTTTTAATCCCTAAAAATCGTGTGTGGGACAGTGCAGAACAATATACATTTTTAATATAGGCAAAGTTCACTTTACTTTATTTTAGTTTACTTAATTTGAATAAAGTAGCGGTCAAAAAGTCGTGCGTAATCGGGAACCGACTATCGATAAATTAAAGCCACGCACCAACATATCAAGTCTGTGATAGCCATATATTCTAACTGATAGTTAGCTTAATGGTATTTCGAAACTCACTAAATAGTTCCAGCGAGTGCCAATATGGCATCCCAGGGGGGCAAACGTTTAGTAGTTAACAGCTGTTAATGTGCCTGAAAATTGGTTGCTCGGATAGCAGGTCAAGGAACACCAGTTTTTGTGATTGATGTCAGTCAAGCGCATAGGACATAAAGTGGTTAAAATACGTATATACATACACGGTACAAGGGAATAATGTACTTATTATACGACCCCACTTTCACAGACTTAGAATCCGTTATGTATTTTCACTTATTATTATTTGTATTTTGTATGTTATAATTGAGTATAAAAAGAGAAACATGGTATAGTAACAATTAGTTCGCAAATAATAAATAAATCGTAACATTTAATAACTGTGTCACGCCTGAATAGGTGAATAATTGTAAATAATAATTCTTATACATTGTATATATCGGGGACGCCTTTTTGTATGGTGATGGTCAGTCCTCTTGTTTTAATGATCCTTGTTATTATGAAATTTCAAAAAAAATGTCTTTCAATAGTTAGGTAACGCATTACGTGTTTTTTATGTATTAATTAAGTTAGTCAACCAAAACTATCAACCTTCGTAACGAAATAAATACATGACATGTTGTCTGGATATTTTGTAATGTCTTAAGACTACCAATTGCATTTCACGTTGTTAGTAGCATTTTTACGCTACCACCCACCCACGTCAGGGCGGATATAACATAATTTGCAGGTAAGCTATTTTGCGATCGCTGAAAGATCAGAGGCTTTATACTGTGGTAGAGGCGTTTAGTATTCAAACCGCAGCGCCTCGTAAAGTTGATAAAGGAGACATGTTTAACAGAGCTGCTTACGATACCAGAGTAACAAACTTGCCGATGACATTTTAGTTTAGCATTTACAGTTTCTGAGGATTGATAAGTTGTTGAAGTAATGTTGGTCACAAGGGACGAAAAGTTTCGATTTGACTGAAAATTGTTTGATACCTTATAAACTTATAACAGATACTTGTAAAATTTCAAATACAGTATCTCCAATAACTCCAGTGATCCGCCAAGTTAAAAAAAACTGGCGATGCAGCAGCCATGTGTAAACATATTTACACGAACGATATCGAGCTACTTTTGATCCCTTCACAACTCGAAACATATTCAACCTATACATACACGATATTAGGTACATTTATAACCGCTTAGCTTGTTTAGAATCAAACATTTCATAAATGTTGCTTATACAGTTATTGATATATTAACGTTTATATACCGGATTTTGTAGAACTGAACTGACTGACTCACTCACTGACTTCTAGAAAATACCTAACCCACTTGCAGATAACCTTGCAAGTTGAAACTTGGCACTCGGATGGATAATTCTGCGGATACAAACCATACATAAAAAGAGATATAAATATTGGTCTGGAAATTAAAGGATTGGGCTAAGAGCGTAGATTTTTTTTTTTACAAAAATTTATGAACTATGTTGGTATTGTCTATCTATCAAAAAGTAATGACATCCCAACAAAACATGAATGTGAAATACAGGGTGTATGGCAGATCGTCTGCCAAAAGACTAGGGTAGGTAGGTAGGGTCACTTGCAACACATTTTGGGCCAAATAACACTTGTCTTGCCCACGGTGTTTCTTTAACTATTTTTTTTTAATTTTATTTCGGCTCTAGTTTCTGCCCGCGACTTCGTCCGCCTGAAATTCGTTTATCGCGGATAAGGGTATTTTTCGCGGATAAAAAGTAGCCTATGTCCTTCCCCGGGACTCAAACTATCTCTATACCAAATTTCATCCAAATCGGTTCAGCGGTTTAAGCGTGAAGAGGTAACAGACAGACAGACAGACAGACAGACACACTCTCGCATTTATAATATTAGTATGAGTTTCTGCCCGCGACTTCGTCCGCCTTAAATTCGTTTATCGCGGATAAGGGTATTTTTCCGGGATAAAAAGTAGCCTATGTCCTTCCCCGGGACTCAAACTATCTCCATACCAAATTTCATCCAAATCGGTTCAGCGGTTTAAGCGTGAAGAGGTAACAGACAGAGAGACAGACAGACAGACAGACACACTTTCGCATTTATAATATTAGTATGGATTTGCCAAAAATTGAAATTTTTGCTTACTTATCTTTTTTTTAAACGTGACTGCACAAAAGTGTTTGCATTTTTCAAATCTCTAATGTATGCGTATCCTATTGAAATTTTATTTTCATTTAGAAAGGAAATAAAAAAAGGTATGAGCCGACAAAGTGTGAGGAAAGAAAATAAAAATCATCGAGCTCAATTTTATGGCACTATTAAAAAAAACGTTGAAATTCTTCAGATTTTCCAATGTCATAAAAACTTCTTCAGTTCATGACTATTCTAACGGTATACCACATGACTAGAATCACTTTCAATTTTCCAGCGAAAAAAGGTTTGTGTCTAAAATGGTGACGTAACTACTTAAAAATAAGATTTGATAAAATAAATAAATGAACACTAAATGCACTAAATAAATCAAATTTATGCGACTAATCATAAACAAATTATAAAAAAGTCATCTAAATTTATAAATAAACCTAAAATTAGTAGTATTTTTTTTTATAATCCCTTATCCATATCCAATATGCAAGTTACGACCAAAAATAACCTAATTTATTTTTCCTGATATTTTGCATGATAATTTACCCAATTCAAGGTATTCTTACAGGGAATAAAAAGAAGTTAACTGCGCAGGAAAACATTAATTTTAGTAAAGAAAGAGAGGCATTATTTTAGTTGGCTCTAAAGTTGTGTCGGTTGTTTATTAATATCACGATAACTTTATTGTTGTTATCAATATGGCTACATACAGTAATGAGGAATATGCTGACATTTGACATGCGGCCGTTCTAATAGCATGTCTCGTGAAGCACGTAGAATTTACAGCAGTTGTATCCTAGCAGACGGTTACCTAGACGCGACGTTTTTCCCAACACATACCGACGTTATCGGGAGACACAAGTTTAGAGCCAACTCAAATAATGCCTTTCTTTTTTTACTAAAATTAATGTTTTTCCTGCGCAGTTAACTTTTTATTTTTTTTATTACTTGTAAGAATACTTTGAATTGGGTAAATTATCATGCAAGAATATCAGGAAAAAATAAATAAGGTAATTTTTGGTCGTAACTTGCATATTGGATATGGATAAGGGATTATAAATATAGATTACTACTAATCTTAGGTTTATTTATTAATTTAGATGACTTTTTTATGACTTCTTTATGATCAGTCGCATCAATTTGATTTATTTAGTGCATTTAGTGTTCATTTCTTTATTTTATCACATCTTATTTTTAGGTAGTTTTGAAGAAGTACTAGGTGATTTACGTCACCATTTTAGACAAAAACTATACATACATTAGAGATTTGAAAAATACACTTTTGTGCAGTCACGTTTAAAAAAAAGATAAGTAAGCAATAATGTGAATTTTTGGCAAATGCCGAAATAAAATTTATAAAACATAGTTAAAAAAACACCGTGGGCAGGGCAAGTGTTAATTGGCCCAAAATGTGTTGCAAGTGACCCTACCTACCTACCCTAGTCTTTTGGCAGACGCTCTGCCATACACCCTGTATAAGCCAAGTTCTCATGTTCCACCAAAAGTAGTGAATCTCAAAAGGTGCCAATTCTGGAACTAAATTTTTAACAGTTAAACCAATTTATGGTCGTTTAATGCATTTTGAGCCTCAACTTGGCAGTTTTCCATTCAGTATGTTACAATATCAAGCTGTAGGGAATATTTAAGAAAACTGACTCAAAATGCATTAAGCTGCAATAAATTGCTTTTTGAAGTTACTAATACTACTTTTGAAGTTACTAATACTACTTTTGGTGGAACATCAGAACTTATTTTTCACATTTATGTTTTGGTGGGATAGATTTCTACATAGACGGTGTGATAACGAGTTCACTCAGGCTTATTTAACGTGTTCAAAATATATCCAGCGCTTGAAAATGAAGCTAATAGTTTGATTGCTTTCATTTGGACAATCGTATAACCTGATTATTTGAAAAGCACGCAACAAAACACAACATTAACAATGAAGCCGGGGGACTTTTAAACCGCATTCGGACTTTCAGAAAGTATCATTCTCTCTTTTACACTCGAAAAAATACTATGTGTCAGACTGGGATAGACGAATTCGCATCACAAGTCGCGTTTGTTAAACACTTTGCCAAGTACATTGAAACAAGTTTTAATGCAATTAGTGAGTGAAAAGAGGAAACGGTTGAAACGACAGACAGAGGGATGGAGCTCTATGAAATTTCAGCGAAAGGATTGAAGTATTTGTAATTAAGCTTGAAGAGAGCAGCTTTTGAGTACGCGTGCTATATATGTATTTGTGTATGATATAATTGTATTTTGAAGTGTAAGTCACAGTTTGGGAATACCAACTTCGCAAACGGCCATGTATTATTTGTCTTATAATATTAATACTTGCTTACTTTATACGGAGGCAAGTTATGCTACTTTCAATTATTTACAAAAATATCCACTACATCAAAAAATAATAATTAAAACGTGTTTTAAAAGAACTGTCGAAATATTAGTAAGCACACGTAAATTTTTATTGACTTTTTTTCACCGTCGGTTATATATATGGAGTGCCCCTCCTAGAAATTATTCATATTATTTTTATTATTTAACTACCAAACTAAATAGCAGCTTAAACGCGACACCTATACTCCAAATTTTATCAATAAAACACATATTGTAGTTTGTGAGTAAAATGCCGGTGACAGACGGATGGACGGACATGACATGACGAAACTATAAGCGTTTTCTGTTACAAATAAACGTATTCTGATTCTGTTTTCACCAAACGGCACCGGGGCCGGCTTTACGGCCGGGCGACCGGGGCGGCCGCCCATGGTGCCGCAGTCTAAGAGATGTTTGCTGTATGGCGCCTGCTTAACCGCTCAATCAATGAATCGCCCAGGGCGCCTACACGGTTAAGGCCGGCCCTGTACGGACGGAACCCTAAAAACAGTCGCTTAGCTAAATGCCTACTTAAGAAATGTAAACTTCATCAATCAGCCCAACCAAGTCAGGCTATAAATTGTCTGTTATGAATTTGATTGTTAAATTGTAAAGCACAAGTTGTCTTCAAATAACTATTTAGTTCATTCGATTAGTAGTACTTCATTCGATTCCGAGAAAGTACTTTTATTTGTGTTTGTATCCTCTAGGGCTGGTCACGTACAAAAAGGTGAAGATCTCCGAGCTAACGTCCGTGATAAGAAAAAAATACAGTACCAGTAAACCAAACTAGGCTGTGTGCTGTTGTTAATATTCAGGAAGTGGCCCCGGCGAGTGAAACGGTGACAATTTATTTTCAGGGACGAAGAGAAACATTGATGCTATTTACATGACAACGTACGTAAAACGTACGTAATGGTAATGTAATGTGGTTTGGTAACAAACAAACAAAAACGGAAATCTAACGCTGCATTTCACCATGGTCTGTCAATTATTACCTAATGGCAGATTACGCCTGTCAATGTCGACTATTCGACAGGCGTAACGTAATTAACCGTTAGAAGCTAACGGAGCATGGTTTAATTAAACTTAAAAACATTGTGATGCAATAGACACTTGTTCCGTTAATAAAATAATGTTTTACATACTTAAACTCCATTGCTTTCTTAGACTGTAGTTTTACCTGTCACCATTATTATTTCAATTATAAGTAGAGACCCATAATCACAAGCACGTGGGTGGATAAAGGTATTAAATTCAAGAATCAAAACTACTATACAATTTCGATGGTACAGTAACTATAGGATATTTATCCTTACTTGTCCTAAATAGTAAGTAAACAACATTCCAACCTAAAAATATACATTTAATGCCAATACCAGCTGTTTTCTCGCAAGAAAATAAATTTAATGTATGAAATTGGCAATGTGGCGCTAAAACATCAATTCCTGTTTCTGTATTTACGAGAAAATGGGACTTTAAGACAAAAAAAGTGTACTTTTAGGTTAGAATGTTGCTTACTATTTAGGACAAGTGAGGATAAATAACCTATACATAGATAACAAATCTGTAGTGAATTGAATGCGTTCCAAATTGAAGCTATTCCCGCTAAAACAATATCGCAGCACCTGTTGTTTCAAAGCACGCAACAAAACACACGCGAGGTGCGGACGCGGGCTCGGCAGGCGCTTCGTCTCGTTAGCGCGAGCCAGACAGCACACAGAGCAGATACTAGCAAAATTATGCCGAATATGCATCTCATAGTACCATAGACCATCCTAGCTGAATTAATAAGTTCACAGGCCTCATACATTAGTATAATTTATATCTGGAAATACAGCTGATTCCGGAGCAACGAACATAGACGCAGAATCACGTCAACCACTAAGAGGCAGTATTTGCCTGAAATACTTGTCTAATAAAGTACATCATAATAACATACAAGGTAACACTAAGTTACCATACCATCCATCAAACCAATATACAGATATACTTGAGATTTCACTTCGATAAAAATGTTTTTCTTTTTTCACATCTTTTTTCCAATCAACTCATATGTCCCACATAAATTTGATGTTTATTCGATAAGTACCACACCACTGCTACCGCGAAAACTTTTGATCTTCATGCATGCGACCCAGGGGATACAGGTTGAGAACAAGTTGAAAAATAATTTCATTCCAAGTATCTGTTCGTCGTGATGTCTATGGCGCAGCCAAATAAAAATACCTGCACCAGTGCCAAGAACGCTTTACCGGCCACTAACTTACCTGCTAATCGTTATTCCACCGGCGAAGGAACGAGTTTCCCCTGCAGAATGTAAAGTAGCTGGCAAGCTGTTAGAAAAAATATGGGACTGAAATGCAAGCTACATTAGAGTCCTTTTTATTTTATGCATGACACACTTTCTACGTATTTTTATAAAATAACATAATTCGTTCATTAGTGTAATGAATGAATCTTTGTATAATAACAAATGTGAAAGGTTTTTACATCGTAACTATGGTAAGCGGAAAACTACATTTATCCGTGTTTAAATGATGAACACTCTTTTTTTACTTTTTTTTATGAAAGATAGGCAAGCATTTGACTTTAATCTCACCTGTTAGTAAGCGACGATGAAGCCTGCTTACCTACATAGATAGTGTCTATTCACTCTCGTCTAACCTAATCACCAATAATCCCATTGAAATATACATATATTTAACTTAAAAATGATTTGATATTGAATATATTCATAACACATACCTACAAGATGATAACAATTTGATAAGCTAACACAGGTACATAGAAAGCGGAATGTATTCCTTTATGGGCGAAAAGGCCAAACTTTATTTATTTATTTAAAGTTTATTGCACAATACAAACTGTTACAAATGGCGGACTTAATGCCTTAAGGCATCCTCTACCAGTCAACCATAGGGCCAAACAGAAACTAGTAGTTAGTGCAGGATCATTAATATTGAGAATACAAAAAAAAAGTAAAGAAAAGAGACACAAATCAACAAGTCAATATAGGGATATATACGTATAAATATTTATATACATACACACATATTACATTATAATACAAATAGATAAATTACAATTATAAAATATATATGTACCCTTACACCTGCAAAACATCACACAGACAATCAATCTTTCGATTACACAAGCTTGTTTAATAAAAAAGAGAGCAGAACATTGTATTTGTACTTACAAAATATTACCTCAGCATTAAGAGCATATTTCCGAATAGAAAAATTGGTGATGTGGAGTTGATAATAAATAAATTAGACGACATCGAAAGCCTTCTGAATTGACAATGCTAACTTAACATTGTTATTTAATTATCTATACTATTATAAAGTTGTAAAAATATAATGTCTTTACATTGAAGATATTTTCAAAAAATTGATTGTTACGGACTATTTGGAGGTCACTAAAACGATTTTTTTTTTGTTTTATGTATGTTTGTATGTGTCGTTGTGGCTTCATCACGCAAAATCGGCTAAACAGATTTCCACAATTTTTGGTACACGGGTAGCTGGGTATCTCCAGATGGTTATAGGATACTTTTTACCCGACTACGCTGAAGAAAAAACGACGCGTTATGACTTTTTCTCCTCCGCGAACGAAGTTGCGGGCATCTTCTAGTTGATAATAAACCTTTGTGCCCATAATAAGGGTCGAGTTCGCCGAACCTTATTTATGGGACATGCAGATTTTAGATTTCCTGTTAGACAAAACAAATACATTTAATGGCTTGAGTACACATAACTTATACTTTGATCGTAAAGGTTTAGTGCAGTCCTGCAAGAAAATTTTAATGCTTTGGGATTTCTAAAGGAAAGACTGATAAGGCTAGCACATTTAAAAAAATCTGCATGGCCCTTTTAGGACATAAACCATATATTTCATTCAGATTCTGATGCGCCAGTACTTTAACGGATCCCATTTAGTTGTATGTAAATTTGAGCCGCACCATAGTTCAAAACATGGAAAACTATTTAAATGCTTGAATCAAACAGGTGCCCGAGTCTAGCTCTAATAAAGTAACAAAATAATGAATCCAATCGCTTGTTCATTTTAAAAGTTATATCAGGAGGTACAATACATTTCATTACGCTTCAAGCACAGCATGTACGAGGAGCAGCACGCGACTGTCACTTCGTTCACAGACTACTATATTAGAACAGACGCACAATGTCGAACAACAAAATTGAACGTCACTATCTCTGGCTATACAACTGGCTATATTGTTTTCCCTGGTTCTCCGCCAGATGGCAATAACGAGATCGTGCGCACATTATCGCCATCTAGTGAAGAATTGGGGATACGATAACAGGGTCGGCAGATGGCGCTTAATCCCAACTTATGAATGGTTCGATGCGAACGAAGCTTTGGAAATGGCTACCTATTTTTATTATTCGTAAGTCTCGCAGAAAAGTGATGCGCCTCATGCGTCGCTTTTGAGCCCAGTCCACGTACATGAAAGAAAAGTTTGTTTTGGTTTGACTTGGTGCTTAAGGGGAGTCGGACATACTTACTTCAGTATTATTTTACTATCCTTGGATGGACAAATTCTTAAGTATCGATATCGCCAGTAATAAAACTGGTGATGGCTGATGCGACTATAAACACACAATAGGTACAAACAGAGCCATGTCAAATCAAATCAACTACTTAAGAACATAGAATATCAATATTTTTCGATTCGTGGGTTTTCAAGTATAGCCTGTTTAATTGGGATGTTGGCTGTAGGTATTGTGACTGGCCAAAATAAAAATAAAATTTGCGCAATGGTAGTTACCATTACAGAAATCGTAAACAATTTTTAGTTCTTTTTTGTTTCTAGTTTGGTCTTATATGGTCTTATCAATTTACTCAACTACCACACACAGGAAACAGGATGATTTATACTATGCAATTTATTTAAACTACAAAGAGATAGTTCCGCAGATTTCAAAATTCGCGCTCCGCGCCGTAACGCGCTGGTCGCTTACCGATCGAGTACAAATTAAAAACTATTCATGTTAGGTACTCTCTCACCGCTGAGTACCAAATTTAAGATTTGAAACCACAAAAGATAAACTAAAATGAAGTTTATAAATAATCATCTTTTATATTTATTTTAAGTTACAGCTAGTAAGTTATTAGTTTTTTACGAACTTAGGTACTATTTGAGTTAATAAATTAATTTGTTCTATTATTTTGGAACAAAAGAATAGTATAATTTATATACTCGGAGTCAAAAATTACAATTTTAAGAATGAAAGTGACTTAGAAAAATTTAGAACAAGCAAGATTTCGGGTCGTCGGTATCCAATTCACGTATTCACGACAATAGGGAATATGCATGTAACAAACAGTAGACAAAAATATTTTTTCGAATAGCTACAAAAATAACCAAGATATAAGCCATCAAACATTTAATTCTATCTCTTTCTTGCAAAACAGAATTTAATATGGAGTTTATTTATATGGCCGGAGTGCACTGTGACGTACAGCGCATATCGAACCTCTCTGTCTAATTACTAGTTTAAAATGCCTATATTATGCGTATTTCTTGGCCGATTTCAATTTTAAGTTCACATATTGAAATCGTTTTTACGGTATTTTGATATGTAGACAAGAAAAGCGATTAAAAAAAATCATGCATGTACCCTATTGTAGATAGGATTAGACCGTGACGTTTGTGATTTTACCTTATTTATATTAAACTAATAAGAATATAACAAAGTACTGCTACTAGTAAACTAAAAGTAGGTAGCGTAACGGGGTTCAATAGACAAGAACAGATTTTTATAAAAATGCATATTTTCATAAAGTGCTTCTTTTCTGCATACTTGCGAAGAAATTCAAGGGTGAAGTGAAGTCTCCAATCCACATTAGGCCAGCGCGGTGACTAAATTCCATTCCCTCTCATCCAAGAGAGGAGGCCTATGCCCAGCAGTGGGACGTATATACACGGTGCCCGCGAGGAATGGGAAAGATTTTAACCACGTATTCCTTAGGTCATTAGAAGCAAAAATTGTTATAAGATGAATCCCAGGCAAGTCCGGCTTAGCTTTAAAGATATTATCAATTTTCATGTTAACAATTTATTGTGATTACTGTACTGTGAGTACATTAAGCTTTTTTTATCGCGACGTTGCCCATATGTTGCCTAGTTTCGCGTCGTTATTGACAGACTTCAAAGTGACAGCTACTACTCTCTAAACTCATCCTTTTTTTTGGAAAAACAAATCGTTACCATATTATTGAAAGGGATAAATTTCATAGAGAAGCGAAAGCTAAAATAAAATATAAGATTTTTATGTACAAAAATCGACTTAACTAGATTCTGTTTCTTTGTTTGCTGAATTTGACCTGGTTTCATATTACTTTTTTTACTCGTAATGGCCTCAGGAATGCGTAGTTATAAAATCTTTCCCATTCCTCGCGGGCACCGTGTATAGGCTGATGATGATGATGTGCTTCTTTTCGTTGGCAAAGTATAGAAAAAACCTACTAAACCATAGGTTTTACTACTTTTTCTTTTCTTATAATATAAAATAAGTGCAGATTAATGCGCCGTAAAGCCAATAAAAAACGATGTGTACTGCTTGAGTGAGACGAGTACTACAGACTGCGATGGGACAGCGATATGTTACTATTTCGACCAATCACGTAAATGTAAGTATGAAGTCGGCCGGCCCGCCGCTGCGTGGCCTTGAACGATGCTGCCTTGAGGGGCTACTCTGAAATTCGATATTCAAAGTTCGTATCGCGCCAACTCGCTCATTCAAATACAATTTAACATGAGAGCGAGAGGGATGGCGCGATACGAACTTTGAATATCGAATTTCAGAATAGCCCCTCTGCCCCCGGTTGATGCGATTTGTATTTTCTTACAAACTTTTTGTCATCGTCATCTATACTATTCTGTAAATCCATACTAATATTATAAATGCGAAAGTGTGTTTGTCTGTCTATCTGTCTGTCGGTCTGTCTGTCTGTCTGTTACCTCTTCACGCTTAAACCGCTTAACCGATTTGGATGAAATTTGGTATGGAGATAGTTTGAGTCCCGGGGACGGACATAGGCTACTTTTTATCCCGGAAAAATACCCTTATTCGCGATAAACGAATTTAAGGCGGACGAAGTCGCGGGCTGTTGCTAGTTGAAGATATTTTCGTAACGGACTATTTGGAGGTCACTAAAAAGAAAAATATATTTTATAGATTTTTTTGTATGTTTGTATGTGTCGTTGTGGCTTCATCACGCAAAATCGGCTAAACGGATTTCAACTAATTTTGGTACACGAGTAGCTGAATATCTCCGGATTGGATACTTTTTACCCGACTAGGTACGCTGAAGAAGAAACGAAGGCTTAAGTATGACTTTTTCTCCTCCGCGAACGAAGCTCCGGGCGCCTTCTAGTTAGGTATAAAATTAAATTCCCTATCGTCAACTGATATCTTACTTACCTTAGTTTTGATAGTGGCAACTGATTGCAATCAATCATCTTAGTTCGCCCATGAAAACGTTGCAAAGAGTACAGCTTAGTTCGCCCATGAAAACGTTGCAAAGAGTAGTACCTACGAGTACTTAAAATCTTGCCAAAATAATGAAAATTTGATAGGTATTCTTGATTCTGCAGTTTTCACTGCTCGTATTGCAAAACTTGTTGAATTAATTGGCAACAGATTGAGACTAGGTTAACTACTCGTAAACTCGTTATGTATTTACTTATTATATACTTACCTACTCGTATTTTTACTATCAAAATAATAATAAGCATTTTATCATTCAAAACACGCCTAATATATGTACCTAGGTCCATTATATCGCTAATTCAATACATTTATAATGATCTGTTTTCAAATATTACTTATAATGTCATTTTAAACTCCGGCGCGCGGCACGTCGCCGCTTGCAGCGACGCGCGAAATTTGAAATTAGCCAATTTTGAAATAAATTGCACAATAAAAGTCTTATTAAAAGTAACTTAAAATAAATAAAACTGTTTAAAGTGTATGACGATTAAATCAATTGATTAGATTATTTAATAGCGAAATTAAGGATTTTCATGCAATACTAGTAAAGCTGTGAAGAAAAAAGGAAAAAAATCTTCAGCACAGTTCTTATTTTAATTTTTTTATACAGATTCAACTAGTTACGACAAACTCATAGAAAATCATTTTACCCACGTCCAAATTGTATCATTCAATTTATAACGACTGCGTTTTATCTCGTGTTTCCATAAAAGTATTTTTATTACATTTTCTATAACAGTATTATTAAATAGTTATCAGCACACAGTAATTAACATTTCGGACATCCGTTCTATATTTAATGCATATAAAAAATATAAATACGACATATCATTCTGAAATTTGTTATTTATAAATAGTTAAATAGACATTATTTATTCACTAAACAAAAGCCAAGCACTTTTGAATTATCAAAACTTGTCAATGTAATACACGGTCCACTACTGGCCTATTTATGTATTATATTGTTACGAAACGCGTGCTGTTTACCGTACTTGTACCTCGAAGTACACCATCATGGAGACGGGGTGAGATATTATGTATGCCGTCTTTTTCGTATGTACATCGTTCGAAGATAATGGCGTGCGTGTCGCGACCAGTTTCGGCTAATGTCTATAATCTTAAGCTTAGTTTTCAGATCAAGCGCCATCTAGTGTCGCTACTGTAAACAAATATGAGAGGTCCAAAGCTCGAGCGGAGCTTGAATTGGCATGTTGAAAATGTGTTTTTAATGGTTTTTTGTTTAAATCAGAATTATGCATATAATTAGTGTTAATGTGGATGTTTATTCGTAAAATATACAAATTTTTATTTTAAGTCCCATATTTGACTTAAATTCGATATATTTATATTGTTTAATTTGAAATTGTTACTTATGGCGCTATCTATTGGTGATTGTTAGCACTAAAAATACCTGTTAGAGAATGGGAGCCCCTGCTTCGTTTTAAAAAGATATACCTAGGTACAGTCGACAACGAAGAGATGTACCGTTAGACCTTATTGCAATATGATAAGGTTAAAAACTGGATACATTAATTTATAGTCGATTGTAATGTAGTTTATTCGTAAATGCAATTTGTTCCATTAGAAAAATACACAAATAATCACGGAGCACGAGTTACTGAAGAGGTATATAGGAGCAATATTATCAGCCCGTAAAGTGGCTAGCAGATAATTTACGTTAAGTACTTATCCAGATAAATGACAGTGCTCTGAATAGGTCCACTTAGTCTACCCGCATTGGGTATATCCCAGGAGCTTATTTTCGTCACAAATTACTCTTCACGGGATTGGGCACAGGAACACTTACTTTACTGTAAAGGACGTAATGGATAATTGTTACGGAAAGACTGCTAGTCAAATTATGCTGCTAAAGTCCTCATTTCTAGTCCAATTTTTATTAGAATATTAGCGTGATTTGATCATAATACGGTTTGTACCTCCTAGAGCTATAGTAAAACGGGCTGATTTTAATATTTTTCGGATTAATTTAATCAAGTTGTTTGCCGGTACGAACATAGTTATCTTGACTGTCACTATATTTTTTTTAGTATTTATACGGATACTGAAACATATTTTATGTAAATACCGTCCCGACCAAGCTGACAATGTTGGTTGCTTAAATATACCATAAATATTCATGAGACGTCACTTTTAGTGCCGGCGTGGTTTGTTAGAAGAATATCTCATCTTCGCTCCATTTGTCGCAAAATACAATAGTTCATTTAACAAGACTTCTACAAAACTAATCTGTCGTTTCAGCTTGACTTACCACTAATCGTACAGAGTGTAATCTTGACAATTTTACACGCTTTGGTATTCAATTATTTAAAATTGGGCAACCGACATCAGCAAACGTAGCGAGCGGGGAAAAATAATTACCATACGTTACATTTGGGCAGGGTTGAAATGTAAATATTGAAACAAAACGTCGAACAAACATCGCGCGGTTTGATTTGATGTCAACATTTTTTTTTACTTTTGATTCACAAAATAAAAGCAGTTTATCCCAGAATTTGCTGCTCGCATTGGAAGAGTTTAATTTTCGCTGTTTTATAATGAACTAGGTGAAAAGGGCATAACCTCTTCATTGTACCTGGGTAAAAGTTGGGTGTTATCCTACCCGCTGTATCTACAATATATGGTAAATCTGGGTTATTTTAGTTGTTTTTTTTAAATGCTGTTAAAAATAAACCTGAGACATTATTATTAAAATCTATATTTATAATTAAAGTTTAAAAAATTAACTTGTATATATCCAACAAAATAATGGGCCTGTGCGTTCGCTCCTCGACCGGTGTGGCACTTCCGGCGTTCCTGTCCTCCGCCTACAGCTCGCTGTCTTTGGTACCGGTATTATTTTAAACCTACCACAGATATCCAACGCAGAGCTAGCGAGCCTGGTGGAGGCAGGGAGTGCCTGGTGTGACTCCTGTCCCGGGGCCGACATCCCGGTCTCCAAATCTTGCCAGGGCCTGGGACGCCCATCGCCTCCAGGCAACCCACACAGCCCTCATTGAAAATAGTCTAGAAGACTCGGAGCGTGCCCGTATTTTGGCGGTATCTGCGGCTGAATCAGGGCACTGGTTGCGTGCTCTGCCCTCCCACAATGTGGGAACAGTTCTCGATCCAGGTTGCCTGCGAATAGCAGTTTGCCTAAGGCTTGGGTCGAGAATATGCGTCCCCCATACATGTTGCTGTGGCAAGAGCGTAGACAAGCTGGGCCGACACGGCCTCTCATGCCCCAGAAGCGCCGGCCGTCTATATCGCCACGGTGCCATAAATGACCTGGTCCGCCGTGCGCTTGCCACCGCCTCTGTGCCTGCTATATTGGAACCCTTGGGTATGGCTAGAGACGATGGCAGGCGTCCGGACGGAGCCACATTGGTGCCGTGGAAACTGGGCAGAGCCTTGGTGTGGGACGCAACTTGCGTTGATACGTTCGCTGCGTCCCACATTCGGGCAACTCGACTACAAGCCGGCGCAGCGGCCGACCAGGCCCAAATACTCAAGCGCCGCAAATACTCGTCCTTATCAAAAGACTACGAGTTTGCGGCGCTTGCGGTTGAAACCTTGGGACCCTGGTCGGCCGAAATGAAGGCATTCATGAAGGCCCTGTCAGCACGGTTGGCCGCATCTCGGGGGACCCCAGAGCTGGCGCGTACCTCTCACAGAGAATCGCTCTCGCGATCCAGAGAGGTAACGCCGCCAGCGTAATGGGGTCCATGCCGCAGGCCGACATTCTAGACGCGGTTTTCTTTTTATAGTAATTGTATATATTGTATATATCGTTTTATGTTTGTCTTTTAGCTTTAGTATTGTTTTATTTCTAAGTATTTTTAAATAAGTTGTACAAATGAAATGTCTGTAGTTATGACGAAATCGATCTTGATATAAATAATACAAAAAAATTAAATGTGATCAACCAAACAAAAATAAAATCGTATCACTTATGGCCATCTCATTTAATTAAATGTTACATCACATTACCTTATTGCGATTGTTCACCCCGATACCAAATGTTGTTTATTGATAGAATATACAGATGTCTAGGAAGCAGGGCTATTTGATCTTAAATCTGGACAATTTCGTTAGATTCAACACAACTAACATTCTGCCGTGCTAGTTTAAAATGCCGTCTTTTAATATGAGTTTCCATATATTTTACGTCTTTTTTCATTATCACGACAGCATTATTTCATTACGCCAACTCTGCAATGAGTTTTACAAACATGAGAAGGCCCCCGGCATTGTAGGCGTCTGATTTGCCTGAGTATTATTTATGACAGGACCAACTTGGAGGCACCAAGTAATACCTACCTACTTTTGTGTAGCATTGCCGACTACACGAAACAATCTACGAGGATTTTCAGAGATGCCTCTACGTTTACTTGGAAACAATCGAGTCAGAAGTACTTTGTGTGTGCGGATTAGACAAGTCTCTGGAAGGAAGTCATGTGTAACATTATATTTGCAAGAATTGTTTGTTTGAGGCGAGAAGTTAATAAAAGCGAATATTAATCATTATCGCGTTCTTATAAATATTAGATACCTAACAGGAATAGTACTTAAATACTTTTAACTAATTTCAAGGTATGGTAAGATTAATTAATACAACAATATGAGGCGGGTTACACAAGAACAAAATAAAATAACATGCCCAGTAATCATTACAACAGAAAATAACGTTACTTTATTATATTAATGAACCTAAATAAAAAACACAGCTAGTTTCGTGAAAAATATAAATTAAATCTCATTAGTATTGATTAGTACGTTTATTTTTGGCCAGCGACTGTTGAATGCAGAATGTACACACGCAATCGAACCATAATCAGTTTAGCTCTGGTAACCGCTGGGGTAACAGGCACGCCGGGCATTCCGGTAACAGGTAAAAGTTTATTCGTAAAACTTGGGTCAAGTAACTGATTAATGATGCATAGACCAAAAATAACATAATACGACATTAATATATTAAAAAAAACAAAGTATTTAACGTAAGCTCTAACAAAATTGTTTGTTGATAAACAAGTCCATCATTACAATTACATTAAACCAAAATTGCTTCCTTGCTTCTAAATTGCAAAATCAGTGCTCCATAATTAAAAGTTTCACATTTTTACATTCCTGACAAAGTATAGTCATAAAAACTGAAGCTTTTAAATTCTAGGTATATCTAAATTCATTCCCAAGAAAAATGAATAATGGGGAATTAGTAATACTTATATTTTTATTATATTAGGAAATAAGTTTAAACCTCAATATCATAATTATTTAAACCTCAATTTATATAATCTAATGCATCCATCGTCTAATCATTAAAAGAAACCCTCTACAACACCACCCAGGTATAAACGCGAGCAAAGCATAAAATAAGCCGTTACAGAAAATGGCCGCTGTAAACCGAAACCATTAGTAGCTTTTATTGAATAAACCGTAAATCTTTATCTCTATTTTGGAAGCCTACAACTCTACACAAAACGTTAAACGGAAAGTGTTTCTTGAACACTCACTACGATTTTTTAATGCAAAAAACTTGTGCATACGATACGATCTCTATGACCTACTTGGAAAGGTGGTCCCGATTTAATTTATTATTTTATAGTTATACTAGCTTTTGCCCGCGACTTCGTCCGCCTATAGCTCGAAATTCAAAAAATCTTTCTTTAATTCGCCTCTACTAACATCTCTAACGGAATATGTTTCAATGCTCGTATTCCTACCGTCGGCAGTTTGGGCTATGCATTGTCTGTCAATAGGTTATGTCACGTTAATTTTGTTATACAGCTGTAATTTGAAAAAAAATACAGATGTAATTGGACAATTGAGATTGAACTATTGATAATATGGAACTTTTGGCAGGTTTTGCAGTATTTTTATATAGACCACATTAACAGATCCGACCAAGCTGCGTGGAGAACTTGCTATCAAGCAAGCTACGTAAAACTGGCCGTGCGAGAAGCACTCCCCCATAAGATCTATTCCTGTTGTTTTCAGTGACTGATCCTGAGACTTATTGATCGTCATCGCGAAACAGACCTTAAGGGGGAGCTGCACCCATTTAAATTCGAATGGGTATTATGAGGGAATAAATGGTATCCGGGGTATGTACACAGGTTCACTTTGAGCACAACCAGTAATAACGATGGCTTCTATAACGTTTTTATGTAAAGCTTTCACACGCAGCCTGGTTCCATTGCACAACTTCGGCTGATTGAGATTTCGCAACAACATTACTCGAGTACCCCTTTATGTGCAAACGTAGGCCGGGTAATGCCATCATCTGTGTCCACTACATATCGAATCTACAGACTTATGTTCGTATTCTGAACCTTCGAACGACTCCAATAACATTTTATTAATAACGGAAGCCTGGTGGTTCTTAGGTTTCAGAATAGCTCATTCACACAATCACTCCATGGACTTGCTGTGTAGATTTTGAACATCTGGGTAAATTTGAGAGATTCGGTCGTCAACGGTCCGGACAACTACGGCGAGATCCGATGGAATTGTAATCCTTCCCCCAGTTTCGGGTATTCTCCATTTCCTTCTTCAAGAAGAAGGTCGGAGAATTCTCCACCGGAAAATATCGCCCTTGAGGTACACTCGCATATTTATTTTAAGGTTGAGTTTTTTGATTATAGGCCAAATATTTGAAGCCTTAATGCAAGTTTTAACTTCATCAGCTCGAGTTCCCCGCGGAAGTCTGACGAAAGTCTCCAGCTAACAACATAGTGACTCCACCCATCATAACTTCGTTCCCTCTAACATCGTTCAAAGTTCAATTCAGCGCTTCACAACACCCTTTACGCGCCATTGTATTTTCGTCCCTTATTTCACTCCTTTCAGGCATGAATTTCCAAGAATGCTGAAATTAGTTTTCTCTGTTTGAAGAAATATAATAACAGTAATTCAAATTATTACAGATATTCAATACTAACTTTCAACCGCAATTTAACCCCGTCAGGGGATAAATTTCCAAAAACCCTTACTTGTACCTTGCCTACGTTACAAATAGTGTCTACTGTAGAAATTTCAAGTCTCTAAGTTCAGTAGTTTTGGCTCTGCGTTGATATATCAGTCAGGACTTGTCCTTTTATCTAGATAAAGAACGAAAAGCGATTACAACAAACGCCATCCAGTTACACAAACAGGTACTAACGTGTCATATTGGCTTCAAAGCAATTATTTCTTTAAAATTCTTCGGAATAAAATATTCAGGTAACAAAAAGTGATTATTTTCCATTTATTGTTAAAAAGAACTCGTTTTATGTTATTTATCTTATTCATAAACCATATTTTTGTAACAAAATGTTTATCAATCAGAGATGATCGCAAATCCAAAATGTACACCGGGCTATTATACGGCTATATAAAGAAATACTCTTATTTGTATGATACGTCATATACGAAAGGCGTGTTCCTTGCTTAATCGTGTTGATAGGATGACTGTTGCTAGGTTACCAATTATTATTCGTTATCAAGAAAAGAAAACGTCAAAGGTCATGTTTTCCATTTATTGATAAAAAATACCCTTTTATGAATGAATACCCTCAAAAGTTGTAGCCTATGTCCTATTCTGATATCTAAGCTATATTACTGCAGAACTTTACGCAAATCTGTTGTGTAGTTTTTGCATTCCAGCGTAACGTACGATTTGTCCGCCTTAAACTCATTTAACGTGAATAAGGGTATTTTTCCGTGATAAAAAGTAGCCTATGTCCTTCCCCTGGACTCAAGCTATCTCCACACCAAATTTCACTCCAATCGGTTCAGCGGTTTAAGCGTGAAGAGGTGACAGACAGACAGACACACTTTCACATTTATAATATTATAGTATGGATGTATGTATGTAAATCTAATGGAATAATTAATCGCTGTCAACGGTAAAATTACTAATGGGTATAAATTAATCGTTCCTGGTAATCATCGACGATCCGCCTTGACATTTAAACAAACAACCGCCGATCTGCAGAACGTGACGACCAGCGTGATGTCCGGGTTCAAGTATGCCAAATCAATGATATTAACTGCATTCGAAAATGCAAAGACATAAATCTATCTTATGGTCAACTTGTGTCTCTTGCTCTTACGTATTCGGTTTTACGTCAGGAGTTCGTACACCATGACAAATGACAATGCTCTGAGTAAAATGACTTATCGTTAGACCAAGTAATATTCATTCATCATTATCATTATCAGCTTGTATAGGTCCCACTGCTGTGTACAGGCCTCCTCTCACGGATAAGAGGGAATGGGCCGGAGTCTCCACGCTGGCCCAGTGTGGGTTGGAGACTTCACATACAACCCTTAAATTTGCAGATGTTTGCAGGTTTCCTTACGATGTTTTCCTTCACCGAGAAGCTAGCGGTGAATATAAAATGGCATAACGTACATAAATAAATTCCGAGGAACTCAGTGGTTCAGGCCGGATTCTTATAGCCGAGTAGATCAAGCGTGCGCTTCTTTAATATTATTACATGAAAATAAAATCTACTCCAATTTCATACCAAATTAAACACTTATAAGCCAGTTATCGTAAATTTGGTAGCATTTTTGGTGCAGTGACCATGGCATTACGCTATAGATGTGGAAAATACCAATTTAAACGATGAAATACAGTTAATATTCCATCACAATAACCGTAATCCATTAATTTCGGTTGTAATTTGCCACACCTAAGGCAATCTACTATGATCGCTGCACCAAAAATGCTACCAAATTTACGATCACTCGTAATAAGGTTGTTTAATTATCTGTTGCCTACCAACATAGTTTTTCATAAGTACAATGTAATACTAACATAAATATGGACGCTGTTTGAAATAAAATTGTTATTATTATTCGACCGAGCGAGCGAAGCGTCTCTGCTTCAGCTTGGACGAAAAATAGTTTTTCCTGTTGTCCGGATGTTCTCGCATAGAGCTCGCATTTCTCAACCGATTCTCATGAAATTTTGTGAGTAGGTTCGGTAAGTATATAGATTTTTTTTGTGAGGTAGTTTTCAAATTTTAAAAAATGGCGGAGATATGGGTAAAAAACGTAAAAAATTACAAGAAAGGGGTCAGCGTTGACTACTGATTTAGTACAAATTTACGTTCCGTCCACTGTCTCTTGAACTCCGACTATAATGAAAGGCTGAAAAAAGGTGTTTATAGGACTTTACGAACCCTCCATCAGGTTAGAAAGTATGGCCTGTCCGTTTCATTCATTTGCATGTAGTAACATCGAATGGGGAAATGGGGGATATGGGAGAATGGAGGAAATGGGGAAATCTAATATCCAATGTCCAGTATCCAATGTCAAATGTCCGATGTCCAGTGTCAAATATCAAATATCCAATGACAAATGTCGAACTTCAAACGTCAAGCGCCAAATGTCCAGTCAACTGTCAAACGTCAAATGTCAAACGTCGAGTGTCAAGTGTCAAATGTCAAACGTTGAGTGTCAAATGTCAAACGTGAAACTTCAAATGTCAAATGCCAAATGTCAAAGGCCAATGATAAAAGACAATTCTAAAAGGTAATGATAAAAGACTGACAGAAATGTCGAGGTAATTAAATAAACACCTTTATCTACATCCATATTATAAGTTCTCTACAATATGTTTGGCAGCGATAAGCAAATAGACTATATTAGGTAATCTGTATCTGTGGGTGCATCGTAATTTTTACTTTACGATATCGGCAACCGAAGTTTAATTACATTTAAATTTGGAACAGCTGTCAAAACTCAAGTGGGTCTCTATTCTAGTATCCATAGATATTAAAACAGTTATCCATACGAAACGTCAATTCAGTATGTTTTTTTATTACAAACCGCACGACATTTGGTCTCGAGTGATATGAAAAGTTGTTTGTAATTTACATTTAAGTTAACAAATATGAGTAGAAGTGACTCCGAGAACTATAATAACACTCCGCCGGATATCGTAAATGCAGCCACGATTGCAACAAATAACTTATTGTCAGAAAAATCGATAACCAAATTTAGTACTAGTAAAAAAGTACTAAGATTTTTTAGATTGGAGAACTAACGCACGACTTCGATGTGAATAAATAATTTGTTTCTGTATTTGTTCAAGTTTATTTTTTAATGCATTATTTGTATATCTATAGTCTATTGATCTTTTACAGGTAACACTAGTAACAATGCAGGTCAATTCCCTACGGCTATTTCTGAACCCATCTTAGAGTACATATGATAATATGTGTGTAGATAAAGTAGTGTATGCACCTGTACATAATTAGGCCTTAAAACACTCGTGTGATCCTATTATGAAACTCGCTAACGCTCGTTTCATAAAACCACACTCGTATTTTGAGGCCTCTCATTATGTATCAGTTGCATAAACTACTATTATGGACGCGATTAAGTCCAGTTTTGTTATAATAAAATGGCCACGATTTTAATTTTACAGGGTTAAAAAGGTATAAAATTACAAAAATCAACCATTTTGAAACAAACTCTCGAGGTCTACAGCTCACAGAGCCGCTAGTTTTTTTTATATAAGACTAGCTTCTGCCCGCGATTTCGTCCGCCTTAAATTCGTTTATCGCGGATAAGGGTATTTTTCCGGGATAAAAAGTAGCCTATGTCTTTCCCCGGGACTCAAACTATCTCCATACAAAATTTCATCCAAATCGGTTCAGCGGTTTAAGCGTGAAGAGGTGACGGACAGACAGACAGACAGACACACTTTCGCATTTATAATATTAGTATGGTTAAGCTCGCAGTTAATTAAACTCGTTCGCCTTTAAGACCGTAATATCTGTTAAACAAATTTTAGTATTTGCAAAAAAGGAAAAGTAAACAGGTTGCGAAGCGATTCGTCTAGTAATGGACGATAATTCGCGGCTAATGGTTAAAATCATGCAAATAATTCTGCTTCCCTCGCATTTAATAAAATAATAAAAAGAAAACGGTCAGTTTTTTCAGTTTGTGGCTCGCAGTATAAACGTTTACGATAAGGGATCGTGTGGACCTGGAAACCTTAAAGGCGCTATAAGACAGTGGTGTTAAGCCCATTTTCCATTGTTACGCAGGAAACATGACTACCCAACATTTTGGAGCATGATAATGGAATATTTCTTTTTATTTTAGCCGCTTCATAATTATCTCACATAGACATATTCCCTCGTAGTTACAAACAAGATTTTCTAAGGATATATCAATGCTTTTTTCATCCAGTAAAAAACCCTGAGGTTTGAGGTTACGATTAAGTGGCTATACGAAAACCAACAATTAAAATTAATGATGTAAATTGTATATCATTGTATCTTTATGTCCTCATTTCAGTTAGTATAGTATAAGTGAAGGTTGTGTCTAGTAATGTGGTACAAAGGGCCTATGACATATTATTAATAAGCTACATCTCATGTAGACGGTTCGTGACCGGAAAGCATTACGTCAATCTATGTAGTTAGTTATAGAGAGACTTGAACCGTGAACGTTCAAGGCAACAGGTTCCGATGATATCTTCTTATGTGTGGACGAGATGACAAGATCCCCAGTGGATCGCGCTTGTGCTGAAATTATTAATGAAACGGACAATATATTGAGTTACAGAAGTTAATTAAGTCCTCGTCCCTACAAATGAGCTTAATTTATTGGATTACAAGCACGTACTTAATCTTTAATTTCATAAACTTGTAAAATTATAAGCATTTTATTTATTTGTAGTGTAAGTACTCACACTAAAAATAAATAAATCTATGGATAAATATTTGAAGATCACTGTTTAAAAAAAAAATCGGTGTTTAAAGCGGCTGGGCAGATTTTATTTTGGGAATATAGCTGGACATCTTAAGACTTACAGAGTAGTTTTAATACGTTAGAAAAAGAACGTAAATCAACATGCGAGCACGTGTCCGTTGTATGTATTGGTTGCAATTTAATTATTAATGTTTTACCAAAAAATATCATTAATATTTAGGTAATACAGTTTTCGTAATTAACTGGTACGCTCCGCCCAAGTTCGCTTCGTAGTCAGCCGCACATTTCTTTGAATATGTCATAAACTTACTAAATTAACTATTACAGCCTAGAGGCTCTGCGGTAATAATTGCATTTGATGATGACGTCCACACGAAAATCGACCTTTTAATCAAACACCAAAGTAGTTATTTGCTCAACACCAAATGAACGGATTAGCTATTCCAAACCTACTGGCGCTTGGGGTAATCCTCGAGATGATTCCCGAATAACGTTTTAACAGGTGTTTGTTGACTGAATATAATCGCCTTCCATTTTTGCAATATAATTTATTTTATACAAAGTCCTGGGGCCCGTTTCACAAACGCTTGTAACTTGTACGCATGTAATACAAGTTACAAGAGTTTATGAAACAGAAAAATATAATTAACAAAAACATAAAAACTTACTCCAAAAATTTTACTAACAAGTAAAATATAATGTAATTTAGTTTCTTCAATTTCGTTTCATTTAACCTTTTTTCAACTCAATATCTATCCTTATCCTTACTATATTATAAACGTGAAAGTATGTATGTACGTTCCACTATTGCGCAAAAACTACACAACAGATTTGCATAAAACTCTTCAGTAATGTAGCTTAGATATCAGAATAGGACATAGGCTACAATTTTCGAGGATATTCATTCATAAAATAGGTTTTTTAACAATAAATGGAAAAGCCTTAAAAACCCCAAGTTTTGTTCATTGTGACATTTACATTTCTAAATAATGAATAAACAATTGGTAACCTAGCAACAGTAATACTACCCACCTACGATTAAGCAAAGAACACACCTTTCGTATATGACGTATCATACAAATAAGAGTATATCTTAATATAGCCCGATAATAGCCGGATAATAGCCCGTTGTACATTATGGACTTGCGACCATCCCTGAATGATAAACATTTTGTTACAAAAGTATGGTTTATAAATAAGATAAATACATAAAACCTCTTGGTTCTTGGTTCTTTTTAACAATAAATGGAAAATCATCACTTATTGTTAACTCTGAAATTTTTATTCGGAAGAACTTATAAAGAAATAATTGCTTTGAAACCAATATGACTATTGGTGTCAAAGCAATTATTTATTATATGAATAAGTTCCTGTTTGCGTAACTGGATGGCGTTAGTTGTAAAGCGCTAGGATATTTCGAAACTGAGGGAAGGATTACAATTCCATCGGATCTCGCCTTAGTTGTGCGGACTGTTGACGACCGAATCTATCAAATTTACCCAGATGTTCTAAATCTACACAGCAAGTCCATGGAGTGGTTGTGTGAACGAGCGATTCTGACAACTAAGAACAACCAGGATTCCGTTATTAATAACATTTTATTGAAGTCGTTCGATGGTTCAGAATACGAATACAAGTCTGTAGACTCTGTAGTGTACACGGATGATGCCATAGACTATCGCGTAGAGTTTTTAAATGCACTTAACCCACCCGACCTACCTTCTCACATTATTATCTTAAAAGTGGGTGCTCGAGTAATGTTGCTGCGAAATCTCAATCAGCCGAAGTTTTGCAATGGAACCAGGGTGCGTGTCAAAGCCTTACATAAAAACGTTATAGAAGCCATCGTAATTACTGACTGCGCTCGAGGTGAATCTGTGTACGTATGTACCCCGGATACCACTTATACCCTCGTAATACCCATTCGAATTTAAAAGGCTGCAGTTCCTCCTTTAGGTCTGTTTCACGATCAATAAGTCTCAGGGTCAGTCACTGAAAACCGCCGGAATAGATCTTAGGGGGGACTGCTTCTCGCACGGCCAGTTTTACGTGGCTTGCTCGATAGTAAGCTCTCCACGCAGCTTGGTCGGTTCTGTTAATGTATAAAGAAGTACTGCAAAACTACCTTATGTCCAATATTATCTTTAGTTAAATCTCAATTGTCCAATTACTTTTTTTTTACATTACTGGTATATAAAAAAGTAACGTGACTTATAACTATTGACAGATAATGCATAGCCTAAACTGCAGACGGTAGGAATACGAGAATTGAAACACATATTCCGTTAAAGATGTACTTATGTAGAGGCGCACTTTAGGATTTTTTAAGCATCGAGCTATACGCGGACGAAGTCGCGGGCAAAAGCTAGTACTATTATAAAGTTGTAAAATTAATATGTTTGTATGTGTCGTTGTGGCTTCATCACGCAAAATCGGCTAAACGGATTTCAACTATTTTTGGTACACGGGTAGCTGGATATTTCCAGATAGTTATAGGATGCCTTTTACCCGACTAAGCGGAAGAAAAAAAGAGGGGTTATGACTTTTTTTTCTCCGCGTACGAAGTTGCGGGCGCCTTCTAGTATACAATAAAATGTTATCTTGGATTTGGAGCTGCCCAAATAAATTGCGTTATATTCGATATTGACTTTTCTAGTAAGTTAATTGTTACACGGGTGGCACACTGACCCCAAGATAACATTAATTGATAAATATATTGTATTGAGTTCAAAAAAGGATAATTGAAACTTAATTTACATGTATAATAAATTACTTTATTTGAACATACAGTGAAACATATGTATGACTTCCTCCTTTTCCTTGAAGTCAGTTTATCTTAAAATTATGTAACATTTTACACATTATTTATGGTACCTAGATCTTAACAAATAGTAGTTATAAGAATCTTGGCACAATTAATAAATTATTTTAGTAGGAATAAAATCATAAACATTTTAACAGAATTAAACTGTTCCATGTTAAGATAAAAGGAAGAGATTGCGGGCCCTCTAAGGGTTAAAGTGAAGTCGTAAATTAATGCTAAAAAGCTCCTCGAGGCTTTAGAGCGCCTTCTTAGCATCTACAGAATACAGGAGTAAGTAAGTATTAACATTTTCATTTCGTCCCCGAAGCAAAATAAATTTGCGAAATATGTTTAAGAGGAAACTGAAGAGCATTCACATCTCTCAAATTGCTGAGGTCGTGATTGCGCTACCAAGTTCCTGCTGAGTCATTTATGGAGTACCAATCCCGATTTCAACTGTAAAACCCGCGATGGAACGGCTCGAAAGCCAATAGCATCCAAAGACAATATTGAAAACGCTAGTTCCGACACTGTAACTCCAATTTATGGAATTGACAATTCCGCGAATACAATTCTACGGGTTGTATCAAGCTCTTGTGTTTATTTGACAAACAGTGCTCGGGTTTACGAGTCATAAAAAACTATTTCTTATTTACTTCGTCGACTGTTTAAAAACACATCTAAAACCAAGTATGCGAAAATAAAAAGAGAATTTCATTAGAAATATTAGAATGTTAAGCTTATTTAATCCTAAAGTGACCTCATCTGTTCTAGGCAAAGAGAATAGACACGAAACACAATACCGTCGTAAAAGAAAAACGTGACAAAAGCTCTCTATTAGAGCACTCTGTAGTCTGAAAGTATCTCCGTTTTGTGGGGTTATTTTGTATGCATCAAAGACCTCGCTGTGATCAGAAGTTTCCTTCAATATATTTTAGACAGTTTTTTTTTTACCCAAATCTATAATATCTTCGTTACGATATCTATATGATAAGAAAAACATTTACGGCAAGAAGGGTATGGCCGACCGTTTGACATTCTTGGTTTGTATCCTAGTACCCAGTTAAGATTTAAACCAAACCTCCTTAGTCAGATTTTAAAGGAGCACAGATAAGAAAAACGGTCGTGCGAGAAAAACGCCGAGAACAATCGATGATGTTTGTGTTACGCACGCATGTAAAGCCAAAAAATGTTTTGTAAATAAGCACCCAAGTACCCATACGACATTTCATTTTGATTGCTACAAAATTAAGTTTTTCGCATAAAATTACAATACAAAGAAAAATCATTTTTGACGATTACTGAGAACATATTTATTAAGGAAGTCTTGTAATATTTAAGTCTAGAATAAATATCCTGCTCTAAAATGCGTGATCGGTAACAAACATCTATATACTATTATAAAGTTGTAAAAATGAAATGTCTGTACATTGAATATATTATCAAAAAAACTATTGTATCGGACTATTTGGAGGACACTGAATTGAAAAATAGATTTTTTGTATGTTTGTTTGTGTCGTTATGGCTTCATCACGCCAAATCGGCTAAACAGATTTCAACTATTTTTGGTACACGGGTAGCTGGGTATCTCCAGATGGTTATAGGATACTTTTTACCCGACTACGCTAAAGAAAAAAAGAGGGTTATGACTTTTACCCCTCCGCGTACGAAGTTGCGGGCATCTTCTAGTTTTCTAATAAAAACGATCACAATTTTGTAACATTACTCAAAAGGATAAAAATAATAAGAATAAGCGCTGGGCAAAATTCGTCGACGTCACCATCCCACATGACGAGAACGCTGTGACAGCTGAGAAGGATAAATTCAGGAAGTACCTTGACTTGGTTCTCGATAGGTCGTTTCGGTAAACGGTGTTAAAGGGAGAAGTCTTGACCAAAAGTTAAGACTTAAGATATTGGCGAAACGAAAACATTTACTAATCAGATAAGTTGAAAATTCGTTCAAATCACGATTACTCACTCATACTGTGATGCGAATCGCCGCAGCACTAACTCATGGTCCACGGATTGGACTGAAAGATGGCGAGTAGTGGGTACTCCACTAAACCACGTAAATAATATCATGATAATGTACCCTTCTAACAAATATCACAAATCTGTTTCAAAAGTATAACGAAACAGGAGTCACGATCGATATCTCTTTCCGAAATCCTTTTATTAACGAGGAATTTCCCAATAAAGTCTACTGATTAGAAAGCAATCCTTGTTGTTTCACTGTACTTAAAATTCAATGTTACCAGTTTAGGACAAGCCGGTAGCCGTATCGCTAACGTATTTACCTGCAATAGAAAAAAAGAATTAAAATTTTGCCAGTGTATTAAAACTAAAGTGCAATGTAACTAAAGTTAAATTACGTGGAATTCGCGTATTCGTTAAGTTCTCACATTTTTCGAACACGTAAACATGTTCAGTCGCTAGTTTTCTCTTACTCGCGTAAATTTTACTAATCGCACATTTTTGTGTCGAGAGGAGCTCCCAAGGGCTGTTTCGGGGTCAAGTACATTTCACGCACATTTACCGAAAGTTTTTACATCTAGTTAATAAGTCAGAAACCCATATTTAATGCAGAGTATAATTTAACTTTTTCACGATAACAAGTTGCTGAAGTACATAACATTCTCCGATCTTGATGAATCCTTACCATACTTATATTATAAAGTAGAAGGGCACCTTCTAGTTTACTTCGTCCGCGGAAGCTAACAAAAGCGTAGTCGGGTAAAAAGTACCATGTAAAACACACATGTAAATGTACTGTAACTATCTGTGGATGTGGATGCCCAGCCACCCGTGTTCCAAAAATAATTGAAATCCGTATAGCCGATTTGACATCATGAAGCGACTTGACATGAGTGTTTGAGTGCCCTTCAAATAATCAATCATTTTTTTTTAATATCTTCAATGTAGACATAAAATTTTAATCATTGTGTTATTATTACTTGCGTAAGGACCAGCTTACTGGGCGCGATCAGTGCGTTGGCCCTAAAATAACATTTTTGTGACTCAGTCGTCGGCGGAAAATGTTCTGTGCGGTTGTGTTTATTATGTATTTAATTTTTTTTAATGTTTATATGGTTGTTAATAAGAAATCGTTTTAACTGTAACTAGGTACTATAACTAAATAAAAGCTTAAACTAAAATATTCATATACGCCCGTACAAGGTTATCTTAGACCTAAATCACGTAGTCAACGCGGCGCTCATGTAGTAGTTCGTACGAGTTATGACAGATGGCGCTATTTTTGCTTGCTGCTTGACAATAGTTGGTGTAAATAAAATATTAAAACGGGCCTTTCCTTCTTTTAAAATTGCTTATGCTAGTATTGATCGATGAAAGTATTTGGTGATTTCTTTCTTTCAAGGGATAACGGGGCAATGAATTGTCGTGATTTTTTACATATACCTAGATAGAATAGAGACTAGGCAGTAGCCTAAGCAAGCCCAAGGGTAAGCCCATCCAAACACTTACAATCTCCATTTCTTCTCATAAGCAACCACACCCGCGTGCAGACTCCTACCCCGGTTTCCACTTCCTTTCTCGCTACCCCACTACATACCCACCTACTCCCAACTTCAATAACATATAGTCCGTCTCGTAATGATAGACCAGAGAGCATATAGGCCTCGCGGAGCGCTTGCGCCCCCGCGCACTATGCGAGTATTGTAAAGCTGAAAAAGAATTACTGTGTGTGTACATTGAAGATATTGAATTTTTTGTTATTAGATATATTCCTTTCTGCATATATCTAATAACAAAAAATTCAATATCTTGTGCCCAAGTGTAAATGATACTAGCATTTACCCCCAGCTTGGCCCGCATTACCGAGTTTGCCCATAACAAACTTCGTACCCCCCCTCCCCCCCACGAAAGGGGGGGGTTTCATGCTAAAGCCATATAAAATTTCGTCTAAATCGATTCAGTTCACCCATTTAAGCATGAAAAGGTAACAGACAATACAGAGTTACGTTCGCATTTATAATATTAATATAGATGATTGAATTTTGTATCTATGATATAAACAACCTAATAGAAGTGTGCATTGAGCAAACGCACGATGTAACTTTATTAAATGTTAATAAATGAAATCTATCCAGCTAACCAAGCTATTAAAGTTTCCAGGGCGGAAGTAAATCGACTAATACGAGATAAAACGACGCAGTCTCTTAAATTGGACAGGTCTAATTTGAATCGAGCTCGCTGTTTTGCTAACAGTCTTCCCACTTATCGAGTATAATTAGTTTATTTGGAAACAGATAATCAGTGTTATACTTCTAACACACAAACACCGAGCAGAGAAGAGATAAATAATTGGAGCTAATTAGTAACTAATGCAGTGTAAACAAAACTCCTTTTGAGACGAATCACGTTACTATGGCAAATATAATCACGTTATTATTTTTACGATAGCAATGAAATAATCATGCAGAATTTGATCAGAATTCAAGTGTTTTCAATGAACGGACACTGGACACTGCTGAAGCCAGAAGGACAAGACAGTCAGAATCAGTATAAATCTGTCTGTTCAGAAAAAAAAAACATTTTTAATCCAAATTCTGATTCAAATAAATATTACTTAATCCTTCAAGTAGTCTAGTTTCAACTTTTTTTACTTTAGCGAATTACAACGAATGCCGAATTAGCGAATGACGTGACGAAGCAGCAACGACACATATAAAGATACAAAAAAACATAAGAATCGATTCAATAATCTTTAAAAAGTCAGTTTTTTATAAATATCTATAATGTACAGACACTTCATTTTTACAACTTTACAATAGTATAGATAATTCATTATTTTGTTATAAGTAAAGACCCACATAATTTCCTAGGTTAATCAAAACAAAGCACTTCTGCAATTATTTGTTATGTGTACCGAAATACATATATCACACTCAGTACATAATTGTTATAACATGCGAAGTAAGCTATGATTACAAGTTAGCACAGTGTAGGTACTTAGACTACTTGCTAATTTAATCCATCCTAAACGTAAAACTATGAGTTAACGCTATATAATCTGTACGTGCTAAGTCTCGCTGGTAATTAAATAAGTCGTCATAGGTTAATGACTGCTTAGTGTAATAGGCATAAGTCCCCTATATTTAAACACGCAATCCGTACGCACGTGCCTATTCACAGCGATTCAACGTCACACGCTGCCCCCGCACGCACAGAAAACATTTCGAGTAAATATTTCAGACCTTTACGGTTACAGGATTCGAATGAAATTCAACAGTACCATTTTCGATTATTTTTATCTTCAAAATAACTCAAAATCATTAAAAATATATACTGGAAAGTGTTTTTTTCATACCTACACCAACTATGAGAAAAATATTTTATATATAATAAAATATACTCCTGCTCTAAAAGTACGTTATATTAGCTTCGCGAAGCGAGACTAAAATAGTACATTTAGCCCCTAGGGCTTAAAAGAAAGCCGTTTAATCCCATATAAATTTCTATGAGACTGAAAAAAAAACTTGCGGACAAGCACATACTCCTTACGAATAATTCAATTAAATTTTTGGTTGTTTGGCTCCATCGATACTGTCGATGATTCCGACAATGTCAAGGTTAAAGAAGGCACGTGTTTATCGTTCAGAATTTGGCCGGTGACTTCCGATGACAGGTTCACTCAGAAGAGAATCTACGACAAAAGACAAAACAAACATTTATTGTACTACAACTAACTACTACAAAAACAAATTGTTAATTTTAAACCAACCTGATCAGAGTGGCCAAACTTTCTGATAGAATTGCTCAAAATGTACTTTTAGTTTTTCATGAAATATACAATTTTAATGTCAAGTCTTTTTTATTTTCTCTGGCTAAAAGCCATTATGACACTCAGTCATATTTGTCCTCGCTCACTTCGTGAGCTCTTCCAAATAATCACTTCGTGTCATAATGGCAAACAATCTACTATTGTCTATATGTATAAGGTGTACGTTTCCTCGTTTTTTTTTCCATTTTGATTATCTTTAACACTTTCACGAGCAAGGTTTTCGTAGAGCTTTACACGAAGCCGATATCAGGAAAATGCTTAGGTATGTTGTGAAAACTTGCTACGAACAGTGTGCACACCTAACACGTTCAGGTTACGTACAGATCAGTCCCATAAATCAAAACATTCGCCATATCCCTGTAAAAAGCCCAGCACTCGTAATCAGAATTCTTCCTTCGATCCGTATTCCGGTAAAGCGAACTGCGTGGGAAGCGACCATTTGGAGCGGGCAGGGTACATTGGGCTTACGATCCGGGCCCTCATCTCAGTATGTAGGATTTTTTATATCTTTCTTTTAGCTTTGTCTTATTACTAAAAGAGAATACTTATCAAGTTTTATTAATCTGATTTATAACAACATATTGACAGCATTAACGACAAATCTAGTAGTACCTACCCTAATAACTGCCTACCGCGTCTATTTTTGTAGCTTGATTATTTATTAGTCATTGTTTTGGCTTATAGTTCGCATCGTTTACGGCCTTGAGTGAACTGTAATTGCCCACAATCTCTTGCCAAGACAATCGACTCTTCCTATTACTTATTTACCGACTTTTTGCATGTTCGTATGTGAAACCGATAGTAAGATATGACGGAAAAAACTGAGGAAATTTCATGTATAGGCACACTAACATATAAACACGAATCCAAGTAATGAAGCAAATAGATATTTTGTTGGTATCCAACAACTTATAACGTATAAAATATTACGCAATTGCATGACATCAATTTCATGCAATTTCGATGTCTTACTGGACTAAGTAGCATTAAGCGTTGTTAATACTTATAATCCAGTCATGTACTTTTAGCTGGAAAGTATTCCGCATTTAAATAAAACAATTCTCAACTCTATCAACAAACAATCTCAGGAGGTTACACTAGGGAGACACTAGGAAGACTATCCTAAGTTCCCGGCCTCGAGGAAGTGTGCTAACTAGGTACTTCTTCACGGCTAAACTACTGAACCGATGAAGATGAAATGTGGCATATAGAAAACTTAAAGGCTAGGGTGAGGGCATAGGCTACTTTTTATCCCGGAAAAATACCCTGATCCCATTACATATACATAAACGAATCTAAGGCGGCCAGTCGCGGGCAGAAACTAAATAGTTTGTTATATTATAATGACCATTGTCACTTTGGGGGGCAGGGGAGAGAGGGAGGGGGGTCATAGATTTTCTAAGACGTTGATATTTAACATAGAAATGATTGTAATAAAGATGCATTTTTTTACATTTTAAGTATTTTGTCTAACTTTGATCGGATTGTATCTCCGTTAGTAATGGTCCTGAAAATCTGGTTCTCCAACGAAATTTTAGGAATGCTCAAGCTTTGTGATGCAATGTGTCACCCAAAATTTGCCTAGTTTAACAAATATAAGTCAAAACACTGAAATCGTCGGATTTTTTTTGACCCCGTAATTTCAATTGAATTATTATGTTGAATGGAAATAATTAAGGCGATAAGCTGAACTGACAGCTGAATAAACCCAAAACTGATTTAAGTAAATTTCTACGAAAAAATATAATCAAGTTCTAGCCTGAAAGTAAAATGATCTTTTCCTAATGGTATACAAGCAATATTAGTGCTAACGATATTTCATTACGTTTATATGCAATTTACTTTTGAACATGTTTGCTAGACGTGACTACGAATAAAGTAACCAACAACTTCAGCTTAACTCGTGTAAATATAGAGTACCTAAGTACTTCGTCACGTTTTCCACAACTACAACTTTAATATAAAGTTTAGATAATATTCAACGATTTTGTGAAATAGCAACGACGACACTAATAATTGAGACAAGATCGTAATTTGTTGAGATTTACAGTTATTTTACAATTATACTACTGTATAGTATACTCGAAATACATAGTGACAACAGCTGACGTCAAAGATAATTTATCCATTTATCTTATTCTGTTGCAGAAAGTTGAATATAAAAATATATATATACCTTACTTCGACATAGTCGTCTAGTCTGCCTTACTATTTACTACAGCAGCGCCCGCGTTATCCATAACTGGGATGTTTTACTTTTAATAACCTAAACTAAGTTTCAACCCCCTTTTTCACCCCTTAAGAGATGATTTCCGGGGTTAAAACTATCCTAGGTCATTTCCAAGGTTTATTTTTCCATTATTATCCATTTCAAGCGTGAAATGCAAGACAGACAGACAGACTGCATTTTCATAGATACGCCCGTTTGTAGCGTATTGTACGGAACCCTCGGTGCTATAGTATTATATGGATTATAAACCATCGTCATATCTATCCACTGTTCATAGGTATATGTGTATATTGCTTTTATCCAAACACAAAGTAACCTGATAATAAAAGCTCATTCAAGTAAGAAACAGTATAGAAATAATATTTTTCCAACTACAAAAATATCCGATAGATAGGATAAAGGTGGAAATGTAAATAAGTGAATTTGCATATTTATATTTATTATATATAATAGTAATAATTGTTACCTCACGTTTAGTTATGGTAGACTAGCTTCTGCCCGCGACTTCGTCCGCCTTAAATTCGTTTATCGCGAATAAGGGTATTTTTTCGGGATAAAAAGTAGCCTATGTCCTTCCCCGGGACTCAAACTATCTCCATACCAAATTCCATCCAAATCGATTCAGCGGTTTAAGCGTGAAGAGGTAACAGACAGACAGACAGACAGACAGACAGACAGACAGATAGACAAAAAGACAGACAGACACACTTTCGCATTTATAATATTAGTATATTAGTATGGATTAAAATACCTACACGTAATAATGAAGTACGTCTAAATAGACTAACTACCGACTGAAACATAACCTTATGTTCCACTAGTTAGATAATAAAATATACACAAAGTAAGCAATAAGTTTTAAATCGTCTTGACTTAAACGTAACACGTAATTTGCAAACGGACACGTCGAGTAACGTTAATGTGTTGTCTAGGCAGTTTAAAACGAACGCAACAACATATTTAACTATTTTGACAATAATTAGACATAATTTGCTGACCGGTAATATCACAAACGCATTGTAAACTAGTCAAATATTCTCATGAACTATCATGAATGATCATTACCACGACGAAGTTTCCTTTACTCCGGGCACGTGAGTCGGGCAAATAAATGGAAAACGTGACGCAAGCCTGAATAGCACATCATCTTCGACTAATATCCTTCTTCGATTCTACTGAAGATTGAACGCAATTACTTTGTTTACGGTCCATTTAACTATAGATATATATCTTCGTAGACAGTGAGTAAATCAACTGAATCGATCTGGACCAATATCAATAAGGTTGTATTATATTTAAGGGACTCATCAGACATCCTCGAATTAGAGATACCACGGAATAAAAAGTATTTCGGTTCTCGCGACCAGTTTTTACCCCTCCGACAATAATATGCCGCAACTCAAACTTAGTTCGTTGACGTAAATCGCATGAAACCATTTAGCAAAACAAATATTTGGTATAACCAAATTGCCATCGCCATACAGTTCCAGTTTCGAACAAGATTTTCTAAAGAGCAGATGTTCACTCGTTATAACTGCGCTATAGAAACATGGACAGGCCCTAGACTGTTTACTTCATGTCCCTCCTATTGACACAGTCTGGAAAGTGCATGGAGTAGTTTTGTGTGACTAGGGATTTTGTTTGCTTCTCTTTAATCACTGTTTCAGCTTGAAACCTTCCAACTAGTGTAGCGTGCGACAAAGTGTTCTGTTTGTGTTTCTACCGAGCAGTGAAACGGAAACAACGTTGTGTTTTACGAAACTAAAGTTAAATGTATGTTCACGTTTATTTGGAACGGTGACTAAAAATTCGGTAGAGCAATTAGTATACCATTCGCAGGTGTAAACGATGTGTTGATATAATTAAAAAAAGATGACCTGTAGCGAGATATCGGTATTAGAAATTAAATAAATACATTTACAATGCAGTATAAGTATATTTAGGGTAGTGATGATTTCTATCGTAGGTTATTTTAGCCAGTACTTGTTTCTTAGCGGTTATAATATAAACTTGAGTAATTATTACAAGTAACTACGAGTTTGTGGCGCTTGCAGTGGACACATTGGGCCCCTGTCAGCTGTCATGAAATCGTTTATGAGGGCCATGTCTAAACGGCTGAGCGACGCCTCAGGGGAACCCAGAGCTAGCGCTTACCTCTGCCAAAGGATCGCCCACACAATTCATAGAAGTAATGCCGCCAGAATATTAGGCACTATGCCGCAGGCGGACCTTCTAGAGGAGTTTTCTTTTTATGCTTTGTTTTATAGTTTTAGTTTAATGTTTATCATATTTATTTATTAGGTACTAATATTAAGTAATTAGCAAAAGTAAATCGAAAATGTAAATATTCGAGTTATTTAAAATTACCGTAGCTTAACAAAGGTAAAGCAACTTCCTTCTTATTATTTTAAGTCCATTCAAATGGTCTTAAAAGCACTTCGGTTCCAGTACCCAAGCTGCGATTTCTAACTATGCCGTCAGACTGCACCCATTCAGCATTATAGTATAGGTAATCATTGGACCGAGAAAAGCCCGTTAGTTCCATACTCTGCCGCACCGAGCCGGCTTCGTGGCGCCACCGTCACAGATGCACGTGATGTATGCGCGCACGCAGCCAAACAGACGCGCCGCCGCCGCGCGACAGCCTCCCGCATAACTGACGTTGCCTTCACGCTCACCAGTACTTGACGCGAGTGACAAAAAGTGAATGGTACAATTATTTTAATATTTTTTGTGATTTTTGTTCCGGAAATAGTGATACACGATGTTCCTTAAGGTAGGTTGTGTAAACATTGCTTATACTAACACAGTTAAGAATTGCTGAAAAACTTACTTGTATCTGTAAGTATATTTATTAGCATTTACGGTAGAAGTTATAGATTACGAATACGTAATTTGACACAGTTGAATATATGCATAGTAATACATATGTGTATGTAAATACATTATCGATTTTTTTTATAAATATCAAGCAATCTAACCAGGATCTAGCAGACTATTTATTTTATATTTTGTTTTAGATGAGGTTGTTGTTATATTATATGAAAGACTGCAAGTTGGTTGGTATACCTATACTTCCTTAATTACCCAAAGACATACCTACTTACATCAATTTAATTACATACTCGGAAAAAATAATATTGTTTACAAAGTAGTTTTATTACCATTTTATTAGTGATGCAATTCTTACACAAGATTTGACAAATTGTTGATATTTCTTTATTATTGTGTTAGGTATTGGCAACGTAGATATTATTCTCTAATTGATTGTCATGTTCGTGTGGTAACAATAGGGAACGGATCATTGTTCGTATGTGTCTTTGTCTCAGCAACCAAGAGGATAGAGGTATTCTGCAGATTCAATAGTCACGTAATGAAAATGTAATTCAACGGTAATCTCAACCTTTTATATAGCTAGGAATTATAGATAATTCAGTGTTGTTTAGAAAAACAATATCAGCAATAGTTAGTTCTCTAGGTGGTTTACAAAATATTATTGACTAACTTCACGGAGTTTCACATCGGCTGGTTATCTTTGACTGATAAAATTGAGATGCGCTATCGCTGCGGGAAGCTGATATCGTTTATGCTTAAATGAGTCTATTCATACACAATTGATTGTACAGTCAGGCTTCGTTATATTTAGGCACGATTTCTTAGCTCCATAATATTACTTAATAAAGTCCACAATACAATTTAATGGGACATCGTGACTAAAATCCAAACGACAATAGTTTACTAAGTTCTAAAAAACGTTCAGGAAGGTTATGAAATATTGAGTATCGGTGATGTATTTCTTACATCGAGATATTTCCAAGAACTTGATAGTTATTGATAATTAATTGAGTAAACTCACACAAAATCGCCTATATCGTATCAAAGATCTATTCACAAAGCAGGCCCATATTCGTAAATAGCATTATTTATCTCAAGGACGCGATGTTTGCCACTTTCACGTTCTCTTTCCTTTGTGGAAGTTATATTATGGAGTCGAGTGATGTGTTTTGGTTCAAGATTACCCATTTCGTATGTGAACCTTCGTGCACTTAGGTACTTAATGCCCTTTACAGACTAAGTTGTGTAATTAGTATGCGAGGTTTATTCAGAGTACTGATTCATTTAGAAAGTTAAATTAGTTGCTGTTGTTTTTTGCTACTTGAATTCTAAGTTTATCCAATTACCTAATTAACCACAAAAAGGCCCTGAAGTTCGTGCAACGATGTTAATTGTCAGATCTTTTTTATTATTAGGTAGGTACACTGATTGCCGATTGACTTAAACGCACGATCTTTTCCTCGTGATCTCATCAGTCAAGGTCAAGTTTAGTAATATTTATGTTAAACAAGACTAGTCCTTACATGACCTAGGCATCGTTCTTAAAGGCAAAACGCTAATAAATCAAGTAATCTTACAAGTAACGGTAAAGTGCGATTAGGGTTTTATAGTGGTTTTATATATTAGACACAGTATTATTGAATAATTACATGCAGTTTAAAATCAATGGCGTTACGGCGCGCTTCATTACACATAGTGTTTATACTATGATTATTTCATTAGGTATACTAATTTAAATATAGGACAGTTCATAAAAAGAATAATACATACCGACCATAAAGAACCATAATCTATCATTTTCGATGGTTTCGCACCTACATTTTGCTGATCGCAAAACAATTAATACTGATAGAAAATACTAAAACTTGCAAATTTTTCCAGCAAAACAAAAACGATTCGTTGAAAGATCGACATGATATAATTTCGACACCAAAACAACCGTTATCACAACACATAATCGAGCACACGGGGTTTTGTCCAGAGACAATGCGGCAGGAACTACGCTTTGCAGGCGGGGGATAATGACAAAACTCCTAGTCTGCTGAACTCTTTAAACTTAGTGGAAAGGTTTAAATTCCTTTGCATGGAGAGAAAACGTTCGTTAGTAATTATTTATTTAATAATTTGTGGCCGGGAATTCTGACGCCACCATCTGTTTATCAGTCAAATAAAGCGCCTCCCTTGCAAAATTCATTAGATGGACGGCATTTTATTTCGTAATGATTCAAACCTACAATAACAATAACCAGCATTGGTTTTGTACTTACCAACATACTTTCAACTATCTGCAATGTAAAAGGTAGATCTCAAATCATCCCTTTTGTTTGTATTACACGACAAGAAAACGATTACCCACGATTACTCATATTAATAACTCAAATGACGAATCGTTAACATTGCGACCAACCCAGGCTAACTATTAAGCATAAAAGTGGACCAACACCTGTGCACAACCTGCATTATTGCACCACTAGACACCAATATGCAACGAATCGAGATGGCTAGATATTACTAATTGTTTCGCTGAGATGCACAATATGCACATAGGTTAAAGGTTTATAGTCCCTTTGCTATTCTGCAAAATAGTGTCTTAGTTAAATATGACAGTAAACTGTGCTCTTACATACGCATACTTTCATGCAGTTTTCAAAAAATACGCATACAAATATAACAAACTACCAACCTAACTGTATTATCCTCGACACGTGTTTTGCCTCTTGCAAGATCTCATGCAGGAGATGTTGACGGTCCAGCGTCACTATTTCGTGGAATAACAAAGGAACTGTAATCCATTAATCTAATATTGAACTCCACAAAGTAATGCCTAAATCTATCGATTCTTGCACATTGGTACTACAGAAATATCTTAGTTGAAATCCATATCGCTTTGCGACGATCTATTATAGACGTAATTTTCAACACGTGAGTTTAAGTTTTACAAGGCTATTTCAATTAAAACTTAAAATTATTTACAGACATAGTGTCTCCTGTGAATTGAAAGAATAATCCGTTTTCATACTTTCGAAATCTATTAATAAAACCATTTTGTGTCTATTAGAAATCTATTTTAACACATGTTGCCATATCAATTAACGTTAAGAGTTTATTTTATGAGATAATTCAGAGAGATTTATGCCGACGTATTCATTAGCTTATTCATTTAACGAGTTTCTAGTAATCTTAAATATTATTCATATGCAATTTGGCACGCGCTGCTGCGAAAATCTCATAGGTACTCTACTATAAAGCGGGTGTCTCAAACTACTGTCATCATTTGTGCATACAAATGTGATGTCCTGAGATAAAATTACATATATTTTTATAAGATTCGATTAAAATCTGCATTTTAAGGGGTTGTTATCCATTACACTTCATTATTTATTGCATTGATCACGAAATTTGAATGATTGTAGTGAATTATAACATAAGATATTTTATAATAGTTACGTCATTTAAGTCATTTTCAAGCAAATAGAATTATGGAAGAACTTTGAGTGTTAGAAAAAAGTAAACAACATAATAAATAATACATAATAAATAATTCTGCCTGCGACTTCGTCCGCCTTAAATTCGTTTATCGCGGATAAGGGTATTTTTCCGGGATAAAAAGTAGCCTATGTCCTTCCCCGGGACTAAAACTATCTCCATACTAAATTTCATCCAAATCGGTTCAGCGGTTTAAGCGTGAAGAGGTAACAGACAGACAGACAGACAGACACACTTTCGCATTTAAAATATTAGTATGGATAGTATAAGGAACAACAAATAGAAAACGGCAGACGGCACTTTCAGTACACTTTGAATGAAAGAGTTACCTACATGGAACCTGTAGAAACAAAAAATGTACATCAAAAGTACAAAGTAATAAGCTTATAACGCAACCTTCGATGTCACAGACCATAGTTATATAGATCAAATAGTGTTTTACCGAGCGTTTCCAGTCGTTTCGCATCATTACATTGACGAGAATAACGCTTTGCTGTCTTCTATGATGAGATTAGAATTACAAAACATTACGTGGAAACAGAGATATTTAATGATTCTCGCAGTCGTCTAGTGGTTAACTAGGACTTCTTCCTAGTAAGCTATAATTATTTCTTAGAAATCACTTCCTCCATAGACAACCACTTCATTAATTTAAAGACCCTGGTCACTCTTTATAAAAACAAGAAACATTATTTACTTGTTATCACATTGCTAAATACTTGTGACTGCCAAATTGGGCGATTTCAATGAAATAAAATAACAGCAGTAAAGATTTTTTTATTGCCTAATTATTAAGTGTCCTACTGCTGAGCAAATACCTTCCAATCATTTCGTCTTCATCATGTTCGACAAGTTTAAACAAATGGGTAATGATTTATTGCAATAAAATATTGAACGAAAGTCCATTACAACTATGGATTTTGCATTAATATCACAAACAACTTGTACGCAGGCGAGTACGTACCAGTTGTTTGTGATACGTACGTTTGACACGTTGATGTATGCTGAAAATAATATCTCCTTCTGTTACATATATGGAGTGCCCCCTTGAAATATTTATTTTTGTTATTTAACTACCAAACTAAGTAGCGGCTTAAACAATACTCATACTCATACTCATTTATTTCATGTTAAAATAACAATATAATTTGCATAATATTTTCTTCTGTTTCCGCGATTATTACTCATTGAAATAAAACAATTTAACGGATTATATCGCGTATATTATCTCATTTTAGTTCCCGACGTTTCGGAAGCTTTCCAGCTTTCCATGGTCACGGGAGGACTATATGAAAATGAGATAATATACGCGATATAATCCGTTAAATTGTTTTATTTCAATGAATATAATTTGCCTTAGTCAAAATTATAAGTATTTGGAACATGATCGTCAACTAAAACAATATAATTAAAATAACCGGTACAATGTCAAACGCAAAAGAAATAAATTAATAAAACGATTTAAAATAATATCAACATTATAAATTGTAAATAATAAAAACAGTCAAAGATATCATCTATCACCCGAAAGGATCGTCATTTACTTATTAATAAACAAAATAATTTAATTTACACAGTTATGTCAAAAAATCTTTAACGGAATACAGTGGGGTAATACTCCGAATTTCATTAATTTACATCTTATAGTTTTTAGTAAAATGCCTGTGACATATGAACGGACATGACTGAATTATAAGGGTTCCGTTTTTGGCATTTTGATTACGAAACCCTAAAAAGTCAACTACGAACTGTTTAACTTAACGCTTGGCAATAGAGGAAATGAGCACCTGTGAAAGAGTATTTCAAATTCTAATTTATTTCTGCAACTTTGTCGCCTCAGTGAAAGCTTAGACGATTGGCAGCGAGCAATGCGGGCGCCTGAAAGTCACTTTTTACTATAGAAGATAACTATTTTAGCTTCCATTTACTTTTTATAAGCATTTCATCTTTTCCGTTGTGAGGAACTATTTCATTTAATACGGAATAATAATCGGGGATTACTGCCCTGCATTCAAATTCATTATATATTCTTATCAGTGACTGACAAACAACGCACAGACACCGACCAAACTCGTGTTTGTGGAAGCCTAAAAAAGAGCTTCTTATACATATAACCTGAAAATCACTTAATATAGTTTTAAATCTAGGGGAATTTAATGAAAGGATTGCTTGTGGAGTTTTCATTGGTTTTGCAGTTAGTTCCATTTTAAATAATTTAAACGTGAAAGTTTAAAACATATTAAGATACTAACTACATTACAATTTAAAAAATCCGATATCATCCAATTGGCAGGTCAAGTTTTCTTCTTCGTTAAGAACTAACGTGTATAAGTCAGCTTCCAATAAAAAAACCGCATTCAAAAGGGTCCACGCGTACTACGCTGCCAGGGACAAACGGGTACACCAGCCCAGCCCAGCCCTCTTTTGGCATCGGATGTTAAAAAACGACGTTTTACTCATCGTACCTATGCAGGTATAATACGATGATCAAAACGTTACTGGTACTATTAAAACATCCTACAACATACGGCTCCGGTAATCTGATCACGCCGGCTGATTTTAGCGATAAAACATTTTCTCTTGGCTGGTTACGAAATAGGAATTAGGGCCTATGTGGATATCGTACCTTGTCGGGGCCCGGTTTTGTAAGAAAACTTGTCGTAGGCCGCAAGGGATTACCTAAAAATATTACGATGTAGGGAAAATAAAGTAGCACGTGTAATTACTAAACTAACTGAATGATCATTTATTCACTCAAGAATACATGTTACTTAAACTATAAAAAACGTGTAAATGTTTGAGTAACTTGGCTATGAACTTATTATTGGTTTTTATTGCGTGTAGTAGGCCATATTCACTTAAATGGAAATAATAATAATAATTAAATGTTGTCGAATCAATAAACATTAGTATTACACAACATTTATATACAAAAAATACACATTAAATTTGTCCCAAGAAAAGAAAGTAATGTGGATAAAATATCGGGAAGGGGGCTATTCATAAATTACGTCATTTCAAATTATGGATTACGGATGATGACGAAGGAGGGGTGGGGGGGTCATTCCCAAGATAACATCAACTTTCACATCTTTAAAAACTACTCCATTAGTAAAAAAGGAATGAAATTCGTGTTTGTATAAACTGTTGCTAAAAACGCATTATTTGGAAATGACCTCCTTTTAGTTAGTAGGGGGGGGGGGGGGGGGGGGGGGTCATTTGAATTATGATGGTTGGATGATTTTTGGGGGAGGGGTCAAATCGTCGAAAATAGTTGACGTAATTTATGAACAGCCCCAAGGACGTTAAAACATAGAAAAGAAAAACGTGCATTTAAAATGTCAAAGCCTCTCAACAGAGCATAATATAACAGCACGTTACCAATAGCACTTTCTCCGTTATCGCGTGAATCAGTGTTGTAAACTGTCCTTAGACCTTATCACTGGCTGTAATGTAGGAACAGTGTAAGCGCGACGCGATGTATCTTGTAATGGTATCTAAGATTAGCGTTCTTTATTTTCATGATCTGACCCCTTTAGCGAATAGCTCTTTATTAGAAAGCTTCTAGACTTCGAAGTAAATTCATATGAGAGGGAAAATGGCGCATATGTTTTGCATATTACTCCAAGTTCACCAAAACCAATTGTTACAAGTTAGCATCTAAATTATTAAATAGTAATTTATATTAAGTTTGTGCCTGCAGATCTTTCGTTCGATAATTCCGTTACGTTGCCAAATTAAAGTTCTTTTTGTGGCGTCTTCCGTTTGAATAGATCGTAAGAAAGCCAATATCGGATTTATTTTCTGGACTATACTTTTGGGACCGTTAACTTAAGTACTATTAGAATTTTAGGCTTTCTAGGCCATTCTATTTGTAGTCTAACCTATTGATTCCTCCACGGAGTTAGTTGGGCTCACCGATGCGGAATTTGAAAAATGTAGCGTTAAATTCTATGCTATTTCCGTATTTAGAATTTGTTCGTAAGGCAAATTTGGAGATAAAAGTTCAGCAATATCGCTCACAATTATGATATTCGTTTACTCAGTTTGTATACTCGTACCTACAAAAACATATGTTTTGATTGAACACGTGCGAGACGAATGCTTCATTTACCAGTAGCGGTCCGAATAATTAAATAATTCAAAAATCAACCACTACACTATTCACGAATACAAGCGCAAGATTTCAACACCTGATGGCGCAATACAAACAGTAAAATCGTGCGTCCGAAGCTCTATATGTTTGACTTGCATATTTACCACGATATTTATCTGGACACGACATATTTATTGACACAATTTGACGTGACCACATGTATAAGCATTAACAGCCTTGTAAAGAACACGCTTTCGCTAAACGATTTGCAAATTTACGTTATGTTCTATATATAGCTTACAGTGCATTTATGCGAATTAGTAAGCATACCGCAATATAAAGAAATAACAGAATAAGATTTTTCGGAGGCAAACGTGTACCCATTACTCACTTTATCACTTTTTCTTGTTTCAATAATCAAACTCTATCATAAATTCATAATGTTTAGGATTTGACTCACGGAAGTACTTAATCATAAACAATCGTTTTGTTGGTTCAGAATTTTTGCATGATGGTCAATAAGTTTTATTCAGCAAAAACCTTAAATAAACCTTGCGCAAGCCGAGCTGACCTTAACACCGATGTAAGGCTGAGCTGTCGCGACAACGTTTTAAACCACTGATGCGGGCAATCGAATTTGCTGAAGGCATTAAGATCATTTCATGGGTTGACTCGTCAATGGCGTTAACCTTTCAATTATACATTGCATTACAGTTAAATTGATAATAATAAACTGAATTAGTAACGATCAGAAGCGCTTAATCAAACTGAATGGAATTATAATTCTTGGCACACCGGACTGTTAATTAATCTCTCTAATCAAAGAGAGAAGTCGGATATAATTGTAAACCATATGGTACTGTAATGGAGCATATAGATGTTCGCTAGTATGGAGGCACAAACGTACTCCGTTCAAACTCAGGTTCTAAAATTAGCATATAAATAGTTGTGTTAATTCAATTCATATACTCGTATAGTCTATCTCTGTAACATAACTCATCTTTATTTTTCAATTAGTATTAGTCAAAAGCCTGGTTATGTGGCATGTATTATTATTATTAGTGTTGATTTGTGGGCCTTCTATATGCCGCTTCGACCAGATTTGATCTATTGTGGCAGCCCTTTATTAGAGTTCACTACTGAGGCCCGTTGAGTCTAGGAATTGCCAAATTCTTTGGGCAGTGAAATTTTGTATCTCTTCCGGGGGCACGACATGTTGCCCTAGGTGGATACTTCTTTTCCTCATGAGTGGTCCACAAAAGCAGAGGATGTGCATTGCAGTCTCCTCTGCCTCTTGGCAGAATCTGCATACTGCGTCCTGTTTCATACCAATTTGAAACAGGTGTTTGTTTAGTTTGCAGTGGCCTGTCAGGATATGTGGCATGTAACCATCTATACTATTTTAAATTTGTGAAATGAAATTGAAGATATAAAAAAAAATGTGAAACGGATTCGATGGTCACTGAAACCAATAATTTTAGATGTTCTGTATGTTTGTCGTATGTGTGTCGTCGCCTCATCACGCCAAAAGTGCTAAACGGATTTCAACTATTTTTGGTACACGAGTAGCTGGGTTTACAAATGGCTAGAGGATAATTTTTACTCGACTACGCTGATGTGAAAAAGAGGGTTATGACTTTCCAGCTCTGGATAAATTTATCGGATTAATATAGCTCTGATCCTAATACAATATTGGCTTTGGTAGAATCCGTACTTTGTACAGTCAAGGAATTTAATTTATATACAATTTTGTACCTTGTCACAGCCAAAATCAATATGAAATCCGATAGTGATTCCATATCAATGTCACTATGACAACGTACGAAAGGATACACAAATTAAATTCCTTGACCGTACTTAACGTTTTAATACATAACGTAACTAAGTTGCGATCAAGTCTAGTTATTAAGAGAACATGTATGTGTAGCAACTGATTTAAGTGAATTATCTTGCCGAGGCATTTGACATACTGGTTAACCTACTTATAAAGTTGTGAAACAGTTTAATTTAAACTAATATAATGTGGTTTATAAGAGTTACCACTCAGACATGACATTTGTCGGTTTAGTAAACTTTAAGTGGCGACTTGTTCCACTACCTTGAAGGTTAATTAAAAAGTTACCTGGTCATGAAAGTTATGAAATTGATATTAAAACATTTAGTTTTTCTTACATTGCGCAGCAATTTTTTATAGCATACTATTTTTCTTTTGAAGTTATTAGCCTATTACTAACTAAATAAATAGAACATTTCTTGCGTTACAACTAAGAAATGGAGATATATCCAGCATTGCGTAAAAGATATGTGTCCGTTCCAAAGCGTAATATGTTGCAAACAGCAACTTATATGTTGTTGTATAATAGTATCATTTCACTCGCCGTCCAATTGAAACTAGAACTATATTATGTGTAAGAAGAATCAAATAGGTAAATATGATAATAACAGTCTACGTAAATACGTTTAAAACGTGTTATAGAGCATCTTCAAAGTGATCTGCTACGCCACCAGCTACTGAAACTTAATTGAGACAGATGAAATTAGGGAAAATTTGATTAATAGATTGTATTCACTTGTTTACTTCTAACCGTATTAAGGTGCGTCCACATTTTTATCATCGTCGCGTGGCATGATCGCGTGTCACGATCACGCGTTTGGACGTTGCGCCGATCCGATCGCTAGAAATCCATTAGCTACGCGTATCACACACTTATATCGGAAGAGTGCGGCATGATCGGCGCGCCGTCAGTGAGCGTCCAAGCAGCGCGATACGCAGTCATGCCACGGCACGGTGATCGGATACGAGCAAATGATACAAGTGTGGACGCACATTTACGCAAATCATTTGACACAAACAAGAGATGAAAATAGTCTTCAATCTTGTTTACAATTATCGCTTACAACTTATTTTCGACTACGCAGTATATAATTTTTTATAATTTAAATTGCGAAATCTTCCTTTCTTGTATTCCCTTTCAATTTCAATAAGAAATTGTTACGGACACTGCCGAAACTTTATTTATTTCCTCTATGCTATTTAAATTTCAAATCGATTCCATAAGCGTGTCGGCGCGTATTTCATGCTTTACTGTGTCAATTAGGGTTATAAAATGTGAGATTTAGTTTACTGACTGATTTAATGTTTCATGTAAAAAAAATTAAAACTCAATGCCTGGATGGATTATTATGGACCTAATGGATTTAGGCGAAATGACTTTCGTCAATTCTATTACGCTATAAACGTTCGATAAGTTATCTTGAGTGAATCGAAGTGATTCACGACTTAGTTCAGCGAACTAATGCGCAGGGAAGTTTGTTTAATGGCGACCCTCTATAGCATCGGCTTTCTATAGAGGGGGAAGCGCTACAGAAACTGAGCCATCACAGTTGATGATAAAGTTTCAAGCCCAACTGCTCATTTAAGCCGCCTCACAGAACATTTCTTCATCTAAATGTAGGTGTATTATACTAATACGAGTAACTATAAGGAAAACCAAGCGCACTTCATGAAGGAAATACGTCTAAAGTACAACAAAATAATTTCACTAATTTGGCGAATCAACAATGAAATATACGGAAAGAAAATAATGAAATGGCAGCAAGAGAGGGTAACATTTTATAATGGAGTGGTTGCCGCAGCCTGAATTTGCAATCTTTTATGTCCCCTTTACGGTCGCGACCTCCGTAACGTGGATTTTTGAAAATAATTTTATGTTAAAGATTTTCTGAGTAAATTCTTCATTTTATTCAATAAAATAAAAATAATTGTAATGATTTTGTTTGTTCTTTGCTGTCGTACTATTAATTTAAAGCATAGTTAGTTAGCAATGTCAATAAAAACATGTATGAACACAGATCGCAACTGGGGTGTCACGGACGGAAGAAAGCGGCCACTGCGGATGTGGATAAAAAGTTAATTATGTGCCAACTCACACTATGGCCCCTACATATTCCTCATACACGGTGTAACGAATTGTAAACGTACAATTACGGGTCAATGTCAAAAAAATATCTGCCTCGATAATGAAAACCAGTTTTTATTTACATTCTGATGTTGGCGAAATTTTCGTGAAATGTTTATACGAAGTGCACGTTTACGTCTTTAGTAACCTAAAAATATCTGCCACTGAATCACAGACACTGTTCTATTTCAAAGCATTAGTAAAAAAAATCTGGTGCGGTTGACGACGAATGCGAAAAGTGTGATACAACGCTCTCAGAAATATCTTAACGATGTCGTCTCGACAATCTGGATAACACTCCGTTGGGCTATACAGATATTACATTTATAAAAAGATTGGGGCAAATGTGGATGGTTAATCAACTTAAAGCTCAGTTCAAGTTCAATATTCCTTAAATGATATTGTTACATTCAGTTAGCAAATGTCGCTACGCGTAACTCGCTCAACATTATCTATCCAAGGAGATGTCTACTCGGATAGTCAAGATTCAAATAAACACATAACCATGATACAACAAACTACAAAGTCACTACCGATACTTAAGACTTAAGAGTCCCCGGAAAGCTCGGCCGAATTTCACCTTCCCATACAAACAGAGTTTCGTTATCATTTTAACACTACGCGTTGGATTGTAATGAAACTTTGCATATATAATGACATGAGGTATATTTTTTAGGCTTGTAATTAATTTATATTGCTCCAGTTTATAAACAAACGAAATAGTAGCAAAAACAATTGTATTTGTATGAAAAACTTAAATACGCTGTATTTTTGACTATATGGTATCTGAAGCTGCATTAACTATTACAGGCCTGCATATACCTTAACTTATTCTAAGTAGCTAGTCGTTTTAAAATGAGATCGTAACTACGTTTGTATGGAGAACCGAGCTTACCAGCTATTAATCATGTATCAAAATCGCAGCATAACGTCAAACAAAATTCGTAGTTTTAACTAGAAAACCACAGTGAGACTCAGATATTGAGATAACATTAGCGGTTACTCAACACTCTTTGAGTGCTAGGCGGGTAGCGGGGAGTGCACTCGTCTCTCATGACTAAGGTCCTCGGAATGGACCGAAACATGTCGACCAGTATTTTTTTGTAGTCACGATATAATGTAACTAATATAAAATAACCAGTTATTCACAATACACGTTACGATGACGTAAACCTAATGTACCTTTGCTAATTCTCGTCATATCAAACGGACATCCCTGTCAGTTGTCATGTCTTGCTTTACTTATACATACGGCTACATGACAACAAAGCGGCGACACGGCATGAAAACGACAAGACATACTGACCTAATTGGTAGGAAGGAACTAAATTACTTACTTGCGATTTTTGTTGTGTCATGTCTTGTCACTACCTTACCTGAGCAAAACATTCAAACATATTTTTGTAAAAGATTGTATATTGTTGATTATGTGCACATTGCAAGGGTAATGACTTGTTTTTGTACGTCGGCTGGGACTAGAGTCAACTGACATACTTATGATAATAACGATACGTGCTGGAACTGAAAATAAAGGAGTATAGATTTGAGATGCTAGCTTCTTACTATATTTTTACTTATCTCGTAACCGTCCGACCGCAACAATCGGATTCACTTGACCGCGAAGCTAATCTTTGTCTTTTATCCGTCGGTCTTCAGTCTATCATTCGACACAATACCTCTTACGTTCGTCACGTTTCGCAAAGATGAACGTATATTGTATAAATTGTATGGTTCACAAATAAATCACTTACATATGGATATTTCATAAACTATGGATAACTTTAATGATGTAATCATTCCAACAGACGGCATGAACATGATCATTAATCTTAATTATATAGGTATGGTATATATGTAAGTGCGATACTATTTTTGCTGAAACCCATTTACATTATTTTAACCGACCATGACTGACCATTACATGTACGTATTGAAATTTGATAATTTAACTAAATAATGATAAATTTAATATAATAATTTTCATGTAAATGATAAATAATGAAGTTTATTTTAATTGATAATAAAGCGACTTCATTGTTTTACAACAAAACGACCTACAGTCCAATCGTTTTTAGAAATTCGTAGAGTACCTAACAGTTAAAAAATTCTCCGTTTTGCTGCCTTGAATTTTGAATTATGTTGGAAATAAGCGAGTTGGCCTCAAAGTTAGTTTCCAGAGCTGAGAGGCTAAATTAAAATTCCGGTTTTGTGGCTGTTAATTTTTACGAACAGCTCTTGGTGGCTAGCTTAATTCACGGCATATTTTTTGGGACACGGCTTTCATTCGCTTTACTGATATATAACCAACATTTGGGCAACCTAATGTGATCACCTGTTCCCAATAGGTACATGGGTATTATAATTGCACGAGCTACCGGAAAAAGCGAACAAACCATGCGGTGCGGTAAAACGACACGTGCTTAACTTTAAATAGGTGCGCTATTGTTTTACACACGCCGGATGCATCGCGAAATTGGGACCGTCCTGTGAGCGGTAATTGTTGTCAGGTGTCTCAAGATCAAACTGCACCGGTAACCCGGCCTCGTTTAATTTAGACTGAATACCTTCAAAACAAGCCACGTAAGCTCTTTGAATTAATTGAACTGCTTTCCTTTGTGCAAACATCCGCCTAGATAGTTTATTTGGAAGTATAACATAACAGCTTTAAGCTCAGATTCAGAACGTTGAATATTGGATTCTTACACCGTCAATCACAACAATGTTTCGTCTTTTTTGATGCAGATATACCGGCAACGCGAATTTTTCAAACAGAGTTTCACCGCTTCGATTTGGTACTTTTTGACTGACTAATAAAGTCATAGTAGTATTTCACCTAAAACAAGAGTTTCATAGAAGTGGGTAATAAACAATGTATTATACAGGTGCAATATATTAGGTATACTTTGTAGGTACAATGTTTTTTTTAATCAAGTGTCACGGAATATTCATACTAATTACAAGAGTCGTAGACGTGACCACGATATATCTTGCTGATTAACAGCATTATATTAATATGTGTTAGGTACTGACGTATCGATTTTTATTGCTGACAGAGAACTGTCTCTCTTGGTAGACAGCCAAGCGCTCGTACACGTGAAACGATAGCACATCCCTCCTAATTTGATTGATTGATAGCTCTTACAGTGAATTCATCTATAATTACCAATGTAAACGTGTTTGTTCTTTTGTTTTAGGTAGTAGGTAATGAACTGACAATTATTTTTGACGTAAGGTTCTCATTCTCAATCAAAACGTTACCCACCTTTTCGGTAAACAGAAACATTTATGTTAAATATCCCCGTTTTTACAAACAACTTACTATTATTACATTATTAGTTAGAGATCTTCAAACTTTTTAATCGCTGAACCAATATTCAATTTTGTCAGCTTGTTCAAGATTAAAAAACTTCGGTCAGTCGTATGTTACTGTCAGTAAAAAGGTGTAAACATATCCAAAGTTCTGAGAGACTCCCGAGCGACGAAATTCACAGCGGCCCGAAAAGGTCGGCAGACGACGCGCGACGCCTCTGGGCCGTGAATATTTATAGACGACGTTCTTAACGGACGAAACTAAAAGTGTTAATTTTCAGGAAAACGTATTCCTTCACGGTGTGTGGCCAAATAAACTATTTCCGACCTCTGTAGAAGATTGTATTGTATTGTAAACACTTTATTGTACATAAAAACAAAGAAATTAAAGTAACAGATTTGTACAAAGGCGAACTTATCCCTTTAAGGGATCTCTTCCAGTTAACCTTAGAGCAACTGAAACAGAAGATGCTTCTTCATTGTATTTGTAACATTACATTGTACATCATAAATAGTTATAACATTACGAAAATGTAAAGTAGTATGTTGTTATTTTTAAACCATTTTCTGCATACATATCCATCAAATAAACCACAGATGTCTTATATTGATAAGTAATTTGTTTATATATATTCGTTTACCCACACGTGTTCCCTTGCGACGCGTTTCTTTTACAAGTAGGTAAATAAATAGTTTTCATAACAAGGAAAATAATACGGACAGAAGGTTTTACGTCATAACTGGATGTTTCCTTGCCGTTATTTATAAATACATCAATCGAATAAATATGATAGAGCAAGAAAACAATATAAATGTTATTTACTATGCCTAACGAAAAAAGATACCTATATTAGGTTCAGTTTACGGTTATTTGGGTTCTACAAAACCAGTGCCAATTTATGGAAATTAGGCTGGACAAAAACTATGATGACGTCTGGCCAAATGTCTTCCTCTTAAATTCCGTCCCAGAATAGTAGGCGCCGGGTCTTTAAGGCAAGCCTGTTTTGGCATGATTTCAAATGTCTCTGCAGATGTTATGTGCTAGAAATGCAATGAAGTAACCTCCTAATTGATTTGAGCTTAACTTTTCAAATAAGTTTAACTTAGGCCCATGAAACGCCCATTCAGGCATCACAGCCATGCCATACGTTATTGATGTTATATATTCCAGTCACAATTTCCCATCAATCGATCCGTTTATCAATGGAACAGTTTATGCAGCTTGCATAACATTAATAATAATCGTTATCTCGATTAAATAAACGGCTTGGATATACGAGTACTTAGCTTATATTAAAATATATTTTAAAAATATCTTATTAATAGGATATGTACTATAATCACGAAATACTAAAAGAATAACGCAACCGTAGATGTATGTTAATATAGGCTGAAAAACAATACAAACCTATTGCAATATGAAATCCAATCATTCCGAATAGAGGGAAATTTATTCTAATGATTAATTTATTTTTTGGTTCCCCTAATGGACAGTGTTTGCAGCTTGCATAAGTTGACTCTGCCGCAACAAAATTTACGACGGGGCCTTGCATATATATACATTACTCAGTTATAAATATACGAATAAATCTAAATTATTAATACGTAAGATTTATACTGAAATAATAACACAAAGCTGTGTAAATACAAACGTATTATCTATCTATACTATTATAAAGTTGTAAAAATGAAATGTCTATACATTGAAGATATTTTCAAAAAATTGATTGTTACGGACTATTTGGAGGCCACTAAAACGAAAATTATTTTTTTTGGATTTAATGTATGTTTGTATGTGTCGTTGTTTGTATGTTGTCGGCTTCATCACGCAAAATCGGCTAAACAGATTTCCACAATTTTTGGTACACGGGTAGCTGGGTATCTCCAGATGGTTATAGGATACTTTTTACGCGATTACGCTGAAGAAAAAACGACGGGTTATGATTTTTTCTCCTCCGTGAACGAAGTTGCGGGCATCTTCTAGTTACATTATAAAATCCAATCATTCCGAAAAGAGAGAAATTGATTGCAATAGATGAATTTATTTATTGGTTCCCGTAATTTACCAATCTTCACTCTCACAATTGACATAATTTTTTACTCTTCTCCATTTTTGCGGCCCTGATAGGGAAAACATTCATTATTTAGTAATAAAAAGATGTAAATCGACAGTTTTCGAGATGACAGCTTAATGGAGTATTAAATTTAAAACAATGGTTAGTTAGCTGACATATCTATTTCTTTAAATATTTAACACCGACGCAAAACGCGGCCCTCAGACGCGAGGACCCGTATTGCATACGTTTTTATTGTATTGCTGGTTTCTTTGCGGCGGTTCTTTACATCTAGCATCAATAGAACAACTGTGTCGTGAAAATAAATACACTTTATTTTTATTATACTTAAAATACACGAGGAATTTCTATCTTTTGCTGGGATAATCGGGCGAGATAGGCATATTTGACAAGACTGCTGTTGTCATACCGCTGCACGGCACTGGCAAACCGCCAACTTTCTCACAGACATAATATGCCGTCACTGGCCGTTACAACCCCAGAATCCTGAGTTAAGATATGTTATAGACTAAAAGTCCTTGATAAATCCATGACATGAAAAATAAAATGTTCGGTACACAAGACTATCCTAACCCAACATTTGATTTGACGTCATCTCAAACCACTATGACTCAATCAAACAAACCACGCCAAAAGCGTATATCTTAAGCAAACACTGTTATCTGAGCTTTACTCCGACGAAGACGGCCATAATCTAATCTATTTGTGTTTTGTGTTTCAGGCATTCAGTGGACTCGGTCGCGTCGTATTCTAGCCAGAATCACGTTGACCGCATAAGGACACAGAACTTCTCAGCGGCTTCTTGTCAAGACGAAGGCGACTTCGGATCGATTAAGACAAGCCTCTTCAGGCGCTCTTCATCCAACTTGGAGTATCCTCACAAAAGGCCGGAAAGCGTCACGTCCAACACCAGCTCCACAAGAAGCCGCCTTCGAGAACTTGTCGAAAGGAAATCGAACCAGGAAGAACACAAAACCGCAGCAAACACCGTTGGTGATATTCAATACTTTGAAAATCCTACGGAGACTTTAGAGTTCGATAGACGGAGAAATTCACTCGAATCTAAAAAGAGTCAAGACGAACGTCCCAAAAAAAGAAAACTTGCTAAATCTAAAGAAAAGGATAAAGACATCTGCGAAAATAAGAACAAAAAACACGAAAAATATCAAAGCAAATTAGCTGAATATTATAAGCTCCCTGTGCAATTGCCACAAGACGAGTTTTATCAACATTTGACAAGGTCGAAAGCCGCGGAAGAATTACTTCAGAAAAGATTTTCAAATTCTGATACCGAATTTAACGGGAGTTACGGTAGATTGTGTAAACACAAGGAACCAGAAGGTTCTAATTTACGTCGCAGTCGAAGCTTGGCAGTTATCAGGGAGGAAACCTTCACTGATTTACAGATTCAGAACCACGGAAAAAGCAAGCGGTCTCAGCTCATACCTCGGGCTCGATTATTCGACAAGCCTTGCTTTAAAGACAGGTAATGACATAGTTTCAACTTACATTAATTTATCACTATGGTCAAGAACCGACGATCGGTTTAGCTCAGCAGTGGTGACGCTGCCTACCAAGCCGACGCTCCTGGGTTTAAAACCCGGTATCTAAGAGCAAATACTTATTTATGCGATGAGATGAGCATGAATATTTGTTCCTGAGTCTTGAATGTTTCCTATTTATATAATATAATATACAATATATGTAATATATATTAGGGTCTCCACCCTAATAGGGCAGGGCAAGTATTCATGTGATTAGCACGAATGTTTGTTCCTGGGTCATGGATGTTTTCTATGTATTATAATTTATCTATATATTATGTATATCGTCGCCCAGTACCCATAGTACAAGCTTTGCTTAGTTTGGAACTAGGTCGATTTGTTTAAGGTTGTCCCTGATCTTTTTTTTAATAATAATGGGAGGAAAATAAAAATATATTTTAATTTTGGTTATTGTAAAAAATCGGCCAAGAGCATCTCGGACCATGCTCTTGCTCATTGTGGGGTCCCGCAGCCGTAACTACAAAAAAATGCACAAGAGATGAAAAAAATACGATGTGACAAAGTTCACCAACAAAAGAGAGCATCTTCATGTTATTTACGTCATTTTGTTGAAAAGCGCAGTTTTTCAGCAATGATTCAAAAACGGTATATCCGATCATATCTTTGTAAGCGTTTTTCATAATTTTAGGTGCTACAGTTTAAAACATATTTAAAACATTTTTACAAACCTTAAAGAAGAACTGTCGAAATATTCAAATTCAAATTTGTTTATTAATTAGACATCAATGGTCCATTGCTGTTACTAACATTGTGTATCTTATAAATTAGAATTATTACCTAGAGGTATAATAATTGTAATCGTAATAATAACATTTCGGGATAGTTATAACAAAAGTACCTTAATAGCGGCTATGAAGTATTATTTTATTACTAGAAGGCGCCCGCAACTTCGTTCGCAGAAGAGAAAAGTCATAACCCATCTTTTTTTGACAGCGTAGTTGGGTAAACAGTATCCTATACTCGTGTGCCAAAAATAGTTGAAATCTGTTTAACCGATTTGGCGTGATGAAGCCACAACGACATATACAACCCAACAAACATACAAAAGATAAAAAAAAAAACGATTCAGTGACCTCCAAATAGTCCGTTACAATATTTCTTTTGAAAATATCCTTAATTGTGTGAGCCGCTACTTAGTTTCAAAGTTAAATAAAAAAGATTTTTTTATTTTACTTACCACACCATACATGTATCCGAAACTTAAAAAAAATTTTGCGGTCCGCTCTCCTACTATGTGGCACAAATATCGACAGCGCTTTTTTGAGGTTTCTAGATTTTTTCTTGTTTAATGGACATTTTCAGAAATAATCGCTCCTTAAGTAGCATAAATCGCCCCCCTCTATTTTCTAAAGCTTATGTCCAAAAAAAAAGGAACGGTTGGAACTGACTACGCCTTCTATAGAGCCGGTTCTCCCTTTTGAGTTCATTGTTTCGATTGTTCCTCAGTCTCTGAAGTGGTGGAACCATGATTCGTCCATTGTGATAAATCGTCGTAAAAAAAAAACTCCAAACACTCGATTGAAACGTCCTCACGACGCTACTTTTGTTCAAGGGTGAGCAATCGCGGCACCCATCTTGCACACAGCTTTCTCATGTCCATGTTTTCAGTCAATATGCGATTTATATAACTTTTACAAATGCCTACTACGTCTGCTAACTTGCGCACTTTTTTAGTCTACGGTCTTCCAGTACTAATTTGTGGATTTTTTCTCCATTTCTGGAGTCATCAAATCATTCGGTCGACGATCTCTGTTAAACTCGGCAACCCAATATTTTACAGTTGCAAATAAAGAAGCATACTCTCCCTGAGTAGAATCCAGCTCGACTTTAATATCAGTTGGACTTACACCTTTCATATGGAAGTATTGTATCACATGTCGAACACAAAGTTTGTCCATGTTTACAAAATCACTCGGAGCAATTTCTAATGAAAAAAAAACAAAAGAATGACGCATATCTTTTTATGAAATTAACGCGCCGTAAGATTCGACAGTTCGATATTTAATTTAATTTTTCCAGCCAGTATTGCTATCTATAAGCGAGATCGGATATTGTTGCGACCATCCTCGTATATTCTATCAAATATATAGTATACTCATAACATCACAAGCCTTATTCAGCGTACCATGGGACTAGTCGATTTGTGTAAAATTGTCTCCGAATATTTATTTAAATATCCTAAAATACTTGCTGAAAGTGTACTTTACTCTACAGTCAAGGGCAATGAAATCGGCACATTTGGTACAGAAATTGCATACTAAATGTACCCGAATTCATTGTTTGCCTGTGTTATTCTTTGTACAATTAAATATTCATACAACTGATTCAATTCATCTAGGACATAAACTTAAGAAAAAGAAAGACAATTCGACATTCCATATTAGAAAAATTATATAAGTTCCATATCAATACTGAACACTAGTACGAGTACATGCATGAAGTCCATTTGTTAAGTGTTTTAGCTATATATGAATGTAGTGCGATATATGTGAAACAACCAGTGTGTAACAAATCCTTAAGAGGGGCCAAAAAATCCTCAAAAGCTCCATAGTTCGAATTTCTATAGAAACACTATTAATACATGTGGAACGTGGCGTGCACCATTGATTATTTAGCTGCACGTCTATGTCATAAAATATTTTCTAAATCAAAATTTTAAATGGCGAAAGAACCAAACTTCGAATAGACATAGAGAGCACTGAGAGACCTATGTCTTAATGATACATTTCCCTCTACAAACTTTCCACCCCGTGCTCGGCTGAATTTCACCTTTACATAAAATCGGAGATTCGTTCTCATTTTAAAACTACGTGTTGGATTGTAACGAAACTTTTAACATATGAGGTATGGCTGCAGTTTAAAAAACCAACGAAATAAAGCGAAAATTATAATTAATATATCTGACGCTATATAAACTAATTACAGCCCTGGATATACCTTAACTTATTCTTAGTACAAAGTTTGAAAGCAAACAAGCAAGTCGTTTAAAATGAGAGCGTAACTACGTTTGTATGGAGTACCGAGCTTGCCGGGGACTCTTATGGACTGATTTCCGGAATAAAAAGTATCTTATGTCCGTCCCAGGATCTCAAACTTACTGTCATACCAAATTTCATTTCAATCGGTTCAGCCGTTAAAGCGTGAAAAGGTACAGACCGACAGAGTTACGTTCGCATATACAATATAAAAGTATGGATAGTATAGATTATGTCTTAAAGGGTTCCTTTATTTACAGAGATTATAAAAATAAAGAAATACAGATCAGTATATAGTTAATGAACAAATAACGTAACAGAAAAACTATTCCAATCATAAAACATAAGGATTTATGGATCGCGACACGAGAGTAAAGTGATGCAGCTGATGTAGCGAAGATCAACGAATTAAAGCGTTTTTCTACTCGTGAACTAATCTGTCAATAAGAACTCCGCGAATGATACTAAAAGCGCATACTTTTTAGATTGCACCATCACTCTATACTATATGTCACTAAACTATGATACCTATGTTATACAACTCCGCACAGAACTATAATGAATTTCAAAAAACATAGTGTTTTTGCAATTATTTTTTTAGCTGTGTTTCATTTATGTTACTCGTATGGTTACTCGTAGAAAAAAGTATTGTATACAATAGTTATATAATTAGCTTTTTAAGTCGCGTACCTTAATTAGGCCACTCAGCCAGCTTCGTGGCCTAAATGCGGTACTCGACTGAACAAGCATACATTATATAACGATTGCATAAAATACTATTTAATTCCAGTTGATAAAATAACAATAATAAAAAGGTATTGTCTAAAGTAGCATATTGTGCATGATACTTTTTCTTTATTTCAGGTTACCAGGACGTGCTAAATACCAAACCAAAGAAGAAGTGCTTGAAGGCATTTACATCCATAGCACCGCGTCTTGTTTTGGCGCTATAAACGGTCAAAGGGAAAACGAAAATCAAGTTGAAAACGCAGACCGTAAATCTGAAAAGGAAGACGCTGTATCACGAAACGAGAGTCAACATTCAAGATCAATTAGCGGTAGCTGGCCGAACTTAAACGACGATTTGAAACCTACTAATCTGTCCGAAGATAGCATTGGACACTCTCGTAATCCTAGCGAGATAGATAGTTTAGATTCCAATTACGTACGAAAACATTATAACTTCGAAGCACATCTCAAAAATTATAAAGACAGCTCTCCAGAAACAGAACGATCAGTAGTGACCCCAGATTGCAACAAAACACTTTACATAACAGATCACGACACAGACCAAGAATATCGAGACAGATCTAAAAATAATACTCCTAAATCCTTTACCAACGATAGCCTATCGATCACCCAAAGCGATAAGGATAAGAAGGAATTAGTTGAAACTGAGCAGGTAAATAACGCAGACTCCTATGACGAGATTTCGATTAAAAGTAAAACAAGTGAAGGCCCTAAAGAATTCGAACCTGAAGATATAAACTTTCGGGATACTCGGAAAGACGTTGAAACACAATCAGTTATATCAGAAAACGACGGAACAATATCGAGTCCGCCAGATAGCATCACTTCGTATATATCAATTTCAATAGCATCGTCCACTGATAAATCACATAAGTTAGAATACCTAGCGAACTCATTAGCTGAAAAGATCGATGAATACTGTGAATCACAATTTAAAGAAGACGTCTCAGTAGCATCACATACTATAAATTCAGAAAATAATAACACGGAAAGTGATCCTATTTATACACAGGTAAATAAAAAGAAAACTTTTGCTGACATTCGACGAGACTCTTTCTTAAGCAATAAAAGCAATATATTTCATGAAATTCCCAAGAAAACAAACAACGAAGTGTTTGTAACTAACACATACATCGAAAGCGACAACTATTCAACCAAAAGCAACTGTACTTCGTCTAAAAACATAACCACAGAACCATTTGTAACAACCTTAATAGAAAACCAATACTATTCATTACCCGATTTAAATATCAGTAAATGCTTAAGAAAATCCGAAAGAATAGACGCTCAACTGCGGGAAGAAGATCAAGAAGATATACCTTGTGAAAATACATATGAAATAGCACAGACTCATTTTCGCGAAATTTTGTCAACGAAAGGCAATGAAAATTACGGGCAGCTGAATAAAACTAATATCAATAATTGTAATCACCTAAATAAAACAAGCGTCTACCTGCCAGACTGCAAAGAGCCACAAATAATACAAAGTTTTACAAAACTTGAAGACGACTTGAAGTCTATAATCACTATAGACAGTTCTAACGCAGATGATAAAGATCCAAATTTCTTTAGATCCGACTCTCATCAAAACGAAAGGGAGATAAATGAGATCGAAGGAACTATAAGAAATAATAAGATCATCACTAAATCGGAAAGTTTAAAAATTACTTCTAATTCTATATACCGACCAGAAATTAATATAGCAAAATCTTTTTCGCACGATAACATCAACAAATCTGCCTTTGAGAAAAAAGGGCGACAAGGAATTCGCAAGCATTATTCACTACGACAGCGCGATCCCACTGACGATGATGTTCACCGTTTACCAAGCCCAAGTACCGTCGAAAGACATCTGAATAAACCTTGCGACTCGACTGTTAGAAATAAAGTAAGGATTGGGGAAGGTAATAGTACTCCGTTGTTATCTCGAGTACAGTCTTTTAAAACATCTGCTGAATCTAACATTGCAATCGTGCCTTTGAGCGGCCACCAAACCATTGTAATAGACCCGCCTCTAACACAAGAATCTAAAGATATTTGCTTAAAGCCAATTCCAAAACCAGTAACCAAAACCAACTCGTTTCCAACGAATAATGAAACACTATTAAAAAAAGACTCGCCTAAAGTCTCACATGAAATTTTAAATGACAAAACGAAAGAAAGTAAAAACAAAAGTGGTCAGGTAGACAATTCCAGCTACTGGATTCCAAAAGATCCTTTTATAACGATAAAATTAAATAAAGTTGTAAAGACAACAATCCCAAAACTGAAAAAAGACAACTGTGAGAAAATTTCTGGTGTTCAATATAAATTTGAAAAACCACCACCTAGATTGATAATAAAGGATAACAAGCAAGCAGAAGACAAAGAAAACGTACAATTTGGGAAGCAAAATACTAATATGACTAGGCCACAAGTTTTACAAGTCACTGACTCCAAAAATAAAAAACTGAGCGACTCCGCGAAACTAGAAATAAAGAAAAAAGCAATGGAAACTGTCACAGAAGTTGCAAATCCACCAAAGGCAGAATTAACCACAGATTTAAAAGAAGAAATAAGAGACGTAAAAGGCGATAGTAACGTCAAAGAAAAATTAAACAATGCTATCAAGACCGATATCGAATATCAAGAAAAATTGCATTCGGTCAAAAACTATTGGTCAAGACTGATAGATAAATCACCAGAAACTAAAGACAACGGCAGAACTGAATGTAAACTTAAAACAAATGAAAATTTAGAAGTCGAAGCATTTATCGAACCGGAGAAAGATATACATCTTGATGATCTTGATTGTTCAACGGAAGTATCAGTAGGAAATATTATCAAGTCTTTGGAAAGTGTCAAAATCGTAGACAGCATACGTAAAATGAGTCAAACTAAATTGCAGTTATGGAAAGACGAATCCGAAAAAGTTAAAAGCGACTCAGAAATCGAAGAAACTGCTGTTAAGAAGATAGTGAAGGACTGTGAGAATAATGTTTATGAAAAACCAACAGTAAACAACAAAAAGACCGAATTAGACTCATGTCGAGACACTCCAGAAATCGAAATAGTAGAACTGAGTAGTGATGATAATCAGAATCAAAAGACTCAGGCGACTCTTATAAAAGCAAAGGGTTTTGATAAAAGTTGTGATGAATTCGATCACGTCCGATACAAAGTCATGAAATCAGAATTGTTTAAAAATAGCATGATTGCAAACTACCGAAAGGAGGCCCAATTTGATGGCTTATTACAATACTTACAAGATTATAGTTTTCAGGAATTATTAGTGAACAACAATATAGTTATCATTGAACCTGTAAGAACTAAAATAGAACCGATGCCTCGAAATCACAACAATTCGGATACACGTAAAATACCGCCAACATTATTGAAGAAAAACGACAACTCTTGCAGTCATGTCGACCGGTCTAAAAATGCAATACGTCGCCATTTTTTCTATCACCCTATTAGAGTCAATAAAGAAATTATAGAAGAAGAATTACCAAACCCAGATACAGTCAAAAAAGTGCGTAACTTGTTTGAAGATACTCTTAAAATGAAAAGTCCAATGACTATGACACAAGACCCGCCATTAGTTGACGAGACTGTAGGTTTAACAAGACGTGCAACATCTTACCGGAACCTTAATGAAGAAGCAAAGGGCAACAAAATTGGAGGTAGAAAAAAGGTTATACGACAATTAACAATCGACACAAACTTCGGCAACAAAAAATGGGACAACGCTAGTCTTTCAAGTGGAGTGTCTAGCGGTGATCTAAGTTCTAACAACGACTACGAAAACGATGGTCTGAGCCCATATTCAAATAAGAATCTGAAAGATAACGTATACAGTTCCAGTGACGAATATCTCTGTGATTCCGTAAGCCACGACTTTTGTTGCGAAAGTCAATACGTAAGTCCAGACATTATGAAAAAAATACGAGAATGTGGTACTTCTGTAACTTATTACGGCGGAAAAGTATTAAATTCCAAAACTGGCTCGACTGTAAGTCCAATGACTAAAGCAATTATGGAAGAAATAAAAGGATTGCAAAAGAATTGCAGCAGAGACTGTTACTCCTGTCAAACAAAATGTCGAGGAGACAAGTGCTCATGTCTGGTAGCCGACAAACACAAACAAATGATACCAGACAAACAGAGTTCTAACGCTTCATCAGACTCTGGCAACCCAGATCCCGATAAAAACAAACGTTCAGAGACTTTCCCCGGATTTAAATTTAAGCTAGTGAAGTCGAACAGTTGTAGTAGTAGACTTGAACTAACAGGTACTGATGATAATAAGAACCCTCGTATAAAATACAGATCACCAAGCAAGCAAAGAAAGGCTGATGATCCTCCCCTTATGAATGACGACGAAAACTCTGTTAAGAACAAAATTTGTCGTCTAGAAAGCTACAATAAAGGTATTGTCAAAACCCCATTCGAAAAGAAAGAAAACGAAGACAAGAAAATAAAGCACACCTCTTCCATTACTAAATTGAATGAGGGTATATTTAAAAACAGTGTTGTGCACCCACAACAAGCCACTCAATCAATTCTGTTGAAAAAAGAACAAGAGCTTGAAATCAATGAAAATAGAAATGTAACACAGATCGAGCAAAAGCAAACAGATTCACACAGTTTTGAAAAAAAGTATTATTACGTAAATGAGAATTTAGAACAAAGCAAAATAACACCAGGAAAATTCGGAGAGATGGTATTTGAGGAGTTCGAAGTTTTAGAATCGTGTTACGATAGTTTAAATAGTAATAAATCATTAAAATGATTAGCTTTTACCTTTATAAGCTTTTGCTTACACAAATTGTGATCTGTTTTCAATTAATCCTATTAAATTATTGCTTGTAAATGTAGTTAGTACATAATTATAAATATCTAGCTTATTATGTATTTAATTTAGTTTATGTACCCTTTTATGTAGATGTGTCTATTGTAACATTTCGAATTGAAGAATACCGTAGTCTTGGTGATGGTTTCTTTATATTTAATTAAATATAATTTGAGTAGTTTCAACGTATTTTCTTTCTCAGATTTATCTGTGCTCGTTTGTAAGAACCTTACCGTCAGATTTCTCGTGGTCGACTTTTGATGGCGTTTTGGATCCGTGGGCACATACGCTTGTGAAAAAGGAGCGCCGAGCCGGTCGCCACCGACGACACCATGACTCCTGTACAAAAATACCCTTTTTTATGAAATTACTAAATACAGTTCATAGTTACCTGAAGGGCCGGTGACCCGGTTTTTGGCCTTTTCAATACATAATATCGACCAATTCAAGCATTTTTACCCTAATAACATTTGCCATTTATTAGAAGCTAGTCAAAACCGGATCGCCTGTCCTAACAATGAAACATTACTGAAACATCGAAGATTAAATAGGTCGTCTCAGGTCGACGATCAAACCTGCACATCATCCAGACGATTCGAAAGTTAAAATTAAATACATAATTCTATGCATAGGATTTTAGACTCAATTTATTCGAGTAAGGACGAGGGGTGTTCAATAAGTAATGATAATATTACCTAGCATATAGAAGACTATATGCTAAAATATTACCTAGCATATAGTCTTTAGTAAGAAAAAAAAACAGGCAGGCATAGCCCATATTATTGTTATAATAATATGAAAAAAACTGTTTTGATGGCGTTTTTGTTTTTATATCGAACGCATTATTTTGTTCTGTTCGAGTGAGATTGTAAAAATAGAGAAAATTTAAGTTACTAATTAAATATCTGTGCTTGAAAAGTTTTACCACAGAGCAGGTTCATTTAGACTTACAAGAAACCTTAGGGGTTCATGCTCCACCTTATTCTACAATTGGGCAGTAGTGTGCTGAGTATACGAGAGGAAGAACTTGCACTAATGATGACCCGCGCTCGGGGCGCCTTACCACAGCAGTAACCGATCAAGTGATCAAGAAAATCGAGAAAGTTTATTGAACAGATCGTCGATTTCGATTGGGAATGTTCATAACATGTCACGTACCTAAAACATAATATATATATGTGAGACGACTGTGTTTTTTTATAATGTATTATGTTTATATAAAACACATATGCGAATGCAAACAGTATACCTACTTATAATAATATAGCTGTATAACAAAATGAATATTTATCGCATTTTTGGTATATATCGAATACACAGATATATATTTCGATATTTATAATAAATATCGGATAGTTTCGAACCCTAAAAAATATACAGTCATGTGAAAAAAGGCACCAAGTTCGCATGTGCAAAAGTCAAAAGTAGTCATATACTCAAAAAGTGCCAGACCATCGGAAATAATTTCTATTAAATTTATTTTCCATTATAATAACCCAATGCTTTGTGTAGGAAAATATTATTTCATTTGGCAAGGGCAATGTCAAGTTACGAAGGTGGTCCCAGAAGCAAGTAGCCCGCCTTACAAAGATCGCAACGCAATCCTTTTTTATTATTGGCAAATCTTTTACCGCCGAACCACAATTCAAGTTCGGAAACAGAAAATAAACAGAGAGAGGGTCTGGCGTATAAGGTCTCCAAACACTGAATTAAAACATCCTCATGACGCTGCTTTTATTCAATGGTAAACAATCGCGCCACCCATCCTGCGCACAGCTTTCCCATGTACAAATTTTCAGTTAATATATGCGATGTAGCACTTTTAGCAATGCCTACCACGTCTGCTATATCGCGCACTTTTAATCTACGGTCGTCCAGTACTAATTTGTGGATTTTTTTTTCACCATTTCTGGCGTAGTCACTTCATTTGGTCGACCGCTCTGCGATATTCATCTTTGTAAGTCGTGCGACCTCTTTTAAACTCAGCAACCCAATATTTTACCGTTGTAAATGAAGGAGCAGACTCTCCCAGAGTAGAATCCAGCTTTAATATCGGCTGGACGTACACCTTTCAAATGGAAGTATTGTATCAAATATCGAAGACCAATTTTGTCCATGTTTGAAAAATCACTCACAACAATCTCTATCAATGGCTGTGAAACAAAAACAAACAACGAAGCATCTTCTTTTTTCAAATTAACGCGCCGTAAAATTCGAACATCTCATTTTTTTAATTTTTAGCCAGTATTGCTAACTATAAGCGAGGTTGGATATTTTTGGGACCACCCTCGTATCATTTTATTGTCTCGATACAAAAATGTTCAAAAGTGACCCAATCCTTAATGCGATGTATTCATTATTTTTCGAGATACATGCACTATGCACGAGATACATGTAATATGCGTGCGTGTCATGACAAACCTCCATTCCAATTTTCAAATTCCTAAGTCACCTACTTCCAAGCCAAAGATTTTTATATGACGAGTCAATCCGTTTTAACGATTTTTGTACATCATTATCTCGAAAATGGCAAGAGGCTAACTATCGCAATTTGAGATGTAGTAAGTAATTACAAGTTGGTTTTACGAAACACATATAAAATTACAAGTGTATACACTTCCAAATGGATTTTTCTCAAACATCCAAGACTGTCTGACTCTACGGCGTTTCCCAAGAGGAGACCACTGAGGAGAAGAAAGCCGAAACAAACTCAACAGTCAGTAATTTTTTCGAAATAACTCTTATATCTATTACAATATTTGTACTTAGCCGATCCTAAATATATGTTTTGAGTATAAACTCAATGCGTAGTTCTTCAAGAAAGCATATCAACACTTATAAAAGTAAAAAAATATGTAGAATATAAAAAGCAAAATAATGTTTTTTTTATTGAAAACCAAATACAATACGTTTGATATATGCCACCTTATAAGAACCGTGTCCCACTAAAAGTAAATTATTTGGTTTCTGTTTTGGGCCATGCATTTTTGTCTGTTAAATAGTCCTCCGCCCTATAATATGCCTTTGCCATTAGGGACTCTTTTAAGTAATTTTTGAGAGCTGGAAACAGTCGTTTTAAAGCATCATCTGGTAGCTTATTATAAAAATGTATACAATGGCCTACGAATGATTTGGCTAATTTACGAACGCGGAACTTTCTAATAGCGATTTTGTTTTTATTTCTTGTATTAAAATTGTGGATATCTGAATTCTTAGTAAAAGACTCTAGGTTATTTATAGAAAGAATCGCTCTTTTTTGTAACACAAATATAGTCTGTATGTCTGCTGCTTTGCCCCAAACCAGAATACCGTATGACATGATACTATGAAAATAACTATGATATACTAAGCGAGCAGTATCAACATTGGTCAATTGTCAATTTTTTCTAATAGCGTAAGCTGCTGAACTTAATTTACCTGCAAGTACTGCTAAATGGGGACTCCATTGCAAGTTCTTGTCCAATGTTATACCTAAGAATAATGCCCTATCCACCATTTCTAAATATTCTTGAAAATAGAACGCGAAGTACGTCTTTGTATAGTTAGCACTTGTTGAAGATTAGTTCTAATTTCAATTTAGAGGACAATAAAGAAATTTCATACAACATTGATGACCATAGCCAACAAAGAGATTGTCTTTTGTTTCAGTGGGTTTTATTTCTTTTATTGACTAAACTATGGCAATACCTACCGTCAATAAAAAAAACATAGTTTGTGAATGTGTATTTACTTTTTAATTTCTTATTTAACTAGAATATTTTATTAGATTAAATCAGGTATTCAATAAAATAAACAAGTAATGACATTTATTGTTAATAATTTATTAAAATAACCAATTCATAAGGTATTGCCATTTTTAAATAAATAAAATCATCTTCAGATTTGGTGGCAAAAACATTCACCCGAGTAGCTTACAAAAAAAATAGTAGAAAAAAGTATTTGGCGGTGATAGAAATCGAAAAGAAAGAAGAAAAGGAGGTTTTTAATTAGTTGAACATTTGTATTATTTCCTTGGATTTATTTAAGAAAAGCACTATACAAGCCGCGGCGCGAATAGGGATTGTCGGCCTCGTATCGCTAGATCTAGTGTAACTACTCGGCCGGCAATCCCCTATTTCGCAGCCTCTGCTGCAATGGACTATTAAGCTACAGAGGGTAGAAAAAGTGGCCCGAAATGATTCGTGTATAATACCTACCTATTACCAACCCCCGGCCGGTGTCTCGCCATTCTGCTTTGCGAACTTGACTGACACACTGCTGTGTGTCTAGATGGATAGGTTGAGATACTATGCCCATGCCAGATATTTTAAGCAAATGCAATGAAATTGTACGACATCGTAAACGTGAAGCCTGAACGAAATGAGCCAAGAACGACAAGATGCAAGAAATAAAGGTGCTCTGATTCTGTTCATTTTATTAAACTTATGAAAACGACTACTGCAATATTAAACTAATTTACACAGAGATTACTGCAGAGGCTGGGAAAATAGGGATTGCCATCGAAGTAGGTATAGACGAAGCTGGCAATCCGAGGTATGTATAGCGGTTTTATTTATTTAAAAAAATCAACAACAAACAATGAAATCGAATTGCATAATGTAAAATTTTAATACTTTCCGCCAAAACGTTTTTGTAAATATACATAATCTTAATATTTTCTTCTGTTTCCGCGATTATTACTCATTGAAATAAAACAATTTAACGGATTATATCGCGTATATTATCTCATTTTAGTTTCCGACGTTTCGGAAGCTTTCCAGCTTTCCATGGTCACGGGAGGACTGAGAAAAGATGTATTTTCCTCTGTCAAAGTTACAATTTGTGCAAACTACCCATTTTTTGAAAAAACACAAATAAAGGTGTACATACATGCCAGATGGGCCTAAGCTGTAAAGACAGTTACACATGTGCCAGAAGGGCTTAATTATTTTATTCTAATAATTTACCAAGCAGCATTTCACAAATGAGGCGTACTGAGGAGAAAAGAAACGCTGCAAAGAAAAACTCCCAGGCTACCTCATTACTAATTATAATATTTTAAAAACAGAGACTATTAAACTACTTTAAACAGATAAGATATTTTACACCGTTCGGAAATTAAGGTTTTGCAGTCCTGTGTCTCGCTTGTTCCTTGATGAGATGTATTACAGGATCCCAAGCTGGTGGTAGTGACAATCCATCTTCTCTATTGAAATTAGGATGCTTTTTAATCTCAATAGCCTCGCGTAGCATCCTGGGAAAATATCTTTTTTCTTTGGCAAGGATAGAAGGTTTATCAAACTTAATTGAGTGGTTTGGTTTGTCAATGACATGTTCACAGACTGCAGACCTATTACACCGACGGTGCTTGACATCTGCTATGTGCTCCTTCACCCGGGTTGATACACTGCGTTTCGTTTGACCAATGTATGAAAGACCACACTCGCAGTCTAGCTTATAAATGCCTGCACTCTGCAAAGGGGTGCTACTCTTCACGGGTCTAAGGTATTGAGACACCTTCTTCAACGGCTTGAAATATGTTTTTATAGAAGCACGCTTCAAGATGTTTCCGATCTTGTCTGTGACCCCTTTCACATATGGTAATACGGCAGGTTTACGCTCGACTGTTGGTTTCTTCATACTGGGATTCTGCTTGGAACGTGGTATCTGGAGCTCGTTGGCTCGAAGCGCACGTTTGACATTCTGCAACTCAGCAGTCAGATGTTGATCGTCGCAGATACCCCTGGCTCTCTGAAACAAAGATTTACCCACTGTAGCAAGTTGACAGGGATGGTGGTGAGATTTGCCATTCAAATACCTATCTGTATGCATAGGTTTCCTATATACAGTATGACCTATGTCATTGTTAGGACCTCTAATTACTAGCACATCTAAGAATGCAAGTGAATTTTGATTTTCCAACTCCATAGTGAATTTAATTTTACTATGCATGGAGTTCAGATGGTCTAAGAAAGCTGAAACACTAGATCTAGGTAAAATAGTAAAGGTATCATCTACGTATCTTTTAAAGATCCTCGGCTTGACAGGTGCCAATGAAAGCGCTCTCTCCTCGAAGTCTTCCATGAAAATATCGGCGACAACAGGAGACACCGGAGACCCCATTGCCACACCATCAACTTGCCCGTAGAATTCACCATTCCATAGCATATAGCCATATAGTTGTTCACCCAATCACAATTTCGATACATTCTTGAACTGGTAGGCATGTGAAGAGAGACTGGACATCAAAACTGACCATAACTTCATCATCAGTTAGTCTCAAATCCTTAATCTCACTGACAAAATGGTATGAGTCCCTTGTGTATGCTTCCGTCTTCCCTCGCAGTAAAGAAAGCACACCTGCTAAGTGCCGAGCTAATCGATAGGTAGGAGCATCGATTTGACTCACTATAGGGCGTAACGGAGCACCAGGTTTATGTATCTTTGGTAACCCGTACAACTTTGGTGGCACCGGGCAAGAAGGCACTAAACTTTTCACATCCAGATTAAGATTTTCAGAGTGCTTACTTATCAGCTCGGCTGTCGTTTTTATTACTTTCGCCGTTGGATCTCGCTTAACAAGCTTGTATGTTGTAGTGTCTGACAAAAGTACTTCCACTTTCTGGTTGTAATCACTAGTATCCATAACAACCGTCGCATTTCCCTTGTCAGCTCGAAGAATGGTGATGTCTGGGTCTTCACGCAAGCTCTTCAAAGCGTTGAATTCAGTTCTGGGTAAGTTAACTTTAGGAGACTTCGCTCGTCTTAAAATTGAAGACACATCCTGGCGTACGGCCTCCAAATCCCCCTTACGCATATGATTTTGGACCAAACAATCTTCCACACCGACTATAATCTGTTCAAAAGGGATATTCCGTGGAGTAACAACATAATTAAGCCCTTTTTTAAGAAGCAAGGTTTGAACTGTCGGACTCGCAATACAATACGCGATATAATCCGTTAAATTGTTTTATTTCAATATACATAATCTTGTTCGTAGTTTTCGCTTCCGATGCGACGGCCCTCATAGTGAATTGAAATAAAAGTGCGCTTTGTAGACCTTCCATTTTCTATTAAAATTTCATTACGCACCTCTCGTCGCGCCGCACCGAAACGAGAGGGCCTATTATAAGACTACAGAACGTCACTATTAACGGAGGTACAATCGATAAAAGTTGGACAAAGTTTCTTAAAAGTAAAAAATACCATAACTAACTTTTTGCTACCATCATTTCAAGGTAAATTATATTGATCACTCTTCACTAACCCGCGAGGTTTCCGCCGACTGAGAGCCGCCATAGTAATATTAGTTCGACAGTTTCATGCCAGGTCTTCACCCTACTGTGTGTAGATCAGAAATTTAATTTAAATAAGATCCAACGAAATAGAAGCATAAAATGTATTTACAATCATAAATAATAATAAGAATAACAGGGCAGCTTGTGGCGAGCTGCTGGGACGCTGACGATCCCACGGACCCGAGGACTCCATAGTCGGTCAGGGCAATCGTCTCCTAACACAAAATATGTTTAAGAGATAGTCAATAAGTCTGAAAATTTTGAGGTTTTTTTTGTCGTTCCGTAAGTTGATCCTGTAAGGAATGGATCCCTTACAGGGTCAACTTAGAATAGTCTTCCTGGTGTACCCCCAAACTACCTGTTAACTTCCATTTACTTCGGAATACTTTCCGGGTAAAAAGTACACGACTGCGGAACAAAAATACTGAACATAGATTATCATAGATTGCTCCCATTGTATTACCTAGATGTGTTAGTTGTTAATAGTACCAACATCCTTTATTTGCCTATTGATAACGAACGTATGGTTACTGAAGTTGAAACGACATTCTGACATCCTAATCCCAGATAATGCAGTTTTAATAAAATTAAAATACATTAGTAGTTTACTTAGCTATGTATGCTAAAATGACATCGTAGGTATTTATACATTTTTAATTTAAACTAGCAAAGAGATACAAAATGGGTAAACAGTTAGGATACCTAAACAATACAAGGTGTGAACTTGAAATCACCTTGGCTAAAATCACTGGACAGTGACATTATCAAATATCGAATTATTCACTATGCAGCAACCAAATGCGGTTTGGAGGCAATTAAGCAGTCGTTGACCTCTGAATTGGTTTGTAGTCTGTAAGGCACGCTCATAATTTTAAAATACTGTTTTACAAGTGAACTTAAGTCTTATAGGAACTGTCTTTAGATAGATGTAAATAACACAAGTATACTATATTATACTGCAGTTGTAAAATGAAATGTCTATACATTGAAAATATAAACAGTGATATGGACTATTTGAAGGTCACCGTATGGATTTTTTTTTTTGGATTTTGTATGTTTTTATATGTTGTTGTGGGCCACAACAACACATACAAACATACAAAATCCAAAAAAAAAATGTGGCTTCATCACGCCAAAACGGCTAAACAAAAAATTTAAGTAGATACACGGGTCAGCTGGTCATCCACAGTGGTTATAGGATACTTTTTATGTGACTATGCTCAAGAAAAAAAGAGGGTTATAATTTTTATCTCCTCTGCTGACTAAGTTATGGGCACCTTCTCTATAACATCTATTCTCTATAGTGATGCCTTTCCCGGGAATATTCCCGCGTGGGGAATATTCCCCATATGGGGAATATAGGGGAATCTTAGATTTGTATATTGTAAAACATGTTTTATGGTTTCTCCCACAAAAGCAAATATTTAACTTAATGATGGTGATGGTCGTGATGGTGATGAGGTGATGGTGGTGATGGTAGTGGTGGTGGTAGTGGTGGTGGTGGTGATGGTGAAGATGGTGATGGTGATGATCGTGATGGACCATCACTACCACCATCACCTCACCACCATCACCTCATCACCATCACCACCATCACCATCATCAACATGATCTACCACCATCAACCACCATCACCATCATCACATTCATGACCATCCACCACAATCACCACCATCATTACCATCATCACCATCACCTACATCATCACCATCAACACCACCATCCACTACCATCCACCGCCATCACAGTCACCATCACAATCACCATCACCATCAGCACCTACCGTTGGGCGTCACTGTTCCTCGCATAATACCGGTTAAACACAGCCGCCGCCGACTACTAATTCAACCTACACATAATACATAAGTCACATTTGCCCTGGAACAATAAACCCGTCCATACCCAGACTACAATCTTATTCATGAAATTTTATTCAAATAAAAAAAACGTGAATAAAGACTTAGAATTGACTAAGAATAAAGTTATCGTTATTCAACTTTCTCTCATACGAATTATTGATGATGAAATTATTTTAATAATGTTACAATCAAAGTGATTTTATTCTTACGAATCACGATTTTTATTCTTGCTACATACGGGAGAAAAAGGGACACCAAACGGATTGGGGAAAGAGACGCAAACACATAACGCTCAAATCAAAAAAACATTCAATGTATGTCGCAAAATATTTTTTAAATATTTTTTTTTTGACATTCTTATCATTAAAATAATAAAATAAGACAGATAGTGTTATTTTATTATTCTAATGATATTTTAAATGTATTTCTCATTTAAATATGCAATGTAACATTCGGTAAGGTTTGTTTTATTCAATATGCCTCACCAGCACAGACAATCTTTTTCATCAGTTGAATATTAATGAAAAATTATAAGGAACTGTTAGAGAGAATAATTAATAACGGTTTTTTTTTCGTTTTTAAACATGTTATTTCTACCCAATATGAACTTATTTCATATTTTATTTACTTTGTTGTACTATTTGTAATGTTCCCCAGTTTGGGGAATATTCCCCGGAACAAAGGAAATTCCCGGGAATATTCCCTCGGCACATCACTAATTCTATATAGGTTTGCCATCCGTCCTGGATTTGTCCTAGTTTGGAGGCTGTCCGGGAGCTGTCCTGGCAGGTTTTTGAATTGACTCCTTCTATGTCAGGGAAAACCTTATTGAACTGAATAAAATCTAACATGTCCAGGGAAAAGTGCAATGTCCTTAAAATATTCAGAGTTTTTGAAGATGTTGTCCGGGTTCAGCTATAATCAAGATAGGAGCCCTAATAGAATACTATTACAAAGTTGTAAAAGTGAAATGTTTGTATGTGTTGTTGTGGCTTCATCACGCTAAATTGGCTAAACAGATTTCAACTATTTTTGGTACACAGATAGCTGGGTATCTCCAGATGGTTTTAAGATACTTTTTACCGAACTGTGCTAGAGAAAAAAAGAGGTGTTATGATTTTCTCCTTTGCAAAAAAATTTGGGGGCGCTTCTACTAAGAAAATAAAAAAACTGTAGATTTAACACATTTGGATGCTTATTACTAAGGCTATTTGAAATTCTCCGTTTCTTTTTAGATTATGCAGATGAAGATATATATGCCCATGAATTTTACTGCGAAAAATTGGAATTTAAAAAAAAAAACTTAGTGCTCCTCTATGTCTCCAAAGGTCTATGTATTTTCATGTTGCTACATTCAACTGCACTGTGTGTTGTCTGACAATAGGCTAATGTGTTGACCCAGATAAAGGCTTCTTCTGGCTAATTAAAATATTAATAATAAAATACTGTATGGTAATGTGACTAAAATTTTTAAAATAATACCCAAACATTGATCTATTAAATAATGTGAATAATGACTTTGCAATATAATAGGTATTTTTGAGCTGTTGATTAATACAAAATAATTTTGTATGAATCTGTACCTTTGATAACTGAAGCACAGGAAAAAGTATAATCCAATTAATCATTTGTAGGTAGGAATATTGCAGCCATAACATGGCAAAATATCAGGTTTGAGATGAATGAACTTCTTATCTGGTTTGTGGATATGTGGATTGGTTTACAAGTATAATCTTATTTGCATACTATTGACACACTCAATCTTGACTAGTTCTAAGTTTGTAACATTTTCACTGACAAGACTAATCGAATTTCACACATCACAACAGTCAAAATTAAATAAATATACATCCATACTAATATTATAAATGCGAAAGTGTGTCTGTCTGTCTGTTACTTCTTCACGTTTAAACCGCTGAACTGATGTGGATGAAATTTGGTATGGAGATAGGTTGAGTCCCGAGGAAGGACATAGGCTACTTTTTATCCCGGAAAAATACCCTTATCCGCGATAAACGAATTTAAGGTGGACGAAGTCGCGGGCAGAAGCTAGTTTCAACTATATAGAACCATAAAAAAAGGAAATAAAGTCAGTTAAAAATAGGCTTGCTAGAGCCTAAATAGAAATACAATCATATAAACAAGTAAAGATAAAACTACTCATAAAGATTAAGTAATTGGTTTAAAATGGAAATTTAAAGTACCAAGTTTAGGTATCATCTCTTAAATTAGTTTACTAATATACGTACATATACATATATATATATGAATAGATCAAGTTAAATTACTTTTGTATATCCTGATACAGTTACTAAATTTTGTTGATATGGATTATTGAATAATTGTTATTCTTATGATGTGACATGGCGAAAAACAAATAAGAAATAAAGAAAAAGAGGTTTTCTTCATAGCCCCAGTATTGTTTACCAACTACATATTTTTGTTTCAGTTCTATTTGCTCTTTAGTAATTTCATGACTAATTCAAAAGAGCTAAGGAGATCATCGACACTAATTAGACACCTCATCAAGTTTAAACAAATGTAAAGGGAATCTTTTGTTTATATCTCTAAATACCTGTGTCATTAGTAACTTTTTCCTCAAACAGTAGCATTATTTGGTTTAACCCATCTAAATATTTTTATTACTTCTTGTAAACGCTAACGAAAATTCTAACAAAAATATTTTTTAAAGTTGTCATTCGTATTTTGACAGAAACTTTAATATAACAAAGAGTTAAGCTGGTAAAAAAAAATAAAAGGTTCAATATACAATGACGTTTCACAGCTGCTTTTGAAATGTAACGCATACTGCACTGTATTTATGTATATCTAAATTTACTACACGTGCATAATGAAACGAGTCTTTGAAAGGAATACTTTCGGAAACTGTATGTATGGTATATAAGAAAAGTTTGAAAACCACATATTGACAACAGCAACTTACCCTGTTATTTGACAAATCCCTAAATATCGGCGACAAACACAAACCACGATTTATTTCTAATTTTGCTAAAAGTCGGCACCTAGAAACACACACCGTCGACGCCATCTTTGCACTACGTATGTATAAGTACTAAGTATGTGTAATCGCTCGCACCGAATTCTAGGCGCTATAACAACTTGATGTTAATATATCATTTTAAGGTGAACAGTTATTAGTTAAAATTCTATAAAGGCGGCACTGACGCGATTTACAATTTTAGGGAGTATACTTATTGGCTTGGAACTACAGTCCTATTTCGATCTAGAAATAGGTAACTCAAATTATTTCATCTAAAATTTTAGCTGTTTCTTCAATAAGCGAACCGCAAATATTTTAGTATTACTTTTACAAGACTATTTCACAGTAATTTCACGTCACTTCGTGCTAGGTATAATCCTAAATTCCATATTTTTTTATAAGTCAACTCAGTTAAAAGGAAATTTATTTTCGCAGATGCCGCCGTTTTTTCCTGCGTGTGGTACAATTGAATAAAAACCTATACCATAGACAAACTCACAAGTTGTTAATATAAACATTTCTGAAGCCACACTTGCACGCACTACATGAGTATTCAGACATAATTTTATTCACCACGTTCTTTACAATGACTCAAATAATATTTTCTTCTGTTTCCGCGATTATTACTCATTGAAATAAAACAATTTCAATGATTAATAATCCTCCCGTGACCATGGAAAGCTGGAAAGCTTCCGAAACGTCGGGAACTAAAATGAGATACGCGATATAATCCGTTACATTGTTTTATTTCAATGACTCAAATAGTTAAACTGTGGACATCAAAAATGACATGACACCTTCTCTCACCGCTATTGTTTCCGATTGTCACGTACGATACGATACCGTTGAAAATATTAGTAAGAATAGCAATGGCTATACCTGATTATAAACTTAGTGCAGTTTTATGCGGTCATTCTTTAGATGTACGTTGTGTTGCGAAAACCAAAGAAAGCTGTATATTATCAGCTTCCCGTGACCGGACCGCTAAATTATGGCATCCTGAAGGGTTAGTGTTTTCGACGAATCATCTTTCGATTTTGGTAAAGAATCTCTTTACATTCAAAGGTTTGTGGATTATGTTATGACTGTTCTTGTATTTTTTATTTTATCAGGGTCAAGGATTTCGTCAACGTAGTCACATACAAAGGGCACAAAAACTTCGTTTCGTGTATCTGTTGGCTGCCGCCTTGCGAGGCTTATCCAGACGGCATCGTAGTCACCGGCAGCAACGATAATACAATTTTAGGCTATACCTTGCAGGATGGTAACATAGTGTTGACACTGGAAGGTCATGAAAATGCAGTGTGTAGTGTTTCACCTGGTTCTGATTCGGGCATCCTATTGAGGTTGGTTATCAGTATCATCTCCGCCTAATTTATTTATATCACCTTTTACTCTCGGAGTTGGTACACCTTAATAAACATAAATATTACGGTTCTATTAATAATTCTTGTTTACCTTTATTATTGAACATTTCAATGCAGTTTCATTTCTTGTATTATTGTGAAATTTTTATTATATATTATTAAAATTACATTTGACCATCATATTTATGTTTAATCATATTTGTATATCATTCAATTAGCTTCCTTGGCATATAAATTTTAAATTGAGAATTCATTATATTGTAAACATTATGTAAGATACAAGAAGTAGTTGTTAAGATACTTAATTTTAGTTCATGTAATCTTATGAACGTGCAAGTTTCACAGACTCAAATTAATCCTAAAACACAAGTTTTGGTCTTAATAAAACAGAAATGCAGAATACCAAAGGGGTGACAATGTCCTACTGCTTTATTAATATCTCTTATGTCAACGAACTTACATTAAAACTTGTCAAAAATATTGTTAACAACATTTCAGCTCAAGTTGGGACAGTACTGCCAAAGCATGGAGTGTCAATAATCCCCGTGCTACTCCCTTGTCCCTGAAGGGACACCAGGCGGCGGTTTGGGCGGTAGTAGAACTGGGCAATGGAACATTTGCCACAGCTTCAGCTGACAAGACCATTAAACTATGGAAAAAGGATGGATCGCTTATTAACACACTGACAGGTAACTTAAACTTACCCAAAAAATATGGAACCCTAAAAACCTATCTTGGACACACTAAATTTGTATGTGTTAGAATGTTTAAATACGAAATTCAGTAGTCACATTATTTTCATTAAAATTTTTCAATAACCCTAACATTGATAGCATGGTAGGTGGCAGACTCTGATATGCCTTTTGAACATACATTTTTCTTACTTTTGTGTGACTGTGCATATTATTAAACTGTAAGTAAATTATAGTAATTGGGTGAATCAACCGTTAGACACACACAAAAATTTGTCCACAACCTTTAAATTTCGAATAATGGTTTCTCTTTTTTTTATTTATGGTGTATGTTGAAATGTCCCATCTGTTAAATCTAATAAACGGCAAAATATCATATTAGAAGCCTGATTTCTTGGGAACTCCAGAGACATTTTTGGTAACAATGTCAAAGTGTGGGTCTAAAAATTCAAATTCAAATTGTTTATTCTGTAAGTAGGCCACAAGGGCAAGTCTGACTCTACGGCATTTCCCGCAGAGGAGTCCACTGTTGAGAAGAAAGCCGAAAGAAACTCCAGTCAGTCATTTTTTCAAAATAATTTTTAACTATTGCAATATTGTCTTGATTATACTTAAAACTTTTACAAGTGTGTGATAACTTATTTATAATTGGTACACGCATTGGAAATGTACAGATTCTCCAGATCAATGTTAATATAAAATATAAACTAATTCTTTTCTCAGATATGTTGGTCTCTAGGCGTCACAACATGCAATAAAATTAAATATAATAATTTGATTGAATTCTACTGGGATGCATAAGGTCTCTTAGGGATCAAAGTGAATAATATATTAAAAATAATAATAAGTAATCTAAATTTCTTAGAGATGTATATGGTTTCATAACATGCTAAAAAAAAAAAAAAGTTGATGCACCCAATTTTTCTATTATAATTTCCAGGTCACACGGACTGTGTGAGAGGTCTTGCTGTGGCTAGTGCGGAGTCGTTTCTGAGTTGCTCCAATGATGCCTCTGTCAGACTGTGGGCTAACAAAGGAGATTGCCTTAACACTTTCTATGGACATTCTAATTATATCTATAGGTAAATAAATATTTTTTAAATTTTAGAGAAAGAATCACAGCCAGCAATCCCCACAAGCATTAGAGACATTAATAATGCAGTCTTTAGAAATACATAGTTAGAAAAATTAATTTTTTAACACAGAGTTCGATTATAAAGGAAAAAATCAATGTGACCTACTAAATTGCAAGCAGGATTTGAACCTGCAACCTCTTATTTAACGCAGAAGTGCTTTGACCAACTGAGCTATCGCAACTTTACGTATGAGGCTTGAAATTTTCGAACACAATCTAGTTAGCACTCGCATTGCATGTATTGGAGTATATCTAATGCACTTAGCATTTTAAAATAAGCAAGGGCGCTACTAATGCTAACTAGATTGTGTTCGATTATGTAAAGTTGTGATAGCTCAGTTGGTCAGAGCACTTCTGCGTTAAAGAAGAAGTCGCAGGTTTTGCACGGCGCATCGATTTTTTCCTTTACAATCAAACTCTGTATTATAATATAAATTTGAATAAAAATTGTGGTATTTTCACATTTATAAAAAAATAATCAATAATTATATCGATTCAATTTCTTCATTCACATAGTTAGATTGAATGGAAATGTGTTTTTCAAATACAATCTTATATTACTTATTAAGATCGCAAATAAACGGCGTCAAAGACTTGAATCTTGCTCGGGCTCTTAGCGAAATGGGAATGCTATAAGCCCTATAACATAACAATTGATATTTCTTCTCCAGATTCCATTCCATGCAAAGTTTTTTTTTTTTCAAGTGCCGTTTTTTATAGCTCCTATTTTATTCTACTGCTAGCCAAATCTGTTCTCAATTCAAAAATATGTTGATGACATAACATGACTCATTAGCTCTTTTAACTACTTCCATTATAAAGTTGTAAAAATGGAATGTGTATGTTTTGTATGTGTTGTTGTGGCTTCATCACGCTAAATCTGCTAAACGGATTTCATCTATTTTTGTACATGGGTAGCTGGGTATCTCAAGATGGTTATAGGATACTTTTTACCCGACTATGCTAAAGAAAAAGAGGGGTTATGACTTTTTCTCCTCTGCGAACGAAGTTGTGGGCGCCTTCTAGTGTATGATAAACATAAATGTTCTGTTTGGCAGTATAAGCATTAACCAGGAGTTGAACGGCTTTGCGACCTGCGGCGAGGATGGGTCGGTGCGGCTGTGGTCGGGCGGAGACTGCGTGCGCGAGATCCGGCTTCCGGTTCACTCCGTGTGGAGCGTCGCTTGCATGGACAATGGAGACATTGTCACTGGTAATGTCTGCTACTTGCAGAATGTTCCCAAAGTCCCACTAATATAGACAAATTGAGAAACATTTGGAAATCAGTGATTAGGACTAGACCAAACAATCCATAACCACAACCACTCTGCAAGTAAGGACCCAACTGAGAAGAATATTTGCAACACGGTTGACCTAAATTTGCACCTGGTGTCTATGACGAGGAAAACAAATGAGGTACACTGAAATAATAATAATGAAATAATTAAATTAATTCCGTAAGTAGGCCGCAATAGCTCTGACAAGTCTGGGTCTCTGGGTCTACCGGCATTTCTCAAGAGGAGACTATTGTTGAGAAGAAATTCAAAAGAACTCTAAAGCCGGTTTTTTTTTTAAAAATAAACTAAACTATTACATAGTCTTTTTTGTTTTAAAAGTTTAATAAAGTATACAATACAACCAATGCATAGTTCCCCAAGAAAACATATCAAAATGTATAACAGTATAATATTTTCTTCTGTTTCCGCGATTATTACTCATTTAAATAAAACAATTTAACGGATTATATATACATAGCAGATGTCAAGCACCGTCGGTGTAATAGGTCTGCAGTTTGTGAACATGTCATTGACAAACTAAACCATTCAATTAAGTTTGATAAAATAGAGAAGATGGATTGTCGCTACCACCAGCTTGGGATCCTGTAATACATCTCATCAAGGAACAAGCGAGACACAGGACTGTAAAACCTTAATTTCTGAATGGTGTAAAATATCTTATCTGTTAAAAAGTACTTTAATAGTCTCTGTTTTTTTTTAAATATTATAATTAGTAATGAGGTAGCCTGGGAGTTTTTCTTTGCAGCGTTTCTTTTCTCCTCAGTTCGCCTCATTTGTGAAATGCTGTTTGGCGAATTATTAAAATAAAATAATTAAGCCCTTCTGGCACATGAACTGTCTTTACAGCTTAGGCCCATCTGGCATGTATGTACACCTTTGTTTGTTTTTTCAAAAATGGGTAGTTTGCACAAATTGTAACTTTGACAGAGGAGAATATAACTTTTCTCAGTCCACCCATGACCATGGAAAGCTGAAAAGCTTCCGAAACGACGGGAACTCAAATGAGATAATATTCGCGATATAATCCGTTAAATTGTTTTATTTAAATGTATAACAGTAATTATTGAAAAAAAGCAAAATATGTTGGTTTAAAACAAATAATGTACATTTGATTTGCTTTCACTTAGATAACCAAGTTAGCAACTTATAGTATGAACTTCATTTCCACACGACGTTGCTCTACACTCTATGTGACCATGGTCAGATTTAGATTTCTGCGTAGTAAGTTCACGAGACTACGGTCTACTCACGACCGTCGCTCGTAATTTAGATTCTTGTACAAGGCCAATCAAATCGAAATCAGTCAATTTTTTTTTTTGACATTACGTGCCATAATCTACGTGACATTACGTGTTAGGGTACATTATAAAACTTAAGTTGGCGATTGTAATTGAAATATATATGGTGAACATCTATTCTATTATAAAGTTGTAAAAAATATATATATAATTTTCTCCTCCGCGAACAAAGTTGCGGCTACCTTCTAGTCCATACTAATACTAATATTATAAATGCGAAAGTGTGTCTGTCTGTCTGTATGTTACCTCTTCACGCTTAAACCGCTGAACCGATTTGGATGAAATTTGGTATGGAGATAGTTTGAGTCCCGGGGAAGGACATAGGCTACTTTTTATACCGGAAAAATACCCTTATCCGCGATAAACGAATTTAAGGCGGACGAAGTCGCGGGCAGAAGCTAGTTTCTTATAATTATGTAATGTTCAGGTTCAAGCGACGGGTTGGTGCGCGTGTTCACGAAGGACCCGGCCCGGTTCGCCGATGACGCCACTCTCAAACTGTTCGACGAGGAGGTGGAGAAGTTGGCGGCGGCCTCGCAACAGGAGATTGGAGGGTTCAAACTATCTGAGTGAGCTTTATTTGACACTGGCTTTGCATGACTTGCGTATATGGATTGCCCGCCAAGACAAAAAATAAGTTTTAAAAGAATTGCCTAATATAACGATTTCTTTAGTAAAAATTGACAGATGAAGGAAACGAACCAGTATTGATTCTGAACTGTAGAAATACCCAAATACCAAATTTTGTTATTGTTATGAATATTAATACAGATTTGTATTGCACTCGAACCCGCGACTTTAAGAGGGAAGAGCACTTGTGCGCTAAGATTTCGCGGGTCCTGCTTGCAATTTAGTGTGCCTCTCATAAAAAAAAATACAGAATTAGAATGTGATTTTTTCTACTATAAGATATTATAGAACATTCTGGTGTGAACTCAAACTCACTGTTAACCAATAACAGAATACGAGAAGGACCATCCCTGAGGCACACATAATAAAACTGCAGTTCCGTTAAACCAGATTCTATAAATAATGACTGTATGTGTCTGTCTTGTCGAAAAACTTGAAGTATATGAAATATTGAATGTCCTCATTGATTGATTGCTTTAAAAGGGTCATAAAAACTTATTATAACATGAAATTTCTCCTAAATCTATGCTATTATAAAGTTGTAAAAATGAAATGTCTGTACATTTTTTGGATTTCAACTACTTTGGTTTGGTTTTAGGATACTTTTTACCTAACTACGCTGAAGTTTGCGGGCACATTCTAGTATTGAAATATAAAGTTGATAGACTCATTAAGGTAATAGTATGCTATATTTAGTGTCCTCATTTCAGGATAACTACTTATTCTGTCATCTACGCAATCCATTGCTTAAAAAAGGTCACAAAAATTACTGTGTCAAGAAATTTCTTCCAAATCTATACTGTTATAAAGTGATTGTTATGGACTCTTTGGAGGTCATTAAAACGAAAAATATATATATTTTTTATTTTGTGTATGTGTCGTTGTGGCTTCATCACGCAAAATCGGCTAAAAGGATTTCAACTATTTTTGATACATGGGTAGCTGGGTATCTCCAGATGTTTATAGGATACTTTTTACCCGACTACGCTGAAGAAAAGATGAAGGGTTATGACTTTTTCTCCTCCGCGGACGAAGTTGCGGGCATCTTCTAGTATTAAATATTTACATAAACTGTTCAGATTGCCGGGGCCCGAAGTATTGCTAGAGCCGGGCAAGACTGACGGACAGACGAAGTTGGTGCGGCGCGGCACCAACGTCAAGTGCTACTCGTGGAGCGCCGCGGAGTGCACGTGGAACGAGATCGGTGACGTCATGGGCGCCAACCCGCCCACCGAGGGGAAGACCATGTATCAGGGGAAGGTACTTAGCAGCGGAGACAGGAGTCAGTGCACTGAACCTAGGTGCTAGCTCACAACACGAGGATGAAGATCAGCTATGAGATAGACCAGTGACCAGCTATTAGATAAAGAAGCGACAGCCCGCTCTACCAAGAGTGAAACAGATGAAATTGAAAATGTATTAAACAAAAACAAATGATACTTGACTTTGGGTTCAGAGCTAGGATTCCCTAGCTGTGCTACACGAACAAGATAAGATAGATTTGAGTGTCCTGGGATGACATTGGTAAAGGGGGCATTGCGAGACGTCGGAATACTACCTTAAGACAGAATAGGATAGAATATTCAAGTGAAGCCTAAAACGTTGAACCATGGTTAGCCGTAGTTAACCATATAAACCTGACATGTTCCGATGTGCAACGAAAAAAAAACAGTTGTATGGTTAATTGTTCGTCGCACAAACGAAACATGCATACAAAATTTTATTACATGAGTTAAGAGTCCAACTTTTTGAACTTCACCCATTACTTTCCAACTTTCCTAAAATCGATTCACTTCCCACTTTTCAATGTCATCATAGGATGTTGTCTTTCTTGAATTAAGTCATATTTTATGGTTCTGTACCTCAAAAGAAAAAAGACTGATCCATAGGACTTTGTTGTCCGTCCGTCAAGATTTTTTTCACAGAAACGCGTGCAGGGGACCGTTTCATAAACGCTTGTAACTTGTATTACAAGCGGAAGTCTCTTTTTAATTCATATAGTTGGAAAGAGACTTCCGCTTGTAATACAAGTTACAAGCTTTTGAGAAAAGGGCCCCAGGTTTCAAGCTGAAATTAATATCAAATACTCGAGTCTGCAATCCCTTGAGACTGAACAAATGAAACTTCGAAGTCAATGCAATCAAAAGACACAGTCATTAAAAAATCGGCCAAGTGCGAGTCGGACTCGCGCACCGAGGCTTCCGTACAAATTTTCACTGACCCTAACTTTATTACCCGGTACCGGTGGAGTTAAGTTTGCACCTGACATCTATAGCATTGCATACAAATGAGGTGCAAACTTAACGCAACCGGGTTGGTCATATAAGTATTGTGCAAATCAAAAAAAAACTTTTTTAGAAACATGGCTATAATTTTCGTGTTATATGGGTTTATTTATACAAATTGTGAAAATTTCAAAATTTTCGTTTGGTAAACTTCGTAGATAAAGAGAGAGGGGGGTTATTTTTACACGCCTCTCCACCCTCATATTCGTCTTTTTTTAGTAAATGAAAATATATTTTTTTTAATATTTCCTGTGCAGCACAGGTGGGCTGACCACGTTTATAAATATTCCTAATTTCAAATAGATAGCGTAAGTCGTTATTGAGATATGGCGTTCTAATAGCCGGACAGACATACAGAGTCGCACCACACACACCTTTTGTACCTTTTTGGTACGGAACCCTAAAAAGGTATTTCCATACAAATCCGGTGAAATGAAAACCTATAGGGTTCTTGTAGTTATCCTAGAAACTAGAAATGTGGTATGAAGTTAGCTCTTATGGCGTTACCAACGAGATAAAATCTTAATTTTTTATGTCTTGTCAGTAACCAGCCGTTTGCGTTCCGTTATATCCATTCAATAACTGATACTGCCGTTTTTGGTGTATATTTTTTACGGAACCATCGATACGCGAGTCCAACTTGCTTTTGGCCGGTTTTTTATTAGAGTCCGAACTGTGATTTTTAAATTTATATTTATACTACATTAAATTAAGGTAATATCGTTTTCATTTTCAGGAATACGACTTCGTATTCAGTGTAGACATTAAGGACGGTGCGCCACCGCTCAAGTTGCCGTTCAACAAGACCGAGGAACCGTGGGCCGCCGCGCAGACTTTCATACACAAGTTAGTCGTAACTCTAAAATATCTCTACTGGACACCAACTTCTTTCTTAATACTTTTCACAATAACTCCAATCGAATCACTGCCGAACATACTTGTAGGTTATCCCAGACATTTTCACAATGAACGCACTCTTTTTGTACCCAACAGCTTCCGGAGACTTGATTTAATTCAGGTAGTCAGTGTTTGTTAAAGGAACCAGCCCACATTGCGCGTCACTAAGAACTAGTTAGATATTGTCCTTCGAATTTTTACGCCCCATCAGTCATGGGTTGTCCCTACACAAATGTATTTAAATGAATAAATAACTACGTGACATGTTTCAGACACGATCTGCCTCAGGTATACTTGGAACAAGTCGCAAACTTCATCATCACAAATGCCAAGTTGGATACGCAGCCCGCTCCGAGTAATGGGTATGTTTTAAAATTTAAACCGGTCTTATTATATTTAATCGACTTTAAGCAGATAAAGCTGATACACAGTAGCTTTGGTTCACTCCTTCCTCAGGATGAGTCGAATTTGCTACTAAAATGCTTCAAAGAAAGCAAACCGGTGGGCTTATTGCCTAACGAAATTTTGACAATAGGGAATATGCATGATTTTTTATTTTTTCTTTATTTATTAATTAATAGGTTTGCCAACAGATACAACACAGAATAAAATTACACTAACATCATATGGACATAAAGACAAGAGTGTTTATTCAATTACAGGCAAACACAGCATGCTTTTTCTATAAGCTAGCTAAACAATGTGAAGTGACTGCTAGTACTTATTATAGTACAGATAATATTATACTAACTCTATGATATTAAATTATAGTTCTGAAGGAACTTCATAAATTTATTAAGTGACATTGCCAATAAGTGTACCCTAGTGTTCTTATACATTATATTATGCTCCTTACATATTCTAGGGATGACACTATGAGATCCAAGATTGGTCCGAAAATTACCTAAAGCAAAAGGACGGAAATTTGCTATGCGCGAGTCAGATCTAGGTACCGTAAATCCAATTTTAAGCAGCAGCTGAGGACAATCTATTAACCCGTTTAGAATTTTGAACAACAAGACCTGATCAGAAATCCATCGGCGATTTTCCAACGATGGCATGTTGAAAAAACGAAGCCGTTCCTTATAACTCATTAGAGAAGGGAGTTTCCTTTGATGAACAGATAAGAAAAACAGAAAACGCTTTTGGATTCTTTCGATTCTATCCTGGTGGCATTTATACTGGGGGTTCCAGACATTGGAACAGTATTCCAATTGAGTCCTAATCAGCGCGAAGTATGCAGTAATCAAAGCCGTTTTATTTTTGAATGTTTTACAGTTACGCCAAACGAAACCTAATAGTTTACAGGCCTTACTAACAATCTCATCGATATGAGCGTTAAAAGACTGCGGGCTGTCAAATATTACGCCTAGGTCTCTTATTACTGACACTTCTTCAAGTGGATTATTATCAATGCAATATGATGTTAGAAGCGGGCGACGTTTTTTGCTAAATTTGATGTGCTTACATTTACTAATGTTCAACGGTAATTTATTCAGACTAGCCCAATCAAGAACAGGATTCAAGTCCTCTTGCATTTAAAGCTCATTTATGTAACAAACAGTACACAAAAATAATTTTTCGAATAGCTATAAAAATAACCAAGAAATAAGCCATCAAACATTTCATTGTATCTCTTTCTTGCAAGACGGAATTTAATATAGAGTTTATATGGCCGGAGTGCACTGTGACGTAACAGTGCATATCGGACCTCTCTGTCTAATTACTAAAATGCCTCTATTATGCTTATTTCTTGGCCGATTTTAATTTTAATTTCACATTTTGAAATAGTCGTTTCGGTATTTTGATATATAGTTAAGAAAAGCGATAAAAAAAAATTCAAGCATGTACCCTATTGTTATCCGAATCATCTGTCATAGCCCATACAAAATCATGACACTTGATTCCGATTTCGAGCGTCAAACGCGTTATGCAATGGGGGGGGACAAAGAATTCGGTCCCGGTTTACATATGAGCGCTGAAACTGATAGCCGAATTGCCGGCGGCGGCGCGCCGGTCAAAATCGCTCCGCGGTGTGACCTTAACAAGATCTTCGATTCTTATCAGAAACGAGTAAAACCGAAGTTTGATATAAAAACGTTTGATATAAAAACTATTTTTATAAATAATCGAACAAAGATGCCTATTTTATGTTGTTATTGTTTTCCTATGATACCCGAAACATGACATGACACTGCTTTTTAGTGGCAGTAATGATTCTTCTGCGGGTTTTTTTTAACATGACGCCGAGTTTGAATTAGACACGTGCGCAGCGTTGACAGTTCGAAAATTCATACAGTCCGTTGAAATACCATTGTCTGTATGCGTTGTATTTTGTATGAAATTTAATTATGCATCTCTCGTCTCGCCGCAACCGAAACTGAGTCTTCGAGGCCTATTTTTAAGGAGCACAACGTCAATATTTCATTGCATGTTTGAGGAAACAGTCGTGTGTGCAGGTTCGCGGACCCTTTGACGGGCGAGTCGCGCTACGTGCCGGGCTCGGCGCCCCGCGGCCCCACGGCGGCGCCCGCCGCCGACCCCTTCACGGGCGCCGCCGCCTACTGCACGCCCGCCGCGCCCGGCGACAAGCCGCTCATCCCGCACGACGCCTACATCAGGTACGATCACTCTTATATAGTATACTGGATACACAGACCCGACCCCTTCACGGGCGCCGCCGCCTACTGCACGCCCGCCGCGCCCGGCGACAAGCCGCTCATCCCGCACGACGCCTACATCAGGTACGATCACTCTTATATAGTATACTGGATACACAGACCCGACCCCTTCACGGGCGCCGCCGCCTACTGCACGCCCGCCGCGCCCGGCGACAAGCCGCTCATCCCGCACGACGCCTACATCAGGTACGATCACTCTTATATAGTATACTGGATACACAGACCCGACCCCTTCACGGGCGCCGCCGCCTACTGCACGCCCGCCGCGCCCGGCGACAAGCCGCTCATCCCGCACGACGCCTACATCAGGTACGATCACTCTTATATAGTATACTGGATACACAGACCCGACCCCTTCACGGGCGCCGCCGCCTACTGCACGCCCGCCGCGCCCGGCGACAAGCCGCTCATCCCGCACGACGCCTACATCAGGTACGATCACTCTTATATAGTATACTGGATACACAGACCCGACCCCTTCACGGGCGCCGCCGCCTACTGCACGCCCGCCGCGCCCGGCGACAAGCCGCTCATCCCGCACGACGCCTACATCAGGTACGATCACTCTTATATAGTATACTGGATACACAGACCCGACCCCTTCACGGGCGCCGCCGCCTACTGCACGCCCGCCGCGCCCGGCGACAAGCCGCTCATCCCGCACGACGCCTACATCAGGTACGATCACTCTTATATAGTATACTGGATACACAGACCCGACCCCTTCACGGGCGCCGCCGCCTACTGCACGCCCGCCGCGCCCGGCGACAAGCCGCTCATCCCGCACGACGCCTACATCAGGTACGATCACTCTTATATAGTATACTGGATACACAGACCCGACCCCTTCACGGGCGCCGCCGCCTACTGCACGCCCGCCGCGCCCGGCGACAAGCCGCTCATCCCGCACGACGCCTACATCAGGTACGATCACTCTTATATAGTATACTGGATACACAGACCCGACCCCTTCACGGGCGCCGCCGCCTACTGCACGCCCGCCGCGCCCGGCGACAAGCCGCTCATCCCGCACGACGCCTACATCAGGTACGATCACTCTTATATAGTATACTGGATACACAGACCCGACCCCTTCACGGGCGCCGCCGCCTACTGCACGCCCGCCGCGCCCGGCGACAAGCCGCTCATCCCGCACGACGCCTACATCAGGTACGATCACTCTTATATAGTATACTGGATACACAGACCCGACCCCTTCACGGGCGCCGCCGCCTACTGCACGCCCGCCGCGCCCGGCGACAAGCCGCTCATCCCGCACGACGCCTACATCAGGTACGATCACTCTTATATAGTATACTGGATACACAGACCCGACCCCTTCACGGGCGCCGCCGCCTACTGCACGCCCGCCGCGCCCGGCGACAAGCCGCTCATCCCGCACGACGCCTACATCAGGTACGATCACTCTTATATAGTATACTGGATACACAGACCCGACCCCTTCACGGGCGCCGCCGCCTACTGCACGCCCGCCGCGCCCGGCGACAAGCCGCTCATCCCGCACGACGCCTACATCAGGTACGATCACTCTTATATAGTATACTGGATACACAGACCCGACCCCTTCACGGGCGCCGCCGCCTACTGCACGCCCGCCGCGCCCGGCGACAAGCCGCTCATCCCGCACGACGCCTACATCAGGTACGATCACTCTTATATAGTATACTGGATACACAGACCCGACCCCTTCACGGGCGCCGCCGCCTACTGCACGCCCGCCGCGCCCGGCGACAAGCCGCTCATCCCGCACGACGCCTACATCAGGTACGATCACTCTTATATAGTATACTGGATACACAGACCCGACCCCTTCACGGGCGCCGCCGCCTACTGCACGCCCGCCGCGCCCGGCGACAAGCCGCTCATCCCGCACGACGCCTACATCAGGTACGATCACTCTTATATAGTATACTGGATACACAGACCCGACCCCTTCACGGGCGCCGCCGCCTACTGCACGCCCGCCGCGCCCGGCGACAAGCCGCTCATCCCGCACGACGCCTACATCAGGTACGATCACTCTTATATAGTATACTGGATACACAGACCCGACCCCTTCACGGGCGCCGCCGCCTACTGCACGCCCGCCGCGCCCGGCGACAAGCCGCTCATCCCGCACGACGCCTACATCAGGTACGATCACTCTTATATAGTATACTGGATACACAGACCCGACCCCTTCACGGGCGCCGCCGCCTACTGCACGCCCGCCGCGCCCGGCGACAAGCCGCTCATCCCGCACGACGCCTACATCAGGTACGATCACTCTTATATAGTATACTGGATACACAGACCCGACCCCTTCACGGGCGCCGCCGCCTACTGCACGCCCGCCGCGCCCGGCGACAAGCCGCTCATCCCGCACGACGCCTACATCAGGTACGATCACTCTTATATAGTATACTGGATACACAGACCCGACCCCTTCACGGGCGCCGCCGCCTACTGCACGCCCGCCGCGCCCGGCGACAAGCCGCTCATCCCGCACGACGCCTACATCAGGTACGATCACTCTTATATAGTATACTGGATACACAGACCCGACCCCTTCACGGGCGCCGCCGCCTACTGCACGCCCGCCGCGCCCGGCGACAAGCCGCTCATCCCGCACGACGCCTACATCAGGTACGATCACTCTTATATAGTATACTGGATACACAGACCCGACCCCTTCACGGGCGCCGCCGCCTACTGCACGCCCGCCGCGCCCGGCGACAAGCCGCTCATCCCGCACGACGCCTACATCAGGTACGATCACTCTTATATAGTATACTGGATACACAGACCCGACCCCTTCACGGGCGCCGCCGCCTACTGCACGCCCGCCGCGCCCGGCGACAAGCCGCTCATCCCGCACGACGCCTACATCAGGTACGATCACTCTTATATAGTATACTGGATACACAGACCCGACCCCTTCACGGGCGCCGCCGCCTACTGCACGCCCGCCGCGCCCGGCGACAAGCCGCTCATCCCGCACGACGCCTACATCAGGTACGATCACTCTTATATAGTATACTGGATACACAGACCCGACCCCTTCACGGGCGCCGCCGCCTACTGCACGCCCGCCGCGCCCGGCGACAAGCCGCTCATCCCGCACGACGCCTACATCAGGTACGATCACTCTTATATAGTATACTGGATACACAGACCCGACCCCTTCACGGGCGCCGCCGCCTACTGCACGCCCGCCGCGCCCGGCGACAAGCCGCTCATCCCGCACGACGCCTACATCAGGTACGATCACTCTTATATAGTATACTGGATACACAGACCCGACCCCTTCACGGGCGCCGCCGCCTACTGCACGCCCGCCGCGCCCGGCGACAAGCCGCTCATCCCGCACGACGCCTACATCAGGTACGATCACTCTTATATAGTATACTGGATACACAGACCCGACCCCTTCACGGGCGCCGCCGCCTACTGCACGCCCGCCGCGCCCGGCGACAAGCCGCTCATCCCGCACGACGCCTACATCAGGTACGATCACTCTTATATAGTATACTGGATACACAGACCCGACCCCTTCACGGGCGCCGCCGCCTACTGCACGCCCGCCGCGCCCGGCGACAAGCCGCTCATCCCGCACGACGCCTACATCAGGTACGATCACTCTTATATAGTATACTGGATACACAGACCCGACCCCTTCACGGGCGCCGCCGCCTACTGCACGCCCGCCGCGCCCGGCGACAAGCCGCTCATCCCGCACGACGCCTACATCAGGTACGATCACTCTTATATAGTATACTGGATACACAGACCCGACCCCTTCACGGGCGCCGCCGCCTACTGCACGCCCGCCGCGCCCGGCGACAAGCCGCTCATCCCGCACGACGCCTACATCAGGTACGATCACTCTTATATAGTATACTGGATACACAGACCCGACCCCTTCACGGGCGCCGCCGCCTACTGCACGCCCGCCGCGCCCGGCGACAAGCCGCTCATCCCGCACGACGCCTACATCAGGTACGATCACTCTTATATAGTATACTGGATACACAGACCCGACCCCTTCACGGGCGCCGCCGCCTACTGCACGCCCGCCGCGCCCGGCGACAAGCCGCTCATCCCGCACGACGCCTACATCAGGTACGATCACTCTTATATAGTATACTGGATACACAGACCCGACCCCTTCACGGGCGCCGCCGCCTACTGCACGCCCGCCGCGCCCGGCGACAAGCCGCTCATCCCGCACGACGCCTACATCAGGTACGATCACTCTTATATAGTATACTGGATACACAGACCCGACCCCTTCACGGGCGCCGCCGCCTACTGCACGCCCGCCGCGCCCGGCGACAAGCCGCTCATCCCGCACGACGCCTACATCAGGTACGATCACTCTTATATAGTATACTGGATACACAGACCCGACCCCTTCACGGGCGCCGCCGCCTACTGCACGCCCGCCGCGCCCGGCGACAAGCCGCTCATCCCGCACGACGCCTACATCAGGTACGATCACTCTTATATAGTATACTGGATACACAGACCCGACCCCTTCACGGGCGCCGCCGCCTACTGCACGCCCGCCGCGCCCGGCGACAAGCCGCTCATCCCGCACGACGCCTACATCAGGTACGATCACTCTTATATAGTATACTGGATACACAGACCCGACCCCTTCACGGGCGCCGCCGCCTACTGCACGCCCGCCGCGCCCGGCGACAAGCCGCTCATCCCGCACGACGCCTACATCAGGTACGATCACTCTTATATAGTATACTGGATACACAGACCCGACCCCTTCACGGGCGCCGCCGCCTACTGCACGCCCGCCGCGCCCGGCGACAAGCCGCTCATCCCGCACGACGCCTACATCAGGTACGATCACTCTTATATAGTATACTGGATACACAGACCCGACCCCTTCACGGGCGCCGCCGCCTACTGCACGCCCGCCGCGCCCGGCGACAAGCCGCTCATCCCGCACGACGCCTACATCAGGTACGATCACTCTTATATAGTATACTGGATACACAGACCCGACCCCTTCACGGGCGCCGCCGCCTACTGCACGCCCGCCGCGCCCGGCGACAAGCCGCTCATCCCGCACGACGCCTACATCAGGTACGATCACTCTTATATAGTATACTGGATACACAGACCCGACCCCTTCACGGGCGCCGCCGCCTACTGCACGCCCGCCGCGCCCGGCGACAAGCCGCTCATCCCGCACGACGCCTACATCAGGTACGATCACTCTTATATAGTATACTGGATACACAGACCCGACCCCTTCACGGGCGCCGCCGCCTACTGCACGCCCGCCGCGCCCGGCGACAAGCCGCTCATCCCGCACGACGCCTACATCAGGTACGATCACTCTTATATAGTATACTGGATACACAGACCCGACCCCTTCACGGGCGCCGCCGCCTACTGCACGCCCGCCGCGCCCGGCGACAAGCCGCTCATCCCGCACGACGCCTACATCAGGTACGATCACTCTTATATAGTATACTGGATACACAGACCCGACCCCTTCACGGGCGCCGCCGCCTACTGCACGCCCGCCGCGCCCGGCGACAAGCCGCTCATCCCGCACGACGCCTACATCAGGTACGATCACTCTTATATAGTATACTGGATACACAGACCCGACCCCTTCACGGGCGCCGCCGCCTACTGCACGCCCGCCGCGCCCGGCGACAAGCCGCTCATCCCGCACGACGCCTACATCAGGTACGATCACTCTTATATAGTATACTGGATACACAGACCCGACCCCTTCACGGGCGCCGCCGCCTACTGCACGCCCGCCGCGCCCGGCGACAAGCCGCTCATCCCGCACGACGCCTACATCAGGTACGATCACTCTTATATAGTATACTGGATACACAGACCCGACCCCTTCACGGGCGCCGCCGCCTACTGCACGCCCGCCGCGCCCGGCGACAAGCCGCTCATCCCGCACGACGCCTACATCAGGTACGATCACTCTTATATAGTATACTGGATACACAGACCCGACCCCTTCACGGGCGCCGCCGCCTACTGCACGCCCGCCGCGCCCGGCGACAAGCCGCTCATCCCGCACGACGCCTACATCAGGTACGATTACGACCCCATTTTGATTTCAGATTTAATAGGCAACGAAAATTTCAAGAAAGGATCCGTTCACGGAAAAGTTACACGACGTCAGACGCGTCGCACTCCGCGATTTCACCGCGCAGCAACAAATAGTATAAAACAAGTAAAGTAAATCGTCAATAACTGGCTTATACTTAAACGAATTATATTTATATGCTAATATGGATTTCAGCCATTTTCTACTTACAGATGGTAATAGGAAACTTTACCTGACTACGCTGAACCAAAATACAGGGTTATGACTTCTAATCCTCTAGTAGAACCTATATTTTTACACCATCACTACGTTTCAGATTCGACCAGGCGAACCTGAAGGCCATCCACGACAAGCTGAAAGAATTCAACAGCAAGGTGGGCGACGGGCTGAGCGCTCTGACCGAGGGGCAACTAGCAGATATTGTTAAATTAGGAGAATTAGTAAGTAGACTTACTAATTTTACCAACACGACTTGAAACGTATCTATACACACAAGGGTGATTTTAAACACACAACAACACATACAAGTTTTAATGCGGTTCGAAATTACTCGTAAAATTGCGAAAGGCTAATAGCTAAATCATTTTAATTACATAAGAATAGAGGAGGCATGATGACCGTCGGTAACAAGGAAATGATAGAATACCTCAGACACGTTTAGAAAAAAACCTGATAATTTTTAGATTTTTTAAACCCATTTTCTTCAATGATGTTTGTGTTTTAGACACCCTCGATCAAGTCACCTTTCACACAATAACAAACTAAATCAGAATCGGTTCATCCGTTTACGAGTCTCGGTGCTACAGACTTGCTCACGTCAAACTTACAACACCCCTTTTTATCTAGAAAATTAGTTTGTCATTATTAAAGACTTCGTTAAAATTACCATAATGTATGCTAGCCAGCCGGTCCTTTCACTAAAACCTCTTACAAACTAATAATAAACGAATGATGGAAGCAATAACTATTAGTTTCACGAACTCTTGTTTTTTTTTCAGAATAGTACTTATAATTCAGAAACGATAGCGTTATTGAAGAAGACGTTAGAATGGCCAAAAGGTAATAAACATTGTAATACGTACTTTATTCTACAATGAAAAATCAAGATAATTTATTATAAGTTTAATTCTGTTATCTTCCAGAAATCCTCTTCCCCGTGTTGGACGTGACGAGGCTAGCTGTTAGGAACAAAGACATCAATGGACAAATATTCGACACGACGTATGGACCCGATTTTGTGAAATACCTACTGTCTCTTTTAGCCCCAGGTGTGTATTTGGGTCTATATCGACTACCATAAAATTTAAAGTTTGCCCGCAGTTTTGTTAGCCATTATCGCATTTTTCTAAGAAACCATTCACTTTTCGGTAGTGTCACAAAATAAACCTAACCTAACTTCCGATGAATTCTATTGGTGTGTGTTCAATTATCCTGAGTATCTTACGGTATCAGAATGATGACTAATGATTTTATGACTACATTATAAATTTCTGTGAGTTCGGAAAACAAAGGGATCCGGTTTAATTAAATTTGTTAAATAACTCTTTTAATGATCTCTTAATTAAATTTGTTTTTAACACGCTTTTATTAGGTCGACCTGTATGTAACTAACTATGTAATAGAATCTAAGTCAACTAATTTAACCATCTTCCAAATATCGTAGCCTCATGAAAATTGGCAGCTGTATGTAGTTCTGATGACAATACAATCATATGGTACTGTCGAACTGATCTGATGATGGAGCCAGAAAATATGAACTGGAACTTCATAATGGAACTTCGTATCATAGCTGTGTTTGGATTTGTTAGAAAAGTCTTGTAAAGCTTTCTAGTGTTTTTAAAACTATTTAAACTCATTTTCCAGTTTCGGCGCTACGTGATAATTATCAAAATGACTTGCAAGTTAAACCTACGATAAATATCACCAGTCGACTCGAATATTTATTTTTAATCATAATACACAGTTTTTTTTTCATCGCAGTATGGTGGACTTGTTATTGTGATTTTCGTTTTCTTCCTTTACGAAATAACCCTGTTACTTCTACGGGCGTCCACTACGGGTCCGTTCCCTGTATATTTGCGTGCGGCGGGCGATCAGCCAGACGCAGCGCTGCTGTATGAATATACAGGAAACGGCACACGCAGCGGACGCCCTCACATTATCTTTCAATCACACGACCGTGCCCATGACATTGATCTCCATAGATATTACCATTGGACTGGCTGCTGTCAACTTATTTTTGTACGTATTTGATTATCGCCATTTCGGTGCTGTATGCACTGGTAGGCAGATACGAGTGTCCATGGAACTAAAATTTGTGATGTCCGCAAGTCGACATCTAATATAGGTAACTCTTAATATACCGATAGTTTGTTATTACATCTAAGTTTATGACTGTGGGTGGGTGTGACTAGAAATACTATTTTCAAGTTCCACACAATACATAAGGAGACTTGAAAGCGATTTAAATAGGCCAGTATCGAAAAAAAAAACTGCATTTTAAATAACGCTCTAGTTGAATATCCTACTTATTCTTTTATTTAAGCCAAATAACATAAATTAAAATGAATATAAGTACATACTACATATTTCCATAGAAAATTACTTATTTATAACGATATCGAAATCATCCATATGACCTCCTAGGAATAGTTTACGTCAAAATTAATTAAATGGGACACTCACTGACCGCGGGGGGCGCCTCAAATTCGTACCCAAATTTAGGTGTCAAGTGTATTGGACAGCGCCTATCCAGTGGAATAATAGAGATGAGTGGCCCACGATAAAGTCAAACGCTTTCAACGTGCTATATTTTTTTAATGAATTTATTACGAAGTTATAAAGGTGAAATTTAATGCGATTCACTACAAAGCAAGCTGGACTGGAACACGTGACTAATGTATGCAATTTTTTGTTTGTCAGGTAACCTCCCCGCGAACCAAATGCTGGCGATGCGCGTGCTCGTGAACGCGTTCAGCGACCTGCCCGGCGAGATGCTCGTGCTGGCCGCGCGCGAGAGCGTCGCGCACTGCATCATCTGTCTCACGCAGCTCAATGCCAACACGCAGGTCAGACAAGGACGGAACATGCCATAATCTAATTTAAAACATTGTGAACACATTCAGCGATAGCTCGTGCTCACTTCGAGGTATACATAAAGTATGATATTTTGGGCGACCCGCAAATGCCAATAAAAGATCTGTAATTGCATGCTTATAAGCATACGTCGTTATCGCAAGTACAAAAACGATTTGACAGTACGGAAAGATTATGAAAAACTAGCAATAACAGACGTGAAACTCATTTAGAGGAACACCTATGCCTACTCCTACGAGTTTAAAATGTATCACACATTAGGTATTTCTAATACCCAACCTCCATACTTGACTTGAGTACCAATACAACTTAAATAGATTAACTATGCAGTCGCAATGCAAACTCTTTAATAATTTTTCCTATTTGACATTGTCATTTGTTAGTAAGTACATTATCAATTATCCGTACTGATAACTGTGTGTAATGTATTTATTGCCGAGTGCTTTTTAAAATGCCGCGAAGGAAAAAAACGTGCGATGAATTTGTGGAGTTGTGGACAAAGGATTATCCTGAATTACAGGCTCGCGATACAAAATTATATTGCACTAAGTGCAATGTTAGTTTCCCCCAGAGAAAAGCTTCTATGGAACGACATTTCAACTCGGAAAACCATACATCCGTCAAAAAAGATTTTAGGATGGAATTGACCAAATTTATGGTAAGCTGTAATATACCATGGTCTCAGTTAGACAATCCCATCAAAAATTTTATCAATAACTGTGTCTCTGGAAAGTTCGAAAAAACTGTGGAGGTCCCTTTGGAATGTTTGTTGAGACAGAATTACGTAAACCAAATATACAACGAACAAATGCAAAAAATTAAAAAGGAGTTAGAAAATGCTTTTATTTATGTGAGTGTTGATGAAACAACAGATGCCAGGGGTCGTCAAATTGCTAATGTGATAGTCGGTGCATTGCTTGAAGATGCAGTCGGAACTCCACATGTATTGTCAAACAAAAAATTGGAACAAACTAACAATATAAGTATAACGGATACCGTCAAAAATGCACTGGATAATTTGTGGGGTCCCCACCACAGTAAACATGAGAAAGTGTTATTATTAACTGATGGTGTAGGGTACATGCAAAAAGCGGGTAGAACATTGAAAAAAAAATTACCCAAACCTTCTCCATGTTACATGTTTGGCTCATGGTCTTAACAGAGTTGCTGATCAAGTTCGCGTTCTTTTTCCAGAAGTGAATAAATTAATATCAAATGTAAAAAAAGTTTTTCGAAAATCACCAAAAAGAACAAAAACATTTAAAGAAATGGTTAATGGAATACCCTTACCTCCAAATCCAACGATTATTCGTTGGGGAACGTGGATTGAGGCTGCGACATACTATAACAAGTATTTCGAGGAAATAAAAGGCGTTGTGGACACATTTCGTGATTCTGACGCAGCATGTATCACAAAGGCAAAAAAAGCATTTCGCAGTGCGAAAATTCGGAATGAGTTAAATTTTATAGCGAAATATCTTCAGGTACTTCCAGACGCTATAAACAAATTGCAGTGCCCGAATCTATCTCTCAATGAAAGTTTAGCCATCGTTCAAAAAACATACAAGCATATATCGAAATTAAATTTGAGTGCTAATGGAAAAAGAATATTTAAAAAGCTGAAACATGTCTTGAAGAAAAATACAGGATTAATGAATTGATACAAGGGAAGGAGATAATACTTGAATCATCATTACGAGTTTGTCACACTACTCTAGATTATTTCCATCGTTTCAAGTATGCACCTACAACAACAGCTGATGTTGAAAGATCATTTAGTCAATTAAAATGGATATTTACTGCTAGACGCCGCAAATTGACTGTGGAAAATTTTGAAAAAATCTTTGTAATCTATTACGAAAACCAAATAATAGATGTGAAAAATACACGTTAGTAAAAATTACACACGTTGTTTTCTTATTTTTTAAATAGACTTTCTTCTAAGTAGGTAAGCGTTTAATTAGTAGACGATAACAGTTATCTTCACACAAGTACGTATATATTGTTAAAATTGTTAAAAAAAGACGTTAAAAGATAATTAAATTTACTTATTTCCTATGTATAAACTTGTTAACTAAACAGATGGAAATATATGACAACAGTTTAAACCCATACCCCTTTGCGGCTGTATTTTTTATTGATCTTTTCTGGAGAAAACTCTCCACATGTAAAGAGCTTCTGAGATGTTAAGTAGCTGTAGGCAGAATACGTCTGTTTCTACCAAATAGACATTGTTTTATCTGCTCTTTATCTGATTGGTAATTGTACCCGCGATAACGACGTATGCTTATAAGAGAGAGTCCATAAACGTCAGCACCATTGTTATGAAAAGGGAATATGCTTGATTCTAGATATACTATTCAATTTTACCGTTTGATTAATAAGGACCATTTTGTGTAATGTGAAAGCAGCATTTTTTTTATATTACACTAGAAAGTGCTCGCAACTCGCAACAAGGAGAAAACAGTCGTAACTCTCTATATACTTCAAGGTAGTCGGGTAAAAAGTATCATATAACCACTATCACATGTTAAACTATTTTTGTACCAAAAGTGGTTGCGATCCGGTTTTTTATGAGGCCGCAAATTAAATCAATGTTCATACATTTTTACACATTTGTATCGCTCTGTTAATTTTTTCCTGGTATCATTACCCCTAAACGCAACCGGATTTTAGATTTGCAATATAAACGTTATCAAAATCAAAGTACCATTATACCTTTTACAGATAGCAGCGGCGTCTCTCTTACTGAACTTGTCCGTGGCGCTGGCGCAGCAGAGCGACGCCGCGGACTTGGCCGATTGTATCTTGAACCTGCTCAGCAAGACAACCGACAACGAAGCTTACTTCAGGTAGACATGTCAAGATGACTAACCTAGAGCTGTAACACACTAGTTTAAGCAGCAATAGCAGAAATAAAATCTTAACGCCGTTAAAAAAGCACACACAAAAACGCCTAAATGGTAATTACCAACAACAGCAATGAAAGTAGGTTTTAGGTGTGCTGCTCTGCGGCGGCGCCACCATAATGAAAATCAATGAATTATATGGTGAAATAATGTACGTTGAAGGTACACCATGTACATATGAGCTTTATCGCTGTACCTATACCGGAGGAAGAAATAATGGGCATTGATTGTGGCGCCGCTGCAGAACATACTCTGCAGCGGCGCCACGTAGAATTCATAGATAGAATGACCAATGCTGTTTATTGTGTACCATTTAAATTGATAATTTCTTTGAAAAAAATAGGGCATATTGAAATCCAAAACGGACGTCATTTTCGGAATCTACACCCAAAAACTTTTAAAATTATATCATACCTGTGACTATTTTTTAAGATATATATAATTTTGAAACTCGAATGGATACCGCTTAATTACTACCTGCTCCCGAAAATGGATCAAAATTGATGAAAAAAAAATATCAAGCTGACAATGTATTTTTTGGGTTAAACGTCATCTATACTATTATAAAGTTGTAAAAATGAAATGTCTGTACATTGAAGATATTTTCAAAAAACTGATTGTTATGGACTATTTGGAGGTCACTTAAACGAAAAATATTTTTTATTTTTATTTTATGTATGTTTGTATGTGTTGTTGTGGCTTCATCACGCAAAATCGGCTAAACGGATTTCAACTATTTTTGGTTCACGGGTAGCTGGGTATCTGCAGGTGGTTATAGGATACTTTTTACCCGACTACGCTGAAGAAAAAACGAAGGGTTATGACTTTTTCTCCTCCGCGAACGAAGTTGCGGGCGCCTTCTAAAGTTGTAAACAAATAAACACGTCTTTTATTTGTTTCCAGAGGTCTTGTGGGTCTCGGCACGCTGCTAGCCGAGGCTCCGAACCGTGTAGTGATCCAGAGCAAGATCGTGTCCAGCCTGCCCGTGCACAACCGGCTGAAGCGAGACGCAGGCGCAGCGTCGTCTGACGCCGCGCTTCGGAAGATCACCATCTGCTCGCAGCAGATATTCAATCTGTTATAATAGAGCGTCGCCTTCTAGTATATCTACCACAACTGTGTTACGCAACTTTATCGTGCGACAAATATTGTCTCTCTCTTCTCTTTACAGTGCGTGGAAGACGGGATGATTCGAAATGGGCGGGTTTCGCGACTAGCGAAGTCGCGGAGCTGCGCTAGCCCAGCAGGACTGTAGGTATCGACCGCTTAAACACGCTTAAATATCAACCGTTAAAGGGGCCTTTTATGTGAAACCAGAGATCGTTACCGGTATTACTTTAAATTGAAATATCTTACCAAACTCTCGATATTTTAACTCTTTAGTTTTAAAGTAATAAGTATTGACTTTGAATTTAGCTCATTAAAATTCAAAAATCTATAAGCGAGATGCCGAAATTGAACACCAGTTATTATGTATGGAAAGAATGCTGGTATTCGATCCCTGTGTGAAACCAATCAATCAAATCAAACACAAATTTTATGTTTCTGTCTATTTAATACGGGAAAATTACACAGATCAAAGCGCAAAGAAAAACACGATTGCACTCGCACGTGAGCTCTCCAGTAATTGAACCTACCTACCTTTGGATTACGCATCCAACGTGTCAAACCTTTCCTCTAGCGGGTACGCGTGAGAGCAATCGCGTTTTTCTTTGCGCTGTGATCTTTGTATCTATATATAAAGGGACCTGTTACGTCAGATTTCTACGCTCAGTGTTCCCGGTCACCTGACAAACTAGGTTCGTCTAGGGCAAAGCTACGCCACTGATCCTTGCCGCACTTACACTGAAAGCTTTTCATTTCTGGCCTCTTAACATTTGAATTACGAATAATGTGTTTAGAAAAATTGGTTTTGGAATGAAATGGTTTTGACGCTGAATCGATTGTCATTTGTTTTTGTGGTTAACTAAAACGGCAATTTTGCATTGACAGTGGATGGAACACGAGAAATGTACAACTTTCAGTGTGTCCCTAATATGGACCACGTCCTATTTGAATCCGTGAAATAATCCAACCGTTACGATATGAAATGTCCTTAACACGTTGTTGAGGTACAAAATTGTCCTCTATACTATTGTATAAATGAAATATGTGATACAGACTATTTAAAGGTCACGGAATCGAAAAATTGATTTTGGATGTTTTGTAAGCTTGCATGTGTTGTTATTTACGACTTCATCACGCCAAAACGGATAAAGGTATTTCAACTATTTTTGGTACACGGGTAGCTGGGCATCAGGGCAACAGATGGTTATAGGATACTTTTTACTCGATTACGCTGAGGTAAAAACGAGAGTTATGGCTTGATTCGCTTACGCGGACCAAATTGTCTAGTACTAACTCGAATATAAGCGTCATATTATCGCACCAGAGACTTGTTTTAAATGATATGTCGTATCGTACCGGTACTACTTGCGACACGATATGTCGCTTACATCCGAATTTAATAGATTTCCTGTGCCCGAGTCGGGCGCTGAGGGCCATGTTCATTCAACAACATTTTCAGAGTAGTTTGAATTAGACTTCGTTTCACTAAAACTATTTTACCTTTCAATTAGTTGAAAATGAAACATTGAACCCTGAAATAATGAGCCAGGGATAAGTAAATACCAACGAGTATCGAACTAGTAGAGCGATAAGCCCGCCAGACACGATCAGTAATAATTACACTATTTTGCTACTCATCCTATTCTATTATATGAAATGAGAGTAAGACAGTTACAAAATATTAATATTTTTACTGATAGTCTGGCGGACTATACTGTCTTAAAATCCCAGGTCATTCTTAATTTAACGTATGTATGGAGAGTCCAACGCTAGTGTTGCCATCTATTTATTGATACTTTCCAATTCCAGGCACGTAATTTTCTAGGCAGTATAAGTCTAATACTTCCATACTCTCTGGTCAATAATACGGATTTCATGGTCAGGGCTTTCCGTCTTGTTAACCATGAGTGATCTGTTTATGCACAGAGGGGTTACTCCGAAACTCAAAAAAACGAAGTTCGTAACGTGCTGTCCCTCTCGTTCTCATGTTATGCTGTATTTGAGTGAGCGAGATGGCGCCATACGAACTTCGGATTTCGGAGTAGCCCCTCAGAGCTACGTTTAACTGTAGATATTGTAAGCCGAGACGAACCAAGCGGTATGAGCGAACAAAGCACTCTATAATAGCGGTTCGAATATCATTGAAAGTATCTGTCGGATATTATTGCATGTAGAGAGAATTAGGCAAGACAACATAGCATATTTTGTCGCCATCATCAAAGTTTTGCGATAATGTTAATACTAATACGGTAAAAAACCATTTATCTCAAGAACAAGGTAGGAAATGATTTCATTACCATGACAAAGAGAAGAGTAGTAATTAATATATTATGTACGCAACACTACTGCCAGACTGTGATTATTCTTGAAAAATTATGTAACTTTGTAAAGTTATGCAGTTCTGGTTTTACATTCTACTCTTTTCGGTGCAAAATATAAGGCTGTTAAACGTTAGCAAATGTTTTTAGTTTTGATTTGCGAATAGCAATGAAACAATTACTTCATGGTTAATCATTTCGTGGGTCACAGTGTAAAAGCGATAACTATTTATACTTATAGCGATGGCCAAATGCAATGAAACTCATTTTTTATAAAAGTTTGATTTTATTCAATTAATGGAATAACTTATTCAAGGCATAGTAATAATTATAATACACAATTTACAGTTGCTACGTATCATTTACTGCGGTGTATGTTCAATAGCAAAGATTAAATAATTTTAATATAAAAATATGTTTTATTTTACAACTATCACATGCATTTTCAGCGCTTTTTAATACTTCTGATGAAGTATAGAAAAATATAAGATTTCATGTGTAACATTATGTTTTGAGACTATCGTGATTGTAAACTTAGGCAACGTAATGACTATACATCTTGTTTTGACAACGTATGATATATGAACGATGCTTATAAAAGCTGTAATGATTACCTCCTCCACATATAATAGATTATTATCATAATCGCATTCATAAAACTCGGTAATGTCAGCGTGATTTAGCGCTACGGGTCTGGATGTGTACTATGGTCCTTACCGGCCTCGGAAAGATCAATAAAACGGGATATGTAATTAAGCATCTAGTCATTATTGTAAAAACTCGTTTTTTTCACTTTATCAATTCATCACATAATTGTGTTGCTATATAGGACATCACATGACAGGCCAATGATCATTTCAGTATCATTTTTGTCACAAAATTTTAACTCTACCAGTCGGAAACAACCAACTCTTGTTCATTAGTATATAATACGTTTTTGACTTATCGTCAGATAGCGTAGATAAGCCTATACTCGGACAACAGTTACGACACCAGCACTTCACCCAGAGGCATCGCGGTCAAACATTGGTCATACTGATAAGCTATATAGGTCTCAAATTTCATGCTCACTCCTCGCTAAATAACCATGGTAAACAACGCTAACATTACCAGTTCCCGCTTCAAATCGGAATGGGGCCGACATATTTCGCAATACAGCGTGTAAATATCGTACGGGCGTATATTTTAAAGGCAATTGTATCAAAAATAATTTTGGTTTAGTTGTATATGTATTTATGAATTCAAAATTAATTAATAAATAACCTGCATTCGTATCACTATCGAACTCACGGAACATGTTTACATACTGTTCGCCAAGATTTTTTTAAATCAGAGATCGTAACATTACGAGCAGTCGATTGAAATGACTTATGACAACGTCAAAGCATTTTGCTCGCATTTTACGAACCCTGATCATACATAACTACTGATGTGCGAATTGCGAAAACTTTCGAAAATGCTTAAAAAAGGTCTTTTAAACAGGTAAGTTAAAACTAGACTTAAGACCTTTTTTAAGCATTTTGGAAAGTTACCGCAATTTGCACATCAATATACATAATACATGAACACGTAATGTTACCTACATCGACAATCGATTGACGCAATCTACATACAGTCAGCATCATATAGTTAGTAGCAGTCAAAGGCCAAATATATCGTATCACACCCTTACTTACTGCTATGCAAAAAAGATCAGTTCCAATATATTTGACTACTTCGGTCCTACGAACTATTTGATGCCGACTGTATTGATATCTATCTTCCTCTTCGTAATAGTTACGCCTAACTAACAAAGATTTAACATTATATTCCCATATGATTTGTATAACCTGATAAAAATTATGCGCCCGTATAAAGTTTCACGTCGTATGTTAACAAGTTCACCGTCCAGGTGCCTGCAATGATGGGTCACGCAATTGACAACTTTTTTTTTTAATCAGACTATTTTCTGAAGAAATCTAATAGAGGATAAAAAATGAAATATAACCACATTTTTAACATTTCGTGAATATCCTTATTCATATATTTAAAAAAAAAACAATTTCAAAAGGTCTTTCTAAAATAGCGTAAATGACAAATAAAGCGTAGGTCAGTAACAGCGTAGAATATCATACAGAAGGATGAGACGAGGCGAATTTGGTATAAAAATTGTACTGTTTTTCTTGTGTACATATCCATCTAGTGAAGTCGTTTAGAGAATTGTATGCTTCCTTTACATTTTCTTAAATATTTTGAAAACTAGTTACAATAAAGCAAAATATATGTTGAAATAAAACAATTTAACGGATTATATCGCGTATATTATCTCATTTTAGTTCCCGACGTTCCGGAAGCTTCCCCCGACCCCGTCCTTCGGACTCCCGTGACCATGGAAAGCTGGAAAGCTTCCGAAACGTCAGGAACTAAAATAAAAATGAGATAATATACGCGATATAATCCGTTAAATTGTTTTATTTCAATGAGTAATAATCGCGGAAACAGAAGAAAAAATATATGTTTTTTGGTACCTTGGAAATAGATTAACAATTAGGACTGGATTTGATGTAGCTTTAGAAATTTGAGATGTTGTCAATTGCCTGCTAGGAGTCTATAGCTTCCACTATAGAGTCACGTCCCCATACTTCATTTTGGATGCACGGCTGGACTTGTGACATAGGCAGATCGTATTTGTATGAACAGTGAATGTATATGAAATGACAGCTGTCTTATTTCCATCCTGATTACGGTCTGATAATTAGGGATCGGAAATTCCAATACTTATTTACCTAAATTTGGTGAATTCCCGGATTAAAATGGAGTTGGCTTCTTAAAGGATGATTAATAATGCAAGTTCCGGGATTCCGGAATTGTACATAACGTCACGAAAATATAAAATGTATCGCAAAAATGTTTAGGTTTCAGCTTTTTTTGTAAGTACACAAGTTGATATGACGATGTATGTGCTTAATGCATAAAGTAGTCGCAGCAGTATCAATTAATTCAGTTAACTATACGTTTTATTACACTATACATCTAACAGTATCGACAACTTTACGAAACGTTGCTACTAATAGTAGGCACAACGTTAATTCGTTACTCAAATTCGCAGGTAAATAACGTTAAATAGTTCATTTAAATAGTTTATTGAGTATGTGTTTATTTTAGCCTAAATTCCGAAATCCCGGCATGTTCATTGACCAAATTATATCGAGTCCGCTTCCATACTATTGAAATACCTACGCCGAAGCCAATGTTCAAGTAAATAAGCATTGAAATTTCCGATCGCCGCTAACAACAACCGCCGCGAACCCGCTTACGTGTTATTTCTTCTTCTTCAACTCCTCGAAGCGCCTGTTCAGGTCTTCGAAGTCTATCTCGTCGGGCGCGCTGTTGTGGGTGCTGGGGCGGTCGCCGGCCGGCGCGTCGGACGGCACGGACGGCAGCTCGGGCAGCTCCGGGAACGGGCCGGGCGGCGGCGCCCGCGCCCGGGGCTGGGGGGTCGGCGCGTGCGGCGGGGCGTGGGCAGGCACGTGACTGGGCTGGAAATAGGGTACATGCATGATTTTTTTATCGCTTTTCTTAAGTAAATACCTAAATACCGTAAAAACTGTTTCAAAATGTGAAATTAAAATTAAAATCGGTCAAGAAATACGCATAATATAGGCATTTTAAACTAGAAATTAGACAAGAGAGGTCCGATGTGCACTGTTACGTCACAGTGCACTCCGGCCATATAAACTTCATATTAAATTCTGTTTTGCAAGAAAGAGATAGAATCTTGGTTTTTATATATATATAGTTATTCGAAAAAATATGTTTGTCTAGTGTTTGTTACATGAATGAGCTTTTAATAAAGCAAAAATAAAAATTCATGCATATTCCCTATTGTATCACTAGTTTTAGGTTTCAAAACTTCGTGCGGTTCACTTCGATATTCATTGTACATAAGAGTGAGTTAAAGGGCGTAGTGAGAGCGGTGGTACGATTAAGCAAGCTTACTATATCGGCATCGCATGTTATGACCGAGGGCCGTTTAAACAAGAGGACTGCCAATAAAGCCGTTTCATCTATACTATTATAAAGTTGTAAAAATGAAATGTACACCGTTCTGTACTTAGAAAATATTTTCAAAAAACGATTGTCACGGACTATTTGGAGGTTACTAAATCGAAAAAAAATTTTTTTCGGATATTTCATATGTTCGCATGTGTTGTTGTGGCTTCATCAAGTCAAATCGGCTAAACAGATTTTAAAAAAATTTGGCACACGGGTAGCTTCGTGACCACAGATGGTTATAGGGTACTTTAAATCCGACTAAGCTGTCGAAAAAAAGATGAGTCATGACTTTTTCTCCTCCGCGAACGAAGATGCGAGAGCCTTCTAGTAATTCATAATTGTTACTGTACTTTCCTGGACAAAAAGCCGTTTAATCCATACTCCATACTAATATTATAAATGCGAAAGTGTGTCTGACTGTCTGTCTGTCTGTTACCTCTTCACGCTTAAACCGCTGAACCGATTTGGAAGAATTTTGGCATGGAGATCGCGGATAAGGGTATTTTTCCGGGATAAAAAGTAGCCTATGTCCTTCCCCGGGACTTAAACTATCTCCATGCCAAAATTCTTCCAAATCCATTCAGCGGTTTAAGCGTGAAGAGGTAACAGACAGACAGACAGACACACTTTCACATTTATAATATTAGTATGGAGTATGGATTAGTATGGATAGATTATATTCTTATATATACATTTGTATTGTGTGTAAACCACGTCAGTGCATTCACAATAAACTGTAAGAGCTCTAAATAGAAGTCCAAGTAATTTTGTTAAGTTTGGGTACAGAGTATACTTTAATTCATAACTTCACATATTATCTGAAAATGTTAGCAAATAAACATGCATCACACTAACATGCTTTTAACAAAATAAAAATAAAATAATTACCAAATTATGATTAATGCTGTCGTAAGCGGGGGGCAGGTTGTGCATCTCTTCCTGCAAGAAAAGTAGGGTGGCGTACTCGCACGAGGAAACAGTGATCAGTGCCGTAACTATAGGTGAACCGTTTAAAGCACCACACAGCAGCTCAAAATACGCTGTACCGTAAACGCAGCTACGTGACTTATGCGTTATGATTTTTACGTATACCTCCCACACCGATGCTTAAAAAACGCTGTCGGTATGTTGACGTGGCTGAATGCATAGATATAATATGACGCATAAGATACGTCATCGCGTATACGCAGCGTTAAGCTTCGGTGTGGTAGGCGTAAAAATCGTCAACGTATTTTAAGCAGCGGTGTGGTTAATGCATAACCTGTAGGTGTACAGTATCAAAAATGATACTACTGATATGAGACTTTGTACAATCAATACAAAGTTTCAAATGGACATGCATTTCTAATTAAGCCATTTCAGTCTAGGTACCGGATATCAGGTGCCCTGTTGACTAAGTTAAGAGGACGGTGTCAGAGGCGCATACAGCGTAGACCCCTAGAGAGCCGCAGAAATGACCAGATTAGGACCAAGTTTTTTTTTAGGGCGCAGTTGTAGAAACTCGCCGCACAGGGTTCATAAATAGCTAGTTACGGCACTGAAAGTGACATGAACAAATGCACACTCGAGTTGAGGTTGGATTTAGACTTACACAGACATTTCAGTTGACTTTAACTGGATTTGAGCGTAGCTCGGGATTTTATTATTATTACGGCATGCAAGTTATCAACTAATTTTAGGTTTCTTCAAATAGATATTGTATTGATTAGATTTAAAGATAGACCTAGAATAGCACATTAACATCAAATTGCAGCGAACATGCGAGGAATAACATTAAATATCGATTCAGTTTTTTTTTTTCAAAATGGCGGAGACATAAGACTCGCGAGGTCTACATCTCACAGAGCCACTAGTATTTTATTACGGATCCGACGCCGATATCTATCAGCCGACTGTTTGTATGTGTATATAAGCAACAACACGTTCGAAAACGTGGTGTAGAAATACGCAGCCTGCAAATGCTTCGTGAGCAAACCTGCAAGAAGCTGTTGCTGAGATCCTTGGAGTCGACGCCGGGGGGCAGGCTGTAGCCCATGGGGGCGTGGCTGGCGCCTGGCGGCGACGCTATGAATCCGCCCGCTTTTCCTCCCGAGGGACCCTGCAAAAAAGTGATGATGCCGCATGTCAAATTTTACAGCCCTGTAATTGGGATGTTGACTGTACTCAAATAATAATACAATTTTAATGCGAAATGGTAGTTACTATGATAGAAATGCTACCAAAAAAAATAGAGTTCGATACCTTACGTGTAGCTTGTTTTATGAGCCCTTAAAGTTGGGTCGGAAAGTCCATTTTTAAAATATGAAAAGATGAATAACTAATAATACCATTGAATAACCCATGAAATGTGTATTTACTTTTGTTATCAAACCATATCGATAAACACAAGTTTTAACATAGCTGCAGAACAAAATTGTTAATTTCCCCATAAAAGGAAGCAAGGTGTGTCGCCACACTTACCTAGGCTTTTGTATGGAGCGTTTTTGGGAAAGTCCAAAAATGTGATTTTAATGAGATTGAAGTAGTTTTTTCACCAATGTTTCAATTATTGAGAAACATTGGTGAAAAAACTACAACTGATTTAATTAAAGGAGGTCGCGTCATGAGAAAGTTTGAAAAACACTGGCTTATGTACATGGTAGCCAACTCACGGAGGGATAGGTGAAAGGCGTGACCGTGGGCGGAGGCAGAATAGGCATCTGCGGCAGCTGCGGCATCGCCGGCGGCTGCGAGAAGCCGATGAAGCCGGGCGGCATCGGCGGCCCATTGATGTCGATCAGCATCGCGTCTCGCCCTACGAATACGCGCAGCTCGTTTTAGATACTATATTACCATTATCTAAAAATGCACTGAGCTTCCCGTGACGTGAGGTGTTTCCAGAGTGCTATAACATGGGGTTCTTCAAGAAGCGACTAAATAAGGTTGCCAACTTATGGGTGTCTCCATTGGTGTTGCATATCCATGGGCGACAAAGACCACTCCATATCAGGTAACTTGTTAGCCCGCTTACCACTTATTACATATTTAAAAAAAACCGGTCAAGTGCGAATCTGACTCGCGCACAGAGGGTTCCGTACAAACTTTCACTTATTCCGACTTAACTTGCCGCTTGAGTTAAGTTTGCCTCTGGTATCTATAGCGTCACATACAAATGATGGGCAAACTTAATCAAACCAGGTTATGTAAAAACTGATTTTAGGTGATTAAAAAAAAGTACGACAGATAGATATATGGTTATAATTTTCGTGTAATATTCGTATTAAATTATATAATTCCAGATTTTGGTAAACTTCGGAGATAAAGTGGGGGGGGGGGGGGATGGTGTTTCTTTTTCACATATTCCTTACTAAAACAAAATCTACTCACAACGAAAAAATTGTTCAAAAATGTACAGATCCAGCCCTTTCATATGATACCCTACTTGACCTAGAAGCTAGACTGAATTTTTGAAACATCGGAAAATGTGGTGGAATACAAAAACAATGGCCATTTTTAGCTCCTTTTCAAATTATTGATATTGTAGAGAGGATGTAGAGGATATGTTGATTAATAAGTAGATATGGATGTGGGTCAATTTCAGAGTTCAACAGCCTCCATTATTGTGGCCACATTTAGTACTGTGAGGTGGCCTTTTTCATATCCTGGCCCTATTTTAAAATAATAGATTTGAATAAAGAAGGTTATGTTTTTGGTAATGTCATACTGTGAAAAATATTCATTACGGATTTGACTATCAAAGAATGAATACGTAAATAGTTAATCTTGTTTTACTACCATCTGCTACACTCCCACAGTACTTCAATTTGAAACAGTATTTTAGAATACAATATTGAGATAGATAGCCCCTAAAAATTTTAGAAAATGGCTGATAAACTCGAAAAATTACCCATGTGTTGTAATAAATACTGTATAATGTGTGCCTTTTTTCTTTCTCAGATGTAGTTGTTTCATCCATTGTAAAAGAAAAATATATATTTATAGTCATGACACCTTACCTTCTTCCTCCCTCATAACTTGCTCATCAGGTGTGTACTCAACATTGTAATTCTTAGCTATCTCTATGAGGTACTTCTCCACCAGTATCTTGGGTGGACTCTGGACTGACAGTTTATGCTTGAGCTTCTCACTGATTGTGTTCACACTCTCATTTCTGCACGCGTCTGCATATATCTTGCCATATTTGGCAGTCAACAAGTCTGATATAACTTTCAGTTCCTGCAAACAATGCCGAATAATTACGAAACAAGTTAATAAAATTGTTCCACAAACACTTTAAGTAGATTACAGTGCAATTATTTTGTATGATTAAGATTTCAGTCTTTAATTACGTAACTCATGTTCAACAATGTGAAATTTAAATAATTAATGAAAAGATGTTTTGTGCCTTGAATGTAATGAGATTATGACATCAAATTGGAAATTTAATTATATTACGTTAATATATCTTGTAATTTATCAGTTTAAAAAAGGATAATGAAAGATATTCATCAACAATCTTCTTTGTATCTAATTTCTTTGTTTTTTTTTTATTTAATTGGTATCTTAAAGTAAGTTTTTACAGAGTATATATATGATGATATTTTATTTATTTTTTATTTAAACTTTATTGCACAATACAAACTGTTACAAATGGCGGACTTAATGCCTTAAGGCATTCTCTACCAGTCAACCATAGGGCCAAACAGAAACTAGTAGTTAGTGCAGGATCATTAATGTTGAGAATACAAAAAAAACAGTAAAGAAAAGAGACACAAATCAACAAGTCAATATGGGGATATATACATATATATATTTATATACATACACACATATACAAATAGATAAATACAATACAATTATAAAATATATATGTACCCTTACACCTGCAAAACATCACACAGACAATCAATCTTGAGATTTATTGAAGAGATGATTGCGCAACATGGGCTTGAAAGAGAAAATGCTCTGAGCTTGCCTTATAGAGAGAGGAAGATCGTTCCATAAACGAATTGCTTGAACAGAGAAGGATTTGGACATAAAACTAGTGATATCAGAAATGGTAAGCCAGACATTTTGATTCCCAGTTTAGACCATAGTTAATTGATCTCCAATGTGTGTTGATCTCAGTATCAATGTTAAGGGATACTCATTTAGCTACTACTAACCATTAATATTAGCTTATAATTAGAAACTGAAGTAAACATTACCTGTACATCAGTGTGCATCCTCGGTGCAACCCAGATAAGGGTGGATATTGCCTCCGCCAACCCCTCATCCAGCTCCTTCATCTGCGTCACAAGCCCAAACCGGGCCAGGACCAGGTCACAGTACATCTCCACAATCTCCATTGCTTCAACCATGTAATCCTCTCTGTAGATAAACATGTTAAGTTACAGGTACATATTTAACACATTAACTCAACCACAAGCAAAAGTGATGAATGTGTAGTGTAAAGCTTTCTTTATCATTGCTTTCGTAATATGCATATTATTATGTCTTCCCTACTCAGTGAGTGAGATTTACTGCCTTCTTAGTGGTTGTAGCCCAAGGTACCTTTTTTTTCATCATGCCATCTACTAACACAACGTTGATCATAATATAAACCAAGCCATAGTAATAAAAGGCCGTAGCAATCAATAGCCCCAAATTAACTAGCTATAAATAATTTACCTAATAATGTGTTCCACACGGATCTTAGCTCGCTCACTCTTTCCCGCAGCAATATATTCAGCTATTTCCCTTCGAGCCTTCTGCGCCAACTCGGTTTTCTTCTTTTCCAACAATTTGAGACGGTTTATAGAAAGTCTCAGGTGGGTTTTTAGCTTAGTGTAATTAGGATTTGTGGAAAACATGTTTATTTATTGCTTTTCAACTCTGTAAGACGAAAACTACAAATATTATCGATGAGTAACGCAAATCTTGTTTGTTAACGATGAATCACAGCTGTCAAGCTTGTCACTGTGACAAGACGCCTGACGGGCCAAGTCAAAATAAGAAAAAGTTCAAGACACCGATCGAAACACTCAAAACAATAAAATCCTGTCTTCAATAGTCTATGTTATCGCACAGCTGCACGAGTTGTAATCGGGATTAGGTCATTAAGTTTTATAACAACCTAGCAGAAGTCAATCATAATGGACAACAATATTTTTTTGAAAGTAACTAGAGTCTGGCAAATGAAAGATGAGAATGAAATCAACCGCGAAATTTAAAAATGTAGCTGCAGTATGCCTGTATGAGCTAGATATAAACAAATTTAAATGCTTTTCTCAGTAACTAATAACTTAATAATTAGTGACAGAAGCAAAGAATCTGTGTAACTCTAACTCATACAGGCCCACGCAGCTACATTTTCAAATTTCGCGGTTGATTTCATTCTCATCTTTCATTTGCCAGACTCTACAATTGAAATAGCACGGATAGATATGGGCACTCTGAACACATCAACTTATTTTTGGAACTTTGGGTCACTAATTTTGGAAAAAAATGGATATTATTAGCAAATAGTGATGTTTAGGCGGCTCAAAATTAATTCCTTTGCTTCATTTTTTGGCAATTATAAAAAAGTGTTAACGTGTTATATTGGCAGTTCACGTTTGTGTCATAACTAGTGGCGGGTAATAATAATGATAATGACACAATAAAAAATCACAGTCATCTAGAAAAGTATAACTGTGACTGGTCACGACGGAAGATTACAAATTTACGTAGGCTAGTGAGCAACAAGTGTGATAAAATCACGGTAAAATTGTTATAATGATCTGAATACAAAAGTAACTTTACGTGGCAAGTTAGGGTTAGTCGTGGGTAATAAAATCACTTCAAAATGAGTTTCGGAGTAATCCCTCAGTTATATTGTCGTTGTTCTCATAAGTGTTGGTCATTATTGGCATATTTAAAATCGGCAATGTATGAGTTGAGAGTTCGCCTCTGCTCGCGCGATGTGTGTAACGCTCATATTACGGATGGATTACACTTGGTCTAACTAGAATACACCACTCGCTTCAATGCTTCGACAAAGCGCTCGCCAAAGTTAACCGAATATACACTCGGGTAGCCTTGCAATCTTCGGAACGCTTCGACTCCTTTGCCTCGGCGCAAAAACCAACAATAATCACTGCATTTTTATCATCTTCACCTTATAACTTGGAAAATGTTTACCCAAAGCTGATGGTATCAATTGAAAGCTGGCAAAGTAACGCAGTTGAAATTTTTTGAGTAAATTCAAGTCCAAAGGGCTGAAAAATCGTATTCCTAAAAGCAGTCGCAAGTCCTGAACATAGCACTCCTCCAGCACAACTTCCTTCAGCTCCGCAACATTGGATGGGGCAGGATTTCATTTCCGAACCCTCGTTTTCAGGTAGTCCAACATGTGTTTGATGGGATAAGGTCCAGGCTCATCCTCTCAGACGAATCGCGACGATTTTCACCTCACCAAGGTAGGTGGTGGTGTCCCCTACAATACGACAAAAGGCGTTATCCTGCATCAGAATGAACCCCTCATCAAACATGCCTTTGTAATCGACAAGGGACGCTCACACGTTAAAACCACGTCCGCTACCTCCAGAAAGCACGAAAACCAGCTCAGTCCGCCTAGGCATAGGCGACTCTTTCGGAGAAGCAGCACTTAGCAAATAGCTCCTCTAGTCTCCTGTAGACTCGTCCTCTTCTGACACAGCCATTCAGGCACATGTTGCACTCGTCGGAAAAGAGAACTGAGGGCCTACTCCGAAACCCGAAAAACGAAGTTCATAACGTGCTGTCCCTCTCGCTCTCATGTTATGCTGTATTTGAGTGAGCGGGATGGCGCGACACGAACTTCGTTTTCGGATTTCGGAGTAGCTCGTCTGGGGTCCACTGCCACAGATTATATACAAGTTACTACGTAACAGATACACCAGTTGTATGGACGGAGAGCATTCTCACCGCTATCGATGCCTACCGCTCCTATTGGACGAGGGTGACACAACGTCATTGGAATGTGCGCTAGGGCCGCTAGGGTTTCTTCCGTTAGGTATCTATTTTTTTCTCGCGCTTTAGCTCGTTTGGTATTTTAGGTATTCAGGGGCAGGTGATTCCACAAAACAAACCACTGATTGAATTTTTATGTACGTACTTGTATATTTGGGTACTTTAATTGGGCTGATTTTTGGGCAACTTTGTTCGCGGAGGAGAAAAAGTCATAACCCCTCTTTTTTACTTCTGCGTAGTCGGATAAATAATATCCTATAACATAACCATATGTGGATACCCAGCTACCAGCGTACTAAAAATAGTTGAAATCCGTTTAGCCGATATGGCATGATGAAGCCACACACGACACATAAACAAGAAACTAAAAAAAAAAATTGGTTCAATGAGCTCCAAGTAGTTAGTTACATTTTTTTATATATCTCCACGGGCACTTAATAACCGACTACATTGTAGCATTGGTGTCCTCTGGGTGATACTTAGATATTAGATCGGTATTTATCGCGCGGCTTTGAACATGTGGGGATAGCCTGCAATTGCTCGACTCCTGAATAAAAACTGTTAATAATAAAATAGAAGAAAAAATCACATAGCAGTGTAATCATAAATTTGTTTTTGTTAAAAAATTGCGCTGCAGTGTGCGCTTGATTTTGTTTTTGATAGAAATATGCGTAGCAGTGTACGCATAAACTTGTATTTGTAAAAAAAAATGTGTAGCAGCGTACGCATAGACCTGTTATTGCTTAAACAATATTGAAAAGACTTTGATTGTGATTAAAAATACTGATTATCTCTAATATGGTCGTTTTTTTTCTTCTTTTCATAGTAGTAAATAAAAACGCTCCAAAAGCCGGATTTTATCCGAAGTTCGGATTTCAGCCGACCTATTATCCGAAAATCCGGATTTCCCAAAGGGGGGCCGGATTTGCAATCCCTATGCGGGAGGGCATTTTCCAAAATAAGTTCCGTCACGTAGTGGAATTCCACCCAGTATTTTTTTTTATAAAAGTGCTGTTAATTAGTTCTCTTATTAATATATTGCATAAAAATCGTACCTGTTTCGATATAAATTGTTCAATAGTGTAAATAAATAACTTAGAACCTTACCACGACCAGCTTGACGTTCCATTACGATACAAATTTTAGGTAGCTTTAAGTAAAGTTCACGGGATTTTTTGCTAATCATTCTTTAATAAATGAAACATTAATTACTAATAGTCTTCTAAAAATGTATAACTTTCGTAATACTAAGCATCACAATAAAGTTATTCAACAAAATCTTTCCTTTACGCTACTTTTTTGTCATTATCATAGTTTAACTATCTATTTATCATGAAACATCGGGTAAAAACCTATGAAAAGTTATGTTAAGCATAATTGTCACATATTATTGTAACAAATGAGATTAATAAAATGTCGTTTATCTAAAACAATTAATGTAAATTCGTACAAAATCAATCACAGCCAAAGTAGGACAAGATGACGTTATTGAACCATTTGTCACATTTGGGAATTACATAAAAGGTTTATATGGGTGTAGAAAATAGTCTATCATGCTTCTTAAATTTACAGTACATATTATATAATGGCTGTATCTAAGCCGAGCTAGAATATTACACTTTTATTGCTGGTAGAGGTCTATATATATGCAGCTTTGTGGTTTTTCTTGACCGTACTATGGAAAATTAGATTAATATTTTTCTTTTCTTTTTCATTCCTAAAAGTATACACAGACGACATAATAAAACAAAAATTACCATACCTCATGGTGTTTTGCTTACATTGTGTAGTATATAATCTACGGCATTAATGTAGTTTTGAGAAAAATGTCAGTCGGAACTATGATGCTTTCGGATAAATAAATTAACCTTTCGTATTTTTTGGGTTTTTCGTGACGAGTCTTAGTCATGAGCGGAGTAACAAGTGGAGTGGAGGTGAGCTACGGCGGTGTCCTTTTGTCGCTCCACTCATGACTAAGGTCCTCGTCATGGACTAAATCATGTCGAGCAGCACGTGTTGGCCGTAATAATAAGTAAATACCAAACACTAACAAATCACACTTAATACTAACCGAGTGACTAAACAAGTACACTAACCGTCAACCCGATTGACTACTTATCACACTAACGCTTAGTTACACTAACGTTTAGTCAGACTAAATTAACCTTTTTCAAAACTAAATACTAGTGTATTTTCTTATTAAAAATAAATTTTAATTATAAGTTATATGGGAACCAGATAAGATGGATCTGGTGACGGTTCTTGAATGCGGTACCACACAAATGGACCTGACGATGAACCCTGGGGTGGGGTACTCGTGTATATTGATCCAATCCTGAGTTCCAGTAGGTACCCTCAGGGTCCGTAATCAGGAAAATTAGGTGGTACCCTATCTAAATGCTCCTCATTCTAAGTACATTAAGCTAAAAAAACACTAATCTATATTGATCCAATACAAAGTTCCAGTAGGTACCCCCAGAGTCCAACATCAGCACTAGAGATGGGTAACTACCCAGGTAAATACCCAATGTTGGGTATTTACCCGGTAAATACCCGATATTTACCTACCCGCGGGTAAATACGCGGGTATTTATTCTTATTTCTAAGTTGTATATATTTAGTCATATCTGGGCTTAAAGCTAATGCTAAATTGATCATTTATTGTAATATTTAATTTAAAAAAATGCAATACTTATATTTAGACAGTAATTTAAATAATATTTTGATTATGAGTTTTGATTGTCATTGGTAATCATTAACAAGCCCAGCATTTAAGAGTTAATATATGATTGTACACTAATATTTACTTAAAAAGTAAAAAAAATAATATTTAACTTGTAACGGAAAATGGTCTAATCCTTGGTGTCATTATAATTTTCAATAGCAACCGACTCTCGCCGAATATATAACTTTTATTTCACTTGTTTAACGCACAGATCACCTCCACCCTTAACGTCAATAATAGTAGATTGTTAGACAAGGGACTAAAATAAGTCATTATGACACGAAGTGATTATTTGGACGAGCTCGCGAAGTGAGCGAGGACAAATATCTCTGAGTGTCATAATGGCATTTAGCCACGTCTTAAACACTGCTTTTCACTTCGACTGCGAGAAAATAAAAAAGTTATATTAAAATTGTATATTTTATGAAAAATTAAAAGTACAGTTTGAACAATTCTACCAGAAATTTTGGCCAATCTGATCAGGTTGGTTTGTTTGTTTTTAATTATTCGTTAGAAATATGTAGCCGGCCGCATGTTTTCTTTTAGTTTCATAGAAATTTGTATGGAATTATATGGCTTTCTTTTAAACCCTAAGGGGTTAGATGTACTAATTTAGTCTCGCTACGCGAAGTAAATATGACGTACTTTTTGAGCAGGGGAGTAAAAATGTTATATACTTCATGTGTTTAATTTAGTTGTTGGTGTTGGAACTATTTTGTTCCTATGCTACATTAGGGCTGATTATTACTGTGATGTTATACAATTACGCTAAATCTTCATTTCAGTTACGGGTCCACCCGTGACCATGAAAGGCTTCCGAAACGTCGGGATATACGCGATATAATCCGTTAAAATGTTTTATTTCAATGAGTAATAATCGCGGAAACAAGAAAATATTACCATTAACATAATTTCCATTAAAATCGTTTCTTTTTTGCAAAACTTCCCAATACCGATACTGATACCGGAATCTCGGTATTGAGTCTGAATACCGATTTGCAATACCGATATCGAAATTTTTCTATATTTGTATGCCCTAGTCGCAATAAATAAGGAATATGAACATATTTTTATAATAACATTTAATTCTCATCTACAAAATTTGTGATTTATTGTTGATTTTATTTACCTTATACGTTACACTTGCTCATTTTTGTCGATTAAAAGAAGTAGTAAACAACCTCTGTAGACTTTTATTGCAAATCTGAATCCGTGAATCGGCATGTCTAAAGTACAAAGTATCTTCCCGAGCATTTGGGTAGATACGGGTAAATACCCGGTAAATACCTATTTACCGGGTATTTACCTGGGTGGGTAGATTGGGTAAATACCCACGACCCATCTCTAATCAGCACCATTTGGTGGCACCCTATCTAAATGCTCCTCATTCTAAGTCTATTAAAAAGCACCCGTCTATGTTGATCGAATCCTGAGTTCCAGCAGATACACCCAGGGTCCATCATCAGGACCATTTGGTGATACTCTATCTAAATGACCCTCATTCTTAGTCCATTAAGCTAAAAAAAACACTCATCTTTGTTGAAATCTTAATTTCCAGTAGGTATCCCCAGGGTCCATTATCAGGAGCATTTGGTAGTACATCATCCAATTGCTCCTCATTTCAAGCACGTTAAGCTAAAAAATCAACTAGTCTATTTCCCCAGGAGCCATCACCAGATCCATCCAGAATAGAAGTTCTCAACATGGACTCGGAGTCTATAAGGTGCCGAACTATCAGATCCACTTACTTAGTCCTCGACGAAATTAAATATCACAACTTTTTTTTTATCAGCATTTTAATGCTGTGAAAAGATTTTTATCTCCGTAGGTATTACTTAACATACACTACGTATTATTATTAGGTCCGTTGTTTTTAAATGCCTACTGACGGCAAGCCGCCGCCATGTAAACCACGTTTTTTTTGTTCCATACGTCACGTTTTTTGATTCCCTAATACAATACGTAGCGTAAAGGATGTGACGTAGGTATGCCGAATGTTAAGTAAATCGAAATAGCAGCTTGATTCCTTAAATAATGTTCATTCTAACAATTCAATAAGTAAATAGACACATCAGTCTGTCAAAATTCATGAACCCATAGTCAAAACGTAGCGTCTTACCTTCAGCTTATCGAGTTCGTGGTGGAAACAATTTTTCGACAGAGCGTGACGCACGTTCAACTTTCACGATTTCAACGCGACACTGACTACTAAAACCTAAACAACTGGTATTAATTGGATCACAATGTTACCATTATCCAATATTGCTAAAGATTTTGGTAGTTTTTTGTCATTAACTTGGTAAAAATGCCGTTCCGTAGGTGGAACTTTCCACTGCGTCAGTTTTGAAGGACAACAATAAATTGTGATTTAATTAGTTTTTTTTACTTTAGGCGCTAGAAATTAAGGTTTAAAATGAATTCTCGAGGATATGACCCTTTCACTCAACACGCATGTTAGGGCCTAGGAGACAGATATATGTAAATTTCGCTCCAAAGTTCGCAAAGTGTACGTGGGACACTCAAAAATTCGCGTCTTTTCTTCGGTTTTTGTCTCAAAAGTTTAGTTTTTAGTAGGTATTGAAAGTGATGTCTTATGATAAATGTTCAGCTAATAAGATTCTTTTCAATTTTTGCATACAAACATCATACTTTAGTTGAGTATTTCATAGGTAAAAACTATTCGGAAGTCATGAGACAGCCATTTTTGACCTAAATATTTATTTTGGAAAATGCCCGGGAGCAACCTGAGGGGCTACTGTGATATCCGATATTCGAAGTTCGTATGGCGCCATCCCGCTCACTCAAATACAGTTTAACCTGAGAGTGAGAGGGATGGCACGATACGTACTTCGAATATCAGAGTAACGCCTCTGGTCCAGGTCACAGGCGTTTTTGGTTTCAGGTTAGCTAGCTTTCTAGAGTCTCCTCCTGACTGTTCACTCGCTGACAGCCACTCCTCGGACTTTACGGAGTTGCTGGTAAAGAGCAACGCCTGTCTGGTAACAATGTCGGAGAGCTGACATGACAAGGAAGCGGTTGTACCTGTCTGCGGCCGGTTCTTGGTCTTGAAGTAAACTCTCCAGCCTGCTGGAACCTGTGGTCCATCTTCCATTCCCTTTTTCCCATTTTGCTCGTGAGTGTGCACTATCGTATTCGACTAAACTCGATAAACTTCGCGAGTAGTGTATTGGGGATTTAATACGCGCTTTAGAATAGCCTCTTCCCATGTTATGACAGGACAGTGACTGACAGTGACAGGTGACAACCTTAGTTTCTTATACTCCACGTGGGTCAGAGTAAATGTATTCGATTTAATTAACGTGAAACAATTGCCAGAATTAATAAAATGTACTAATGTACCGGTCGACGCTGTTTTTGTTTAGTTAATAATTCTGAGTTTTACAATTTGGTGATAACCATGTTATACGAAGAGTTTAAACCACTTGTAGACCTAGTATTAAACAACTGGACTGCTTTGCAGTTGGCTATAGATCATGGAATGGGCTCCAGTGGAGATAAAACAGCACAAATAATGTCAGATTACATAGCCCGGTATTGTGTTGAAAATGTGCAAGACATCGATAACCTTACTGAAGTTTTAGAAGACATAATGGACGAAGAGTTTGATACTGTTTGCGAAGACAATTCACCTAAAGAAGTAGCAACAGTACTTTTGCATTATCTCACACTGCTCAAGCAAGGTAGACGAGAAGAACTTCAAGCCCATGTTACTGCTATGCCTGCATGTCAAAAGTCACAGAGTCAAAAAGTAAATCAACCGCAAAGTCACGGTGATCCGGATGAGGACTCGGGAAGCAGTAGTAGTGAAGATGAATTTAGTGATGCACATACAAATGGTGTTATATCATATGTACCAAACCACAATGCTGAGCCTGAACCAATGGACGAAGATGTAGATCCTGGTTGGACCATAGTGAGAACCAGAAGAAAAAAATAAAAATGAAGAAGCAGCCCAAAATTTTGTATTGTATATGCATATTTTAGTAATAAATTATTTGTTATAAAAACAAAATTATTTTTTGCATTCCATTGCATGTGGTGTCCGTAGAAGATAACATTGTGTTTTTTTTTTCGCAACTGGCATTTCTATGAAACGGCATGTTATTAAATACCTGTCAAAGGAAATAAATAAACAAATATTTCATATAAAAGTTAACATTTTATTCAATCTTACATTTATTATTTCTTATCAATCTATACATTGAGCTATAAATTATCATCAATGGCTTTACTATAAAATAAAGCTATTGATGCTGATGTCCATTTATTACTAAACAATTCATAGTTTAAGGTATGCTAAAAATAATTAAAATTAATTACACATTCCTAATTTAATTTACAGTTCATTATGTTTCACATGGACATTTTGAGGTATAACAATTATCAATAGATCTCATGCGAATCATAGTGAACCAAGGGTTGATTTGAATACTGTTGCAATTTAATATCTTGAAACATATATTAACATGACACTTAAGTTATGGCAAATTGTTCAAGGGACTAGAAAAACATTTTGACACCTACACACTGCACAGATTCAGTTTCTTCCATGTTTTTACATTTAGTTTGTCAGATTCATATTAGAGATTCATAATTAAATTAATTAACATGTTCACATGAGATACTTATTTATATTTCTTAATAAGTTTAAAGGTGTTATGATAAATAAATCAGCAATCTTCTTTTATTAAATAACATAGATATTCATTTATCTAACTAACAATAAATGCATTTTGTGCAAAATGGAAGGAAACATAGTTTATTTATCACTAAAGTAGATTTTTTTTTTTTAATAATATATATAATCATATAGCTATCTATCTAGACCTAAGTTATTCTTTGTGACATGATAGTATCTTAGTAGTTTTCATATTAATACTCATTATCATCATTATATTAATACTAACATTTTAGATAAGTACATAACTATTTAATAAATAACTAACATCAATTTTCTAAGAAAACTGTATATCTATAAAATATGACAATCATACAATTACTGTAAAATAGTCAGTAATATTTTTTCCCATATATATACAAATTGACACATATTACTTTAATTTTGAGAAGAAGTAAGTACAGCTGAATACCCCCTTGCGCAAATGTACAACATATCATTATTTAAGTGGACAATAATTTGTTACGGGTCATAATATTTCCTAAATCTAAGATTAACTAAACAAACTCCATGCTCATAGCTAGCTGAAACAAGCGTCAAGTTTGAAAAATAACTCTGTGTCATCTGTCCATCTGATTGATAATGTATTTTCTGTATCTATATATTTCCTTCCAAGTGTAATATATTCATGGTTACCACTAACTGGTATTATTACCCACAGGCCATAGGCCACTCCGCTCCTGTTAGTAATCGAAATATTACCGAGAAATAAATTCCAAAGAATAAAAATACACCAAAACAACGACTTCGCAAAATCTTCAAATTGAAAAATTTGCCGGTCGGAAAAATTACGCTACTTGGAAATCCGCGGTTAAAATATTCTACTTACATGAGGAATTGTGGGATTTCCAATGCCAAGAAAGACAAAAACTAAGTCCGAAATCATCATTCGAAAGCGTAGATTCCATAAATTACGTACATATCGAGATGGCTGACACGGCACATGAAGTTTGGATAAGCCTGCTAAATGGTTTCGAGGACTATGGTTTGTCAAGGAGAGTCTGCTTATTAAAAGATGTAATAAATAATTAGGTAAGTGAATAAAATTTATCATAAATGAGGTAAGAAAAACAATGAATTAGGTATCTACTATTTTTAAAGTCATTACTCTCAGCTTGCTTAATAGAACTCGATGAACTTAAATGTTCAGAAATGTTATTTTACAAAATTGAATTTTTGTAAGCAAATATCCAGGTATAATTCACTAACTAAAGAACCACAGACCTATCTATATATATATATATATATATTACATGTGTGCAAGGTACGATCACCACGCAAGGTCAACACAGACTTAAAACAGGTGAAACACAAACAAGGCAAATACTTGTTGCATGCAATTCGGAGTAGGTTTGAATTCAGGAATTTGCGATATGGCCAAAACAACATAATTTTATAACATTCAACAAAGGACCCAGAATAATAGCGCAAGCGGTTCCTAATGATGTAACAACAATAACTGTTGTACCTAATAATTATGGATTAACATATAACAAAAAAAATGTAAGCAACACATTCATAAATATGTTGAAGCTAAGCTCGTTTTCACTTTATATTGTCGTATAAGAATTATTTATGTGATAATTATTGTCACAATAATCATTCCTACGTAATGCATTTCGTCATAATAAATTATTTACATACATAGCATATAATACTTTAAATATAACGAGAATAAACAAGAGCCAAATAGATTGAATAAAATTTAAACTAGATATATACAAGGTGTCCGCGAGGACCCCGAAAGATTCTAACCACGCATTCCTTAGTTCAGAAGGAGCAAAAAATGTAATATGAACTCCCAATAAAAGTTTTAAATTTTTTAATCAATTTTTCATGTAATATATTTATTGCGATAAATAAGTGAATTAAGCTCTTTGATCGAACATTGCCAAGTTTCGAGTGAATATTGACAGATTTCAAAGTGACAGCTACCACTCAATAAAGTCATCCTCTCTTGGAAAAAAATCATTACCATTTTTTTAAAAGGTATCATTTTCATACAAAAGCGAGATATTCATTCACATACATTTTTATGAACAACAATCAAAAAAACTTTATTTTTTGCTGAATTTGACTTGGGTCAAACATTTTTTTACTCCTAATGGCCTCAGGATGCGTGGTTAGAATCTTTCTTATTCCTCACGGGCACCCCATATATTTAGAATACTTATGTTCTGAAAAAATACTCTCAAAAGTTGCTAGTAAGTACTTATTTAATATTTGTTACCTTAGTACATTCAGTCATTGTCACAAGCTAAATTTGTCGTAATACTAATTTTTTTGTCAATTTTATTATGAGCATTTTCGCAATCGTCATGCAATACGACAGTGGTGGCACTCATACTGGAAGGACTGTGTGAATGAGTGAGATTTGTACGATTACTATCTGCTAAATGCTCTAATTCGTGACTTTCTAAATTTGGTAGCCCCGAACATATAGAACTAACTCGAGAAACCGTCTTCCTATCTTCAGAAGGAAATTCTTTGGATGAATTACGACCAACTATACAAAATAAAGAACAGAGGAAGAACGTTGCGTATGTCCAACTAACCGACATTATTAAAGCTAAGAAACATCCGATTTGTGAGTAAGGGAGCAAATTCGATCTCAGCAAAAATATTCCAGCAAAACCGGTAGTGAGTGCGGCGGCTGCAGTTGGCCCGGCTGAAGTGGACAGTGCAGCTTTTACCCTTGAAACTTTGAGACCATTAGCATTTGTGTAGCTGAGGGCATAGTGAAGACTGAAGTCAACAGCTAGTCCTGCCGAAGTTGATATGGCAACACTTTCTAAAATATTTAATTTCCAACCACTTAGCACTAAAATAGCTATTGTAACAGTGGATGAGAAAACCATGGCTGTTAGTGCACATATACTGACTACAAAACTCAAAGTTGCTGGAATGAGAACCACAAACCCTAAACACGCTGATATCAATAGTGCCATCACTGTTCCACTGGCTAGAGTGCGCTGGAGGTCATAAAATTGAAAATCAGACAAAAACCAACCACCTTTCATAGTGTTTGGAGCAGACTTTAATTCATTTTCAGTCCAATTCTCAACATGGACAAAGAAATTGTTCATTGCTACAAAAGACATAGAATATGGTACCACGCTTTCAAATTCAACAACAATTGATGCTACTTTTGGAGGCCTAGCACTTCTCAGAAATTTTGGTCCTGCTACACCCGGCATAAACAACTCGCGAGGGGTTTGATATAGCGATTCCATAGCTTTTATAATGCAATATTCAAACACTCTTTTCTTGTATGGAAAGCGGGCCTCATCACAACAAGGCTTCCTATCTATTTTATCAATATTATCAATACATCGTCTACTCATAAAATAGCTTTTAAAGTTTTCAATAAAGCAGTTGGGAAGAAGAGGACCTCGCATTTGTTGGTAAAATGGCTGCACTTTGATTCTTGTACAGAACTCTAACAACCAAATTTGAGATTTTGGATCTGAAATTGAAAATTTATCATCAAATATTAAACTTCCTCTAGAATTTGGATTCATGTGGTTACCATTATCTATGGCTTTTACACCCCATATCCATCTAAGAGGCATTTTACTTCCAGTTCCTATGTCTTTACCAAATCTTTCAAACAGAAACTTGTCACTATAACTCATATCATATTGTTCAAATGGATGAGCAGTTTGAAATAATTGGAATTGTTTAGAATCTGGTAATTGAAGACCTGGAGTGTAGAACACAACTATAATACTATAAATCCCTACAGCACCTAATCCTATTACAAACATTATGTGCAATTTTGTTACACAAGTAATAATAAATCTATTCAACATTACTCTTGCGTCATCCCAAATTTCAGTAATAGAGTTGTGTAAAAATCTAAAGAAAAATCTTTTGTTATGGCAAATTTTGACATCCAATATAAATACTGATATAGGTAACCAACTTATCATTAGAAGAAAGTTGACTAGAACAGCTGTGCCAGCAAATATGCTGAAGCAGTTAATAGCAGGAATGTAACTCACATAAGATGCATAAAATGCAACAGCAGTGGTCAACGTCGTTATGAACATTGTAACAACAGTATGCTTCAGAGTTTCCTCAAGTATTTGTACAAGTATGGTTTCACCTGCACTTGAAACATTCTTTATATCCCCTAAACCACTATCATGACTAGCTACATTATCTCGAATGAGTTGCTTACTGACCATTTTCCACACCTTTACATAAAGAAATGCATCATCAGCTCCAATCCCTATCACAACAACTATCACTAATAAATTCATAAACGGGAAAAACTCTAAATTGAAGACATATACATACAAGAAGTATGATATTCCAAGAGAATATGTTATGGCTGTGAATAACATAAAGGTCAAAATAACTGATTTTGTGTAAATCCATACACATAAAAACACAAATACAGCACCTAAACCAACTAACCAAGTGTCTTGTATTACCCAAATATCAAAAAGTGTATTTTTGAGCCCAAAATCCATTGCTGGTATTAGAAGATTATCATAAGACAAATTTGAACTTTGTAATTTTTCATAATATGGTAATACTGTACTACTACGAGGCAGTGGGAAGAATAACATTACATTTTTTACATGTTTTTGAGAAAATTTAGGCGGAGCAAATGCATCAGAGTCTATCAAATAGAATAATATATTATATACTGCATCATACTGCGAGCAATACTTAGGCACCTTACATCTGTCTAACTCACATGATGCCATTAATGAGAAGTTATGAAAATATCCTGCACATTTCTCTAAAATCACAGTAGTCTTGTTAACATCTTCCTCAGTTAAATTCTCACAAGACTTTTTACCCGACATTAAAGCTATATAGTTTGGAACACTCCATACTGGACAACAGATATCTTCAGCATTCATTGGCCTTTGGCATAACTTGTAATATTCTGCAGCTCCTAGTTCCACAAGTTCCAACTGCCACTTACACATTTTTTTTATATTTTCAAATGTGAGTAATGATAAATTACCTGTATTTTCTATGATAAGATGTGCATAATCAGAGAGAGGTGCTCCACAGCTCCCAAATGCGTAATTATGGTGAATAGGGACATCAGGCTCACGTTGCATCTCTTTTAGGGATACCCATTGTTTCCTTATGTGCTCCCTTAAGAAAACGTCATTTTCTCCTTCAAAGGTTACATTTTTTCCATATCCCCAGTGTACATGGTCAGTAGACGAATTGGTTTCTGGTGAATTATACCACGTCTTTTTAGTGCCTGTGTTGTTATTAATTTCCTTATCCTTTTTTTTCCTGAGTTTTTTCTTAAAAGGCTGTCCATTTTGTTTGTGATTACTTTGCTTTGTTCTGTTATGATAGGTGAAATTCATGCGAATTTGGTCTTCAATTTCTTGAGGATTCACGGCTAGCCGTCGGGACGGCCGCGTTTCGTCGTTAAGGTTTTCCCACGCGATAAAGCGATGAGCTAATGTTGTTCCGCGTGTCTCGAACCCGGTCAGAGGATCCGAAAAAGTTGGTAGTTTGTGGCATACTAATGGGATAACCGTAAGAATAGTAGAAATCACACTACTTAAAAATAGAAACAGGTAGGAGTGGCGAACAATAAACCTGGCGTAAGCGGACCACATCGCGATGTCTTTCCAGGCTTCATAATTTTTTTCCTACTCCATTTCCTATCGTTATTGTAACACATGACCAATAAACTGAAGCTGATGGACTCAGTTTAAACAACAAATGAGATCACATCTTGATTGGAGATAATCCAAACAAATATTTTAACACAGACGATGGAATCGGACAGTCACATCACACGAACACGAATCCTGCCTGTGCAGTGCACGAATCACAAATATATCAATCTACCTACAACTACACAATGCTAGACTAGACTAGATAGCTAGATGTTCAACATAAACATAAATTTGCAGAAGTATTCGCCAAAGATCCACAGATTATACAAATAACTTCAACCCACTAACTAAAGCTGCTTTTGCACGTTAAATCAGACGTATATTACTCGTGATACAGAGTGCAAACTCTGTGGATCACAAGAATTTAATTAACATGTAGCAACACCCTTGTTGTCTCTGACATCTTGTGATCACAAGACTTCTTTCCACTAGTATTCTGTCAAGGCAAAAATTGGACGAGAAAAAGCCGTCCCTACTGGGATTCGTGTGTAAAATTGCTCCAATTTAGTGAAACACAACATCAAGATGAGGTACTTCTTAACTTATTTGGCCGGGATCATAATAATCCTCGTGATTCCCATTTTCTCCATGTACTATTTATTGAACGGGAAGGGTGAGCAAATCAGCTTTGGATGGTTCCTGGAGAACACGTCGCCCTACATGTGGGCGACGTTGGGCATAGCCTTCGCCGTGTCTCTGTCCGTGGTCGGAGCGGCCATGGGTATCCACACCGTTGGCGTAAGCATAGTCGGTGGAGGCGTCAAGGCGCCCAGAATCAAGACCAAGAACTTGATCTCCGTCATCTTCTGCGAAGCCGTCGCTATTTACGGACTCATCACTGCCATCGTGCTGTCTGGTATGCTGGAGAAGTACCCTGAGCCCCTGACCGACTATCACATCAAGAGTCAAAACTACATGGCTGGATATGTAATGTTTGGCGCTGGGTTGGCTGTGGGCCTTGTGAACTTATTCTGTGGTATTGCCGTGGGAATCGTTGGCTCTGGAGCTGCCCTCTCTGATGCAGCCAATGCAGCACTTTTCGTCAAGATCCTCATTGTTGAAATCTTTGGATCCGCCATTGGTCTATTTGGTCTCATTGTTGGTATTTACATGACATCGAAAGTCAAAATGGGGGCTGCTTAAGAAGACAGAACTTAAAATTAAGTGTGAGTACTAAAATACTTGTTGTAACTTGTTAAATGTTACCTGTAATATTTTTTGTCATTATAGTGTGACTGGTTTTGAGCATAATATAACTTAAAGCTTATAATGCTCTCCTAATATGTAATATAATATTAGATAATAAAAAATCACACTTGCATATATTTCTACTATTGTTTTATTTTATTTTCAGTATGCAACTGCACTGGATCACCTATTAAATCGAGTTTGAAACAATCAGTGCTGAGAAAAGTATTCGATCAAATGGTAAAATTATTCAGTATAGCTTGAATTCAATACTATGCAGTGTTACTTGTATTAGTATGACTCAAATTTTGGTTTGAAGTGTTATGTGGTGTTTAAACTTGTTAAATAGTTAATTCATTTTGTAAAAGATATCTGCCCTTGGCACTTTACTATAAATTTAAAATTTTGACAGGATACCCCTCCTCTTAATCAAAACCTCATCTGTTGTTGCATTTTGTGTTAAGGATACAGGTATCTGCCAGACTGTTTTGTTTGTGGATAGAATCAGAATTTAGTTCGGGAGTGTTTTTTGACATCTTACAGTAGATTTTTGATTAAATTCACTGACTCTTTAGTGAGTTGGAGTGACTGGATTCACATTGAATTCAAAAATTTAAGCCTTAATCATGCAAAAGTGAAATATCTTTATTCTATGGTAGATATATAAGTTAAACACAGTTTTTAAGCTTAATTTCTCTCAGGTTCCGATAAACAGTTCAATGCTGCATCTAGTCACTTTGTTAAAGGCTTAAACATTCCATGAAACTCATGCAACTTAAGGACGCGTTTATTGGCCTCCCAGCAGCCCAGCCAATCCCTAATGTACATAAATTCATTGAAATATATATCACACTAAAATTAAGGTTGTTTTCCAGACACTTTGTTAAGATATATTAAATGTATTTTCAATATATTATAAGAGGTTATCAAATTAGATATATCGGAAAATGTTAGAGGTTCCATATACTCATGTACCTTACTACTAATATTTATCATAATTCATTACCAGCAAAATTTATTTTCTTGATGTATTAAATAACTTATTGGGCTAGCTTATTAAAACTGTATAATTTTATGAGTCACAAAGTGGAAAAGAACCTTAGTATGAAAACTGCTTTTTCAAGTTCAATTATAATTATTGCAATCAACTTACTAGTATTTCAATTGTAAATATGTTTGCTTTCTTGTTTCTTGTGAACTTGCTAATTCATTATATCTACTTGTAAATTTGTATTCCTTAAAACTTAACTATAGGTGTTGAAGTTAAAGCCATAGATTGTGTATAAGTATTGTAATTCAATTTTTATTGATAACTTAAGGCACAATGTCGCGTACACAGTTTCGGAATTTAACATTTCTAAAGTATTATGTCAGTCATAAGTAAACCACTGATGTAATTCTAAGTTAAAATATATTATTTGTGCAAATGTAGATATTATGTATGTTGATGAATAAATAGATAAAAGTTGTTGTACACTGTTTTTTTGCAACTACTTAAGTCAGTGAAGTTAATGTATGGATGTTTAGACATCATGAGACTTTCTCTATATGAATCACTACAATAACATAAAATGTAAGATACCTACAGCGTGATTTGTGACGTCATTGAGGAGGACAGTTTGACAGAGACAATTATTTTTGCTTACCATTGGTTGTGGCTGGAGGGCGCTACTATCGCAGCATGCCATGGCAACAACTAGGGAGTCATGTTCATGTTATGCAACTGATAATACCTATGATTTATAGGTTAGTTTACTAACCAATACTATGATGGGATGTTCGCCAAAATACTGGATGACTTAATTAGTAACATGTAAGTAAGACGAGATACATTGCCTTTTTTAAATACGTGTAGGACAGCAACACTTTCAGAATAACGTCTTTAAGTTGAACGATAGCTTTCTACCGATACCGTCGTCCGTCGGAGTGCTAGGCGGTGGGATTCCGCGATATCCTAGGCACCTAGCGTGTGGGGGCTGTCGCGCACGGGCGCTGCGAACTACTTTAGTGTACTTAGTCTAAACACTATATTTTTGATATGTCAGTTTGAATGTAGGTACGTTAGTATGCTTGATTCTATCGGATTTATCCAGTGTCCGTCAAAAGGCGTTAAATTAGACAAGATGCAATGGACATCTCAACATTGAAAGTGAATACAATTGAAATATCACGGATTTAGGCTCTCTGAACATATTAACATTATTTTTGACATTTGCGGAACACTAATTATTGAAAAATGGATATTATTAGCAAATGGTGATCTATTAGGCGGTACAAAGTTAATTCCTTTGCTTTCTTTTTTTTGGCAATTATAAAAAAGTGTTAACGTGTCATATTGGCAGTTTACATTTGTGTCATAACTAGTGGCGTAATAATAACGACACGATAAAAAAATCACAGTGACTAGAATATTATAACTAATAAATATTACGGGACAATTTTACACAAATCGAACTAGTCCCATGGTAAGCTCAATAAGGCTTGTGTTATGAGTATTAGACGACGATATATTTAATAGATATATTACTTATAAACATAGAAACATCTAAGACTCGGGAACAAATATTTGCCCTTACTGGGATTTGAACCCAGGACCTCAGCTTCGCAGGCAACGTTACTCCCGCTGAGCTAAACCGGTCGTCAAGCTATAACTGTAACTGGTTACAACAAAATCACGTAGGTTATGTGAGCAACAAGTGTTATAAAGTCACGGTAAAATTGTTACAATGATCTGAATACTTACTGTAAGTAACTAACGTGGCAAATCAGGGTTAGTCGTGTAAAAAAATCACTGTGATTTTTTTACAACTGGTACGAGTCACGGTGTTTGAAATTTAATTGTAACGCTTTTCACCATCTCTAGTTATGACACTTGTCACAATGAGCCCACAGATGGCACAGATAAATAAATAACACAGGGACAATTTAATTCCTACATTTCACTCCCACTAAGGTTGAATAAAAAAAAAAAAGTCATCTAGTGCATACGACTCCAAAGAAATGTACTTACGAGTAGTCTGGCTACTGAAATATTACCCAAATTTTTGGTGCGAAATTCAAAAAATCTTGGGCTGGTCACAGTTTGTGAAGTAGGAATTATAGGTACCTAAACTTAAGGAAATCCATACTAATCCATACTTAATATTATAAATGCGAAAGTGTGTGTCTGCCTATCTGTCTGTTACCTCTTCACGCTTGAACAACTGAACCGATTTGGATGAAATTTGGTATGGAGATAGTTTGAGTCCCGAGGAAGGACACAGGCTACTTTTTATCCCGGAAAAATACCGTTATCCACGATAAACGAAGTTAAGGCGGACGAAGTCACTGGCAGAAGTTAGTCAGTAAATAAAATATACGTTGACGTGCACTCAAAGTCAATGTACAGTACAGTGAACGACAAACACATATGTTTACACTTTCTCACCATATACCATTGTAACAAGGCGAAAAAGAAAAAAGATCTAGCTCGATACTACCATAATCACCAATGTCTGTGGTTAGGTTAAGTAGGTATAGACAAGACACGGGTTAGGTTAGAGTAATGTTGCCCCGGCACGATGGGCCAAGTGGGGGATTCTATCGACACGCTCGTCGCTCATATATAGACATTTTTGGACAAGATATTTTTATATAAAATTACTACTGACCAGTCCGCAGATTTCTTCTGAATATTGGTTTTCAGTAACTCCTTACGTTCCGATGTTCCGATGGTTTTGATTTTATTGATATTTTCTAGAACTTCTAGACTATCCGTTTCTTTACACATTTTGTCCTGTGTATGAGATTCAGGTATTAATAAATTCACGTACCTAATCATTGTTATAGGCAAATTTTAGAACTAGTACACTAAGTATGACGACTTTGCCGTTTTTTAAATTATACACAATTGGTGATACCACAAGGAAATATCTGTCAACAATATTTGGCTAGCCAAACTGTTTAGAATTTCTTGTTTCTACCTTCTGCTGTTTAGGACATGGCAATGCCAAACAACTTACCGTTAAGTCACGTTACTGTTTTATCGTTGAAGACAGATAGATTATTAGCAGAGGAATAATAAATCGACACCTAAAAAAACACAAACTATACGGAAGTCCGCATTTTTTTTCTTCAACAAGTTTGTGAAACATTTTAATAAAATGGTTGATCGTTTTTTTCCGGGGCAACTCTCAACAGATTTTATACTTACCTATTTTAAAATTAGGGGAAAATAAGCTGACATGGTTTTTTAGCAATAAAATATTTTATTTCCATATAAAACAATTTATTCAGATGCGATGTTTGTACCTTTTTTATAATATAATTGTAGTCGTGTTATACATTAGGAGCATGCAAAATAGATATCACAAAACTGGAATGTATAATATCAAAATGAGCTAGAAAGTCATAGTTTTTTTTACTACAAAAAGTATTGAATCTAATGTTGAAACTTATCATCTACCACATAAAGCACAAAATTCACGAGAAAAAACATCTGGAACATATTTGTCCACTTGAGATCTATTTATGCCTGTTAAGATATGAATTTGTTAAGAATACGTATATTATTTTATTATTAATACATAATGATGGTGATGATTATGTGCAAGACACTAGGAAAAATATTGATACCTATAGGTAATTCTATAAATGAGCGTTATAGAACTGTTAATGCTGAAACATTATTTCTAGACTATTGACACTCAAATGGACATGAATTTGAAACTATACATACATAGGTAATCTAATCAGATACCAAAAATCCTACTAGTTAATTCCGGACTACAAGAAACACTGTGCACTACAAACTTAAAATTACATTTATGGCATTAATACATTAGAGAATACCTAAATAAAGCTTTTCTCAACATTTCACTATTAGCTAATAAAATGCTACAAAGTGTAAAAATCTATTAATTATTTACAAAATAGGTGGACTTTTCGTTAAAACGTTCCAAATGCACACTGCTCTATATTTACATCAAACTCAAGTATCCAATCGATACCCTATCACACTAGTTTTCGTAAAACATGAAATCGTCAAATCATCTACTTACTCGAGTTGTTTTCTCTATATTATGCGATTGAATTATTATATGATAACCTACATTATAATAGTTTTGGTTTCTTATATAAAAATACATTTATTATGTTTTTATTCTGCATATACCTACTATAGTTTAACTGTAGGTATATTTAAAACCCGTGACTTATTAACCTTGTTTCGAGGCCACCACTCTTCTCGGATATAAGAGTCAACATTGTTTATTTTTCTTATAATGCAACTGGTGAGGTCAAGGCAATTATGTTCCTTCAGTTTAAGGATTTCACGAACTAAGTATTTACATAATTAAATTTGGATTTTACTCTCATTCCATATTATAATCTAAGGTTTCTAGTTCACAAAATACACCATATTTTTCTCACTACAACACAATCACTCATGGTTATACGAGGTCCTAGTGAGTTCAAATCTTATATTTTGCACACTTCCCGTTCAGCCCCACAAACCGTATTGTGAGACGTTATATACTACAAAGGAATTTGTTCCAACACTAAGCCGAAAATTATCTGAAAATAAGCATTATCCGCAAACACCGATGAGCACATTTCCAACCTGAGTATTTGATAGATGTATTTGAGTATTTGTAAATAATACTAGTTAAAATAAGTGTAAACCTTTAAATAAATAGCCGTGAGTCTACACTATGGCAGTGATGTTTTACTATTTATGTAGTTTATGACAGTCTTTACAGGAATTAGATCTAGCTCCATACAATAAAATTATGATAATTTAAATTATAAACTAATTGAGATTCATTGGAAATCTTGTACTATAGTGAAGTTGTCATTAAACTCTAGTTTCGGCGTCATCTTCAGTAGTAGATTTCCTGAAAAACAAAAACATTGGATAAGTAACTATATAATTATCATTCACTGGCTTTTCCAGTGTAGTCCAAGTAGTCCGACCTCGCTACAAGTAGGTACAATTTTATTTTAATAATATTTTGGAAATATTTATAATAACAAAATAATTTGGTATTCTAATAGTTCTGATACTACGCATAAGATACTTTCGTTGTAGTTATGTAAAGTTTTTTAATTATAAACAAAGATCAGACACAAATGAAAAAATTTTTCGACGATACTGGACTTGAACCAGTGCCTTGAGCCAGACCGGGGCAGCACGCTCTACCATCTGAGCTAATCGTCCACACCAGCAGTCGACGAATTTTGTCATCTGTTCTTGCTTATGGATCTCTGTATGGTGCATCCGACTCTAGCCGTTAGCGCCGCCTAGTGCAGAACTATGAAGTTACTTTCACTAGGCGGCACTAACGGCTAAAGAGTCGGATGCAGAACTATGAAGTTACTTTCACTAGGCGGCGCTAACGGCTAAAGAGTCGGATGCACCATACAGAGATCCATAAGCAAGAACAGATGACAAAATTCGTCGACTGCTGGTGTGGACGATTAGCTCAGATGGTAGAGCGTGCTGCCCCGGTCTGGCTCAAGGCACTGGTTCAAGTCCAGTATAGTCGAAAATTTTTTTCATTTGTTTCTGATCTTTGTTTATAATAATAACGCTAGTGGAGTGATCCACTAATAAATTGCAAAAATTGTGATTATTATCATGATATTTGTAAAACAAAAAGTAAAGTTTTTTAATGTTAAATTGGCAAGCATGTGACTTCAATCTCACCTGTTGGTAAGTAAGTTTGTTGTTGGCAATTAATTATTTAATTGGAGCTACTATATTATAGTTGCTCCAATCAACGAAAACAAATAACTGAATATTATAGTGACTAATAACATTCAGTATTTTCTATTTACCAGACTCGGCGCTAGGTGGAGTTGTGGCACAGATTGACAGGTAGGAATCATATCACATGTTAGATACCGTTACGCCAAAGCATCACCCTGTTGTGCTGATGTTTTACCCTCACCATGTCGCGTGGAAATTATAGCTTAGTTTTATGCTAGGAGCGTATCTATAAAAGCATGCGTACTATAAAAAAAACTGTTTACCTCCTCCCTACGATGGATGATTGCGCGCGCGGCAACGCCACCGTTAGTAAAGCAAAAGATGATTTACAATGAGTGTTTCTCATACAACCGCCACCATCTAGTAACAATTCATTTTATATTATGACCTCAGTAGGGCCAAGCACGGGTCTTTTTACTTCCACCTATTTTATATTATCAATATCTAAAAGATACGTGCTTGGTAAATGATAAGCAACTTTACTTCCCATTAATTGTTCATTGTGTGAAAAATAATAAACATCTGAAACTTAATACCAAAAGAGTAAACAGAAAACGATCGAGTATTCAGTAGTTATGTAGTCTTTAAAAAGTAAAGTAGTATTTTAAAAAGTAAAGTGAAGGTACCAAAATTAAAATTTTAAAGGGATTGACAAATAAGAACATTTAGAGAAAAAAATATAGATATTTATAAGTTCCATGCAACATTTTAAATTAAGATTCATGCTTGCTCGAATTATATTCAATATAAATAAGTAACTCACTCGCTCGTTTCTCCCATGCTCGCCAAGGGAGCCCCCATTTGCTGCTGACCTTCTCCTAGATAAAAAAAAAAAAAAAAACTAAGCATCATATAATTTTACTTATTATGTAATATGTTTCAATCTCGTTTGATTCAGATGTATAAGTGAAATCACTCGAATGTAATAGTTAGGTACCTATAAAAACTACACTATGTGGCTCAAACTAAATAAAAACGAAAGATTTCAATAAAACAAAAGTTGCAATAGCCGTTTAAAAATAATAATAATACGGCAAATAAAATAGACCTCTACACTGCAAGAGTTGGCGACCGCACGTTTAAGTATGAATAGGTAATATTCGTATCATCGACAGCAACCTTAGTTGGGAATATATATTTATGATAGGGGATTGGTGCGAAGGGCGACGTGATATCAGGTCTTAGTGAGTCAAAATCGACGTTTCCGTTGGGTTCACGGGCCGGATTTGGCCTATTTCATAAATGATCAAAGTAGAGCCGAATTCGTGTCTCTTGCAGTGTAGAGCTGGGACGGGGTGTTACCTGAGTGCGCTAGATCGCTATGGACCGGCGGTGGCGGCGCGGCGCCACGCAAGCTAGCGTGGTCTTCCTCCGCTGAGCAAAGCAAAACAACGAGTCAGAAGCTAGATTACACGCCAAGCTTGTGGTTGTTACAAAGTAAGCAATTTGGACTTTAAAAACAAAATTAAATCAACGGAAAATAAAACGGGGCAAACGTGAAATCCTTCAGATGGTTATGGTATATTATCAGTTTAAATATCGTTCATCGCATCTAAATCACCTTATGTCAACACATAAAATTTCGAAATACAACTTATGATGATGGTGATGACTAGGGAAATTAAAAAAGGTATTTTTTAAATTACAGAATTAAATTTAGTTCCAAGTATTGTGTCCTTCACCACATTTACCATAATTTTCGGTTACTGATGACTAAACCTATAATTTGCGCATTGATTCAACGCTTTGTAAGAGTACTTTCGTGTGTTAATCTGATTTTTGATACCGTAGGTCAAAGTCATATTGGTAATTGAAGTTGTAAAGCTAAATTCGAGTACAATTTAAGTTCATAATCCTTATACAATAACCATCTGACACTGAAAACAAATTACATCACATCTTATATACAATCACAACGCGATAGCTTATCTAATCGCACCTACCTGTGTATGGGAACAAGTATTTATCGTGCGGATGGTGCTTATCGGATCCTTCCGACATCCTATCATTGTATTCTCCATATTCCATCTTTCTCTGGTAATCGTTCTTCAGCATGGTAGCTATCCCGGAGTCCCTGAAATCTCTAGGGGGATATCCGTCGTGCTCTCTAGTAGTCACACCGGAGCTAAAATCCCGGGATCCGTATACGTTGGTGTCTGTGTTTAAGTATTTGGTAGGGCTGTAGCCGTAGTCCGATGTTCTTGACGACAGGTAGGTTTTGGAACCGTATGGATTGCCGGGCAATCTATACATGGTGGGTGATATCGGGTAGTTCGGATCGTAGGGGAGTTGTTTTTCGGTGTCCGTTGGTAGAACACCGTACATTAGCTCATCTTCCATGACTCCGTATCTGAAAGAGTGATGAGTTAAGAAACATTACATTTTAGAATACTAGCGCCCATCTTGGATTCACTAAATTACTTTTATACTTAATAGAATATTAAATAAAATACGGAAAAAAGAGCGCCTTTTTCTAATTTATGCATATTGCGGTACTAATTAATAAATTAAACACGGAATTAATTTTCATCTTAAGTACCTTCGTAAGCAGCTTCTTAACCCTTTGAACGCCACAGTAGTCAAACAACGTCATCGAAAGTTCGTGCCATGCTGACGTAAATCGTCCTTATTTATACCACACTTTTCAACAAAATCTCACAGAATACAAGGATTTTCTCATTAGCGTTGCATTATAAATATTATACACATCGTACATTACAATAAAGTACATGTATATTTATAATGATACAATTCAGTAAAAAAAATGTTTAACTTATTGAAGACATTTTTTTTTAATTATTCAATAGTAGTATAAATATTCAGTTACACGCGCGGGAAAAACCCTCAGTACCGCGCGAGTGTGTTTCGTAATGGGCAGGGCCGTATTTACCCTAGGGCCAAGGGTGCCATGGCCCGGGGCGGTAAACTCGCAATTAGCCTGTTTTTTCCTTTACTTCTGGGGCGGCGAAACTTATTGGCCCAGGGCTTCAAATTACAAAATACGCCCCTAGTAATGGAGCCTTAAAACGAAATTTTGTTAGTAAGTGGTAACCTGTTGTCAAGCGGCAGCCTGGAAGCATCGACACTGGCGACGTACGTGTCGTGCACGTTTTCCAGTATCGAGGGCTTGACGCGGCGCCGGCTGAGCTGGTACACGTCCGAGGTCAGGTCGGGCACGGGCAGCGGGTTGGGCGACGGCGACGCCAGCGCCGGGAGACCTTCCGTGTCTGATCCAGTCTCTTGTGACCAGCGACCCATCTCTGGCCGATTTGGTTCTGTTGGTTAACAAGGATCTTATGGAGAGAAAATAGAAAATATGCATATTTTTTTGATGATACTAATCTATTACGAAATGTATATAGGATATCAATTGAAAATTAAGTAAAAGAAACGTTAAAAATCGAGATTCAAAGTTAGGCATAACTTCTGGACGTTAAAAAGCCCCATATAAATCGAGTGAAACGTGAGACGTCACTCATGTCACAAGAGTATGGCGGAGTGAGGAGTATTTCCTTATTTTGGCCGTTACGACGTTACGTTTTGAACAAGAAAATAAATACTGTACCTTTGCGTCGCATTATTAACAAGAGATATCCCTAACGTTATTTTCTTGAATGCACCTTTTTAGGCTTATTCTGATATTTGTCCGTTTGTTAAAATGCAGTAATCATGAAAAATAAATGCATTGCATCTTCGGGATCCCCTTGGATCGCATAATGTCATTTAGGCTATTATTGTTTCGCATAATTGATCTGGCATAATTTGTTTTGGCATAATAGTATTTTCGCATACTAATACTTTGGCCTACTACTTTTTTGGCATAGTACGCAATTAGCATAATTTCAGTCGGACTAATTTGTATTGGCCGAATACACATTACGCATACTATTGTTTGGGGCTAATAATTATTTGGTAAGTCTGTCATTATCCATAATTTCAGTTTTTAAAATGAATAATACTCAGTTTCGTTGTTACCATGCATTTATTATTATTTCTGAGTTTTGGTTCCGTCCCAACTTGTCTTAATTCAAATTCTGTAATTTGGTGTGTTATTTCTTGGGTAATCTTTCTTGCTAAATGATAAAAATGGGGTTAATGTTTTCTCACAAAATGTGCAAATCTGTTATGCCATTCGACTAATAAACATTATGCATATTATTGTTTAGGCAAATAATAATTTGATATATCTTTCATGAACCATAATTTCAGCTTATCTATTTTACCTTAAGGTAGGTCCGACTTGGGTTAGGTTAGGTACGACGAGGAGCGAAGCGAGGAGGAGTGTTAGGTTGAACTGCGTCCCTAACGACCGAGCAAAGCGAGCGAGCCGCGGAGATATCGAGTCTTGCCTTTTGCCTTTTGTACATTACAATTTCTTAGGACAATATTGTTATGCAATTTGGATACTATGCCAATTGATTATTATGCGTATTTGTGCTTATGCTTTTTGACATTAGTCTTCGTGATGATTATGCTTTTTAATGTTATTTGTAAAAAAATATGCGTAATGAGGATTATGCTAATCACTATTTCGGCGTAAAGCAATTATGCGTAACAATATTAGTATAAGTGACTTTATGCCTTCCAATAGAGAACCTTCATCTTCTCTATTAAACCTAGAGTTGTAAGACCAGACCTACATAACCTCACATAACATAACATAAATAATACCTTGATGTATATGAGCTGAAACTTTTACGAATGTGTGACTAACCTTCACGAATGTGAGAAGGCCACCTCGGGGAGATTCCCAACGGTGCGCCTTCTGTGATATTTGGTAAGTAGCTTCCTCCGTTGGTGCTCGGAGCGCGGTCTCCTGTAAACAAAAATATGGCATTATGCATGGGTTTCAAAATCTCCGTAGATTTAATATACCTATAGCCGTATAGAGCAGCAGAGTACATGATACTCGTACAAGACGTGGTAGGATAAGATTATTAGAGATAAGATGCCTGCTGAGCTGAATGGGTGATCGGGCTAAGTTAGATAAGAAGTAAGTGAATACAGTGAATACAGTGATATTCAAGAGGATTTGAGATAGAGAATACAGATCAGTTTAAAGCTCGGAGCAAGTCTATATATCGCAGGGAAATGGCTGAAACAGCGAATTGAACAAATCTCTCTCTCACTACTCTCTAAGGGATATGACCAAATAAATCACGCAGGATCTTAAAATAGCGAATACATTTTATCATTTGCCTTGAAAAAATCTGTCATTTGATTAAATCCCTGAATCTGTCTAGTGAAATGACGAAATCAGCCAAAAAAGGCAACTCGTCTACATTTCACTAGATTTTTTTTTGTGATTTGATATAATCCCTGAAACACATCAGTGAGTTGACGAAACGAACTCGCAAAGTCAACTCGTTTTATCATTTCACTAGACACGTTCAATGATATGATATAAATAAATAAATAAATAAAAAAGAAATATTACAGGACAAATTTTACACAAATCGAACTAGTCCCATGGTAAGCTCAATAAGGCTTGTGTTATGGGTACTAGACGACGATATATTTAATAGATATATTACTTATTTACATAGAAAACATCCAAGACTCAGGAACAAATATTTATGCTCATTACACAAATTACCGGGATTTGAACCCAGGACCTCAGCTTCGCAGGCAACCTTACTCCCACTGAGCTAAACCGGTCGCATGTGGTCGATGATAAAGTAGGTATTTACTAAAATACCTAAGTATAATCTAAATTGGATGTCGAGGAATACGTCACTCGCACAGGGTCGGTACTGACTGGGGTTGGCAGGCGGCTGCGCGCTGGAGCGGCGCGTGCTGGTCTCGTCGTCGTCGGAGGAGTGGCTGGACGCGAGGTCGAGGCTGCGCGCGCTGCCGTCGCTGTCGCTGTCCGTGGCCTCGCCCGGCGCGCCGCCATCCGCGGAAGCCTTCTGCCGTCGCCGCCGGCTCTCGTCTATATTCATTTATTTCATCATTCATGTCAAAATAACAGTATAGATTTGCCTTAGTCAAAATTATAAGTATTTACAGTACAAAAATAAACCCAAGGTCAACTAATACCATATCATTTACTTTAAATTTTAAGAAAAAATACACGTGATGTTACGTGAACCACATAGAACACCTACGAACCACCTACAATCACCAGGGGTCTAAATGTGGCCCAAAAAACCTCACGTGATTTCTGGATGAGCCCTTGGGTCTCTTCGAGGCAACAGTGAATAGGCGGTTACTGAACCAGCGAGCTACATCCTCGACCCCGTGTAGTCATTTACCACCAGGAGCCCGTTTCATAAACGCCTGTAACTTGTATTACAAGCGGAAGTCCCTTTTTAGGGTTTCCTAGTCAAAATGGCAAAAACGGAACCCTTATAGATGCGTCATGTCTGTTTGTCCGTCCGTATGTCACAGGCATTGATGAAATTTAGAACAAAGGTGTCGTGTGTAAACCGCTACATAGTTTGATAGTTAAATAAAATATATATATATTTCTAGGGGAGCACTCGATACATGTAACCGGAACTGAAAAAAAAATCAGCAAATATCAATGTGTGGCACACATTTTGACAGTTCTTCCAAAAACACTTAGAGGTTTCTACAATTTTTTTTTGATTTTGTGAATGTTTTCCAAAATATTCGCTCCGAAAGTAACAAAAATTGTGTCCCCCTCCCTCTATTTTCTAAACGGTATGTTCAAAAAATAGGAAATATGTACAAATATAAAATTTAATAAATACTTCCATCGAAAATTATTTTCGACATGATCGGAGATACCGTTTCAAAAAACTGCACTTCTCAGCAAAAGGACGTAAGTGCCGGGGAATTTTTTCCATATCGTATGTTTTTTCATCCGTATGGCATTTTTTTGTATAAACGACTGCGGAACCCTTCATGGGCGAGTCCGACTCGCACTTGACTGCTTTTAATTCATATTGTTGGAAGGAGACTACCGCTTATAGTACAAGTTTCAATGGGGTCAATCAGTGGCCAATTTTTGGAAAAACAGCCTTTCATATTTTTTGTAAAGAAAAACGTCAGAAACAGATTGGTGACGTTGTATTTCTAAGAAACAGGAATGATAATGCTAAATTCTGATTAGCATAACCACATATGAAGGATAAACTGTTTGTTGTTGTGTTTATTCAGTGAATTAAATGACGGTATAAACCTTTATTGTCTTTAGTGTAAATAATAAATAGAGGCTTACCGTCTCTTCGAGTATGCAGTGAAGAATCGAATCCTCTGAGGTAAGCAGGCATATCACTGGCGCTCGTATTGTAGTTGGACGTTGACGTGCTTGTGTGACGCAGCTGACCGTCACTTCGACTAAAAAAATCAATCAGATTAGTCATAAATGTCAATAATTGAAGCCCGATAGTTATGAATTGATTGTCAAAACGTTAGCTGATGTGGAAACATTTGGAAAGACTTTTGTAGTGTAATTTACCAATTGTGTTGTAATTAATATATCTTCAAACTGATGCTGGCAAAAGTCTTGAACTGCCATTTCTCTTTATATATACATATATAAAGAGATATATATATATATATATATATAGTTATGAATTATTAAGCCCGACATCAAACTTGAGTGGTCCCGTTATTTACGTGTTGCCATTTTTGCCTTGCAGAATCAGTAAATTATAACATAATATAAAACGAAGTTCACCTACTAACTTCGTTCGCGGAGGTGAAAAAAAGTCATAACCATTATCAGTCATCAAAATATCCTATAACCATCTGTCAGTTTCCGGCTATCCGCGAACCAAAAATAATTTAAATCTATTTCGTCGTTTAGGCGTGATGACACAAAGACACAGATATACAAAAACATATAAGCATTACATGTCCTAAAAAATATGTTTTATTCCAGTGATCTTCAATTAACCCAATTTGGTTATTTTTATAAAAATATCTTTACACACATTTGATTCCTGTAACTTTATGATGGTATGGATGACCTGTAGGTACATTACGGAAAGAGAAGATGTGCGTACCCGGGATGTAAATAACTAGCGTTGCCAATTTAAGTTATTCATATGCACCATCAGTATAAATGTCACCAGGTACAATCGAAAGAATCAAAAAGCGTTTTCTGTTTTTCTTATCTGTTCATCAAAAGAAACTCCCTTCTCTAGCGATTTATAAGAAACGGCTTCGTTTTTTCAACAAGCCATCGTTGGAAAATCGCCTATGGATTTCTGATCGTCTTGTTGTTAAAATGTTTAAACGGGTTAATAGACTGTCCTCAGCTGCTTACGGTACCTAGATCTAACTCGCGCATAGCTAATTTCCTTCCTTTTGCTTTAGGTAACTTGCGGACCAATCTTGGATCTCACAGTGTCATCCCTAGAATATGTAAGGAGCATAATAGAATGTATAAGAACACCAGGGTAGACTTATTGGCAATGTCACTTAATAAATTTATGAAGTTCCATCAGAACTATGATTTAATATCATACAGTTAGTATAATATTATCTGTACTATAATAAGTACTAGCAGTCACTTCATATTGTTTAGCTAGCTTATAGAAAAAGCATGCTGTGTTTGCCTGTAATTGGATAAACACTCTTGTCAGATTTATGTCCATATGACATCAGTGTCATATTATTCTGTGTTACATCTGTTGCCAAACCTATTAATAAATAAATAAATATGGCGACCATCGTGGGGCCAAATGGCAGTTTACCTGTAAGGGCTGGAACTAGTTTTAGTTGTTGATCGGGATGTCGTAGAAGAAGCAGATATGCCGATATTGCGCAACTGACGACCAGGTTCAGTACCACTGTGGTAAGCTAATGCAGACCTATTGAAATTAACAGAGGTTAGAATGTTCTCAAAAATGTAATAAAAGTGGTAAGACCTGTTAAATTTAACTCACCTGTTAGTTGACAAATTTTGAGCACTGCTGCTGACTATAATGGAAGTGTCAGCCAAGGGTACTTTCTTGCCCATGCAACGAAGCATTGTTCTGAAAAGAAAATGTTATATAAGTTTTTCTTGCTTATGGGATAATGCTTGTATTTATGAAGTTTGATACCAATATCCCGCACTAATAATGTCTCTGTTTAGCCTAATGATTGACTGGTAGAGAATGCCTATATGGCAATAAATCCCTCATTTGTATTTTCTTGTATTGTGCCATCATGTTTAAATAAATAAATAAGGGTTTAATTTCGGTAGCATATAATACGCTACTTTGATGACAGCTTAAATCAGTTTCTTTTTTTGAAACTTCAAATCAACCGAATGAAGTTTGTAGGAACATTCTTGCATGTGACGTCACAGCCAAACTTGTAGTATTTTATTATTTTGTTTAGTTATCGTGCCGCAGTATTTTTTTTCTACGTTTTCCCACGCCAGGCACAGCAGCGACAGGCACAGCGCTCACCTCCTGAGGTTGTCGCGCACGCGCACGTTGAAGGCGATGTATCCGAGCGAGGCGGCGGCGGCGTGCAGGATGACGGCGGCGGCCAGCACCGAGCTCAGCAGGTTGCGGCGCTCGCCCGGCTCGCTGCCGAGGATCAGGCCGCTCGCCCACGCCAGGCACAGCAGCGGCAGGCACAATATGCTCACGGCTAGCAGCATCCTGTGGGACAAGGTACGGTTTGAACTGAATAGTTTGTCCCGGTCATCAACATCAGTGAGCCAAAGATTTTGATGTTGAGAGACAATATAGCAAGATCTTCATCTTGAAATCGGAAGTAATACAAGCTTGTCACTTAATTGTCTTGCAGATTATAATATTGTTAAATTTAAAATCTAGAAAAAACTGTAGTCTATTTCTTAAGGTATGTAACAGAATGTAAAAAAAAAGTCACTCGTGTCATACCGCCAATCAAGGTATTTTTTAAAAAACTGTGGAAGCTAAAGATATAGACAATAGAGTACGTGCCAAATCTCATAATGCAATTATCTGCTAATTGGTTCACGAATATCGCCATGAGAATAAATTCTACAGGTTTTAATATGTAGATATTCAAAATGGCGTCCATTTTTGCATCAAGATGGCAATAAACATTTTTTGTAAGAGTTGTCATGAGTGTCGTTTTCTTCGCACCGTTTGCACTATAAAAATTCACTAGCTAGACATATCTTTCAAAGAGAGTTAAACTTTTAATTCCAAACCTCAGGTTTCCGAAGCCGGTGACGTGATCGCGCACGGTGAAGGCGGCGCGCGTGGCGCCCGCGAGGCTGGCCATGGCCGCGGCCGCGTACGCGCCCGCCGGTACCACCACCCACCACACCACGGGCTCGTGGCAGCTCACCCAGCAGCTGTGCCCACACGGACGCTCATTATTGAGGGGAGGATACAGACAAAGCACAGACAAACTTCGCTATTCATGGCCCGCATGAGTGCATCAGTAGGAGAGTGGTCAACAATCAAAACAAGAACGTTAAGAATGTTAGTAGAAACGGAGCAGAAACTGTATCGCAACATACTCAATGGAAGCGTTTTTCTGTTAAAACTGTCCCCTCTTGATCGCCACAGTTTTTACTGCGCGTCGTGCCTTCAGGATGTCAATTAATGCGGTTGCGTCGGCGTGAACTTTTAGTGCAGCTCTTATAGTCTACCTATCACGTTTGTGGCGGTCAAGAGGTTGTAACTGTTTTCTATTTATTTATTTCTGTAATCTTTATTGCACAATAAAATAAAACTTATTGTACAAATTTACTTAATTTACTGAAGATATAAGTTATATTATGATGAATGTGTAAGCATGTACCGACTAGTCACCGTTTATTTGGCATCACTTATAGTCGTCGATTAGTCGGCGACTAGTCGACAAAAACCGCCGAACATTCGGTACTTTACTACCTACGGGAAAATAAAGGATATAGAAAAAATCAAAAGACATCGTCAAATTAAACTATAAAACCGATCTGTGATGATCAAGATTCAAAGTCATTTTGTTACTAGATTAAAATCATCATCATTTTTAATGTGACGGCTATCATTTTGTATTAAAAACAATAAACTAGCGTCTAACCATCTATTAGCACCACCCACCGGTAGTGGTGAGAGTGTAAGTAGAGGAGTAACTCACAAGAGCGCGTGTCCGTACTGGTGCTGGTGGTGCGAGGCGGAGAGCGCCAGCACGACGGCGGGCGCGGCGTAGGCGGCGGCGAGGTGCGCGGCCAGCCCGCCGTGGTTCACGTCGCGCAGCTCGCGCAGCAGGCGCCGCAGCTGCCACGCGTCGCACGCAGTCCAGCCCAGCGCCGCCACCCACCGGTAGTGGTGAGAGTGTAAGTAGAGGAGTAACTCACAAGAGCGCGTGTCCGTACTGGTGCTGGTGGTGCGAGGCGGAGAGCGCCAGCACGACGGCGGGCGCGGCGTAGGCGGCGGCGAGGTGCGCGGCCAGCCCGCCGTGGTTCACGTCGCGCAGCTCGCGCAGCAGGCGCCGCAGCTGCCACGCGTCGCACGCAGTCCAGCCCAGCGCCGCCACCCACCGGTAGTGGTGAGAGTGTAAGTAGAGGAGTAACTCACAAGAGCGCGTGTCCGTACTGGTGCTGGTGGTGCGAGGCGGAGAGCGCCAGCACGACGGCGGGCGCGGCGTAGGCGGCGGCGAGGTGCGCGGCCAGCCCGCCGTGGTTCACGTCGCGCAGCTCGCGCAGCAGGCGCCGCAGCTGCCACGCGTCGCACGCAGTCCAGCCCAGCGCCGCCACCCACCGGTAGTGGTGAGAGTGTAAGTAGAGGAGTAACTCACAAGAGCGCGTGTCCGTACTGGTGCTGGTGGTGCGAGGCGGAGAGCGCCAGCACGACGGCGGGCGCGGCGTAGGCGGCGGCGAGGTGCGCGGCCAGCCCGCCGTGGTTCACGTCGCGCAGCTCGCGCAGCAGGCGCCGCAGCTGCCACGCGTCGCACGCAGTCCAGCCCAGCGCCGCCACCCACCAGTAGTGCAGCGACATCGCGATTATCTTGCACGCGAACTGCGGTAACGTACACAGTTTTTAGTGCTACACTGAACTCAAGATACTAAGTTAATCCCGAGTCATGTATCTAAGTGATGCAACATGAAGCTAGCACGCTTGAATTACTGAAATATTTTTGTGGAGGAGGTATTCATATTTTTTTACAGCATTGGCGCACACCGAGCATTTGAGAGGCCACGTCCGAAGCACGAGTCGTGGGAGTCACCCACGCTCGCTGCTAGTGGCCGCGTTTTGTTTTTCGACTTGCGTGCACACTCGGCTACAGCCTTCTCACCGCACCCATAATCTATTCTAGCCATTAGCGCCTGCTACTGGTGGCCACATTCAGCCACTAGTGGTAGAGATTGGTGCCGGCGTGTGTAGTGGTTTGACTGAACCACTAGCGGTCACGTTTAGTGGCGATGAATATATAAATAACAGGGGGACAATCTTTCACAAATCGACCTAGTCCCAAACTAAACCAGCGTGCACTACCAGGCGACGATATACATCGTTATAAACATAAATAAAATACTTAAATAATTAGAAAACATCCAAGGGTTATAATTATTTTCTCCTCCACTGACAAAGTTGCGAGGACCTTTCTAGTCAACTGTAGGGGTAACCTACGCTATTAATGATATGTGAGTTTATAACTGAAATAGGGGAAAAGAGGAGTTAACTCTTTTCAATTAATATTGTTGGAAAGAGACTTCTGCTTGTAATACAAGTTACAAGCTTTTGAGAAACGGGCCCCTGATCTAACGCTAAAGTAAACTGCCGAACGTATACAATCATAAGCTTGTAACTTGCCCGTATATTCTGCCACTCTAAACGAGCGAAGTTAGGATGTGTGACCACAAGATTGATTAATTACAATGCTAGGATTCCAAGAAAGTAGCAATCTTATAGTTATTAATATTATAAAGTGAAAAAAAGAGGGTTATGACTTTTCTATTCCGCAAGCAAAGTTGCAGGCACCTTCTAGTTTGTCATAAACTTATGAAACACCCGTCTTTTTTATTCAGCGTAGTCGAGTAGAAAGTATCCTAACGTATCCTTAAATATCTGTGGAATCCAAACTACCCATGTACTAAAATAGTTAAAATCCGTTAAGCCGATTCGGCGTGATGAAGCCATAACGACACATACAAACATACAAAACATCAAAAAAAAAAAAAACGATTCAGTGACCTCCGAATGAATGTTGAAGGAAAGAGACCCAGAAATCGTAGCACTAAGCGATGGGTAAACCAGGTGTCGGAGTGCCTTGACATACCGGTTAATGCAGTCTTTCAACAGGCAACCAATCGAGCTTCATGGAAGGGAATTCTCGCTAGATTGCGTCGGCAGAGTCACGATCCTCATCATCAAGGGACCGATTGAGGAGGAGGAGGGGGACCTTCAAATAGTCCGTTACATTATTTTTTATATTTTAATATACAGACATTTCATTTTTACAACTTTATAGATATGAACACTTACCTCGTTCTGCACCAGTGAACTTCTCGCCTTCAAAGCGATCAGATACAGCAACTCAGCCATAAATACGCAGAATATCAGGTGTTTGTGGATAGAGTTGGACACGGTCGCCGCGCCGCCCCGCATGAGACAGAGCGCCGCCCACGTCGCGAGCAAGAGCGGGAGGGAAATACTGAACGCTGTGTACGATGTCACGGATTCGAGTAGTGATGGCTCTGGTATGAACTGTAAAAGGAAGAATTTATTAGTACGATAGTAATTACGTAACTATAAAAACGAGACGAGAAGTAAGGATTTGTCTATGCACACAACCAAACAAGTTAATTTCAATCAATTTAAAAAAAGCAATCGGTAAAACGATAGAAACTGACACGTCTAGAAAATGCTGCAATTTTTTTTAATTGCTAACCGCTTTTTTTAATCATGGCTAAGAACACTCGATCAAGTCACCTTTCAAACACAAAAAATAAATCAAATAGATTCATCCACTCAAAAGCTACGATGCCACACAGACGACCACACATATGCACACATCAAACTATCCCTCCTGTTTTGTAGAGGTTTAAAAAACAAAAAAAGTTAAAAAAAAAGTTTTTGTTGCTCTTGTACGAGATCCCTTTTTTGTATTCATAAACTGACCAGCGATTGGCCCCAGTATCACCTGATGGTAAGTGATTATGTGGTCGAGGATGTTACTCTCTGGTTCAGTAACAGCCTATTCACTATTGCCTTAAAGAGACTCAAATTATAATTTTCTGGAAATATAGAAACGACAGGAGCGATTTCTATTCCTTAAAAATGATGAAGCGAATCGATTCCATCAATATTGCCGGACATATAAAAAAAAAGACGATCAAAATAAAAGAAGTTTGAACCACAGCATAATGATATAGTACCTCAATGTCAACTTCGTCGACTAGAACAGCAAAGGTGGAGAGATGGTTGCACGTGCAGTTGATTAGCAGCGGTTCCTTGGAGTATGGAGACCAGTCGTAGTCGATTTCAGTGTGGCAACCGACGCGGGACCACTCGCCAGTCCTAAGGCAGTAATGAAACAAAATACAGCAAAACAAAGTGTTAATGGTACTCGGCTGTTTATTGCTGTCTCTCTTTCAGTCGCACAAGACAATATTTTTGTTACTTATGTTCGCGAGGAACACGAAGATTGCTGAGTACTATTAGTATTTTGGTTCAACTATATCTGTGTATTTAATATTATACCAAAACAACGCAACTCATTTTGACGTTTCACATGTCAAGAAATAATATAGATACAACTTACCCTCGTAAAGTAGACCAATGTACACACTGAGGATTAGTCCTCGAGCCAAACGTCTCCCTGTTGATATCCAACCACATCTGCAGCCGAATCGGCTTCTTCAATCGCATCCCGCCCAAACTCTTATACACCAACTTCTTCCCCATTCGGGTCATGTTCTCATCTTTGAACTCTGGATCCATTGTCAATGCTAACACCTTCGGTCCTTCCTGATCCTGCTCGGATACATATGCGGATTCATTTTCTTGTAAACTGTCGGCAAATAGTGTCTTCTCTTGTTTCTTGAAAGCGGGTTGGATCAGTACTGGGCCGTGGTTTTCGTGTTGTATTTCGGGCTCGTTGGAATGCCACTTTGGGTCGTTATGATTAACTTGGGTCACGTGGTGGTGGCCTTTGTTGGTATATGTTATACCTAAGAAAACAACATCTATTTAGTATATATTATCAGTGACGATTTTATTTAATTGGCATGTATTGTATACATACAAGTACATATAATGAACTTTGTTCTGTGAGAAGGCCGCAAGGGCACAAGTCAACAAGAAACATAGCAGTCAGTATTTTTTTGTAAATACTGACTGCATCAAGCATCTTAATATATTCTGAAAATTTAATTAATAAGACATTGTATCTCTTACATATATTTACAAATATTCAAGAGATCAGCCTAACTTAAACCGCCTCTGAGAATTTCAAAACAATATACACTCGTATATTTAGAGTTTCATTTATACATGGATTTTCCTATATTCTTAAAATCTTTTGTTAGTAGATAGCACTATTCTGGTAGATCCGCTTGGAACTATTGGAAGGTGTTTACAAACGTTTGGAGAAGACAGATTAAAATTTAGAACTCACCTTCTTCTTCAACATTTATTTCGATGGCATCGTCTCCGTCCTTCGACTCCCTGTACCATACGTACTCCGGCACGAAGAGTGCCACCTGCAGAATGGGTGAGCCTATGGTGATGTTGACTCCCCAGCGCTGCCCGACCGAGTCGTCGGTCCGCAGGGGCATGAGTTGAGAGGTGTTTCTCGAGTATTGCAGGTAGGAGAAAACGGCGCGCGATTCGGGTTCTGGGTTTTCTGAAAATAAAGGGATACAGGGATAAGCTTATCTAATACAATTCCCAACTCGCATGTCACAAAAATCCAACATAATAAATTAAGTAATTGAACGATTTCTAGTAAAAAAAAAACATGCATACTACTTAGCTCGGTTTATGTTCGCTACACGTGTACAATAACTTTGTCGTCCAGTCGACTCAAGGTAACGAACATCACGAGTTCAAAGGCATTAATCTTTTGATAAGATATTCTCTCAAGGATCGGAAGTGAAACCTATGTGCTTCGGCCAGCAGGTTTGATATGAACCGCTTGTAGTTATTGTAGACTCGGGGAGACAAATATTTTAATCTTCAACATCAATGTTTTATTTGACATACCTAATAATTATGCCGTGTTTTTTTCATTTCCTTTAATTCCAACAATAGTACCCGTCAAAAATGCACAAATATTTTTCGTCTATCCATTGTTGTTAGGGTTGGGGGACCGCCCTTCTTGGCGTAATAGTCGGTTTTGATGGGTCAGTTTTCATATGATGAAGTACGAGCGAGAGATGTATGATGAGTGATAGGTAAAATACGTGTGACCATTTAAAATATTCTCACCATGTCCGTTGTTGTTAGTAATCCCAAGTAGATCCAGCGGCAGCAAAATCCTTGTGAACTTATCGAACTTGCTCTTAGTCTTCACGTAATTGTTGTACTTTGGGAAGGACACAGTCGGGCTGGAATGTTTCTTGCCCTTCTTGCCGTAGTACCCGGGCTGTATAGGAGAGTGCACGAAGGCAGATGTGTCCGGGAGGACAACGCGCTCAGTCGTGTAGGACTCGATGTTGTAGCGGGTCAGCTGCGTCGGTTCGAATCCGTATATGGACTCGGATGTCACGATGTCCACGCCGATCACTGTGGAATAACTTCCTTTTAGCTATAGTTTTGTTGTGCAAAAGAAGTTTAACTTAAAGATTAAATCAGTTATTCCTTATGAAGTTGTCATCTACATACTTATATTCATAGACCTAACATTTTGACATATTTGACACTGATTTAAAACAGTATTAAAAAATCCACCTAAAATGCAGATTAGTTACTAAATAATGTCATGGATAAGGAACATTTCATAACACTCACAAGTGTTATGAAATGTTCCTTATTTGGTCCCATATATTTATTTATTCATTTATTGCTATATGGTTTACATTTCACTTCCACAGCAGTAAATAAGTTTCTAAATTGTATGTTCGATAAAGTAGTAGTCTGTCTATCTGCAGTTATCTCTGTTTTTAATATTAAGTATAATCCGTATGCATTTTTTTTGTAAAATAAATAAATCGTTTATGTCAGTGCTATTGCCCCAAAGTATTATTCCGTATGATAGCCATGAAAAAGCGTACGCGTAATAAGCAGTTAAGGCGCGTTGAAAATTTGTTGCTCTCTTCGATTCTCTTAATGCGTAAACAAATTGAGAAAGTTTGTTTATTTTTTATATGTTCTTTCCAGTTTATATGGTTATCGACGTCCAAACCGAGGAGGGTGAATGTGTCTACACATTCCATTGTTATCCGTTCAAAGAGATGTTAATAACCAATGGTTTTTTTCTGATAGGGATAGGGATAAATTACATAATTGTTGTTTTCAAATAATGAATTTCCTAATCATGGTCGGTTAGCCAATCTGACAGTTGTGTTAGTATATTATTCATGTCAGAATGCAAGTCTAGGTCATTACGGCATGGCGTTAGGACCGACCGAGATATCGTATGCAAAAAGTACACAGGACCCCTCTTTACTTCGTCGGAGTTAACACAACTGTTAATGTGGTGTAAAATAACTCTGAATACAAATAAAATGGTACCTAAATCGCTGGTGACTATTTCAAAGGGGCTGGTGTAGGTGTCGTGCTGGCTCTCGGCGAGCACGGCGATGTATTTATCGAACTTCTGTAGCAACAGCTCCGCGCCGTGTCCGGTCAGTTGGCGGATTCGCCGCCATTCACGCGCATAGCCCTCGTTGAGTATCGTGTTCGCTGACTTTATTATGTTCTGCAATGGTATATTATTTGTAAAAATAACAATAATGTATAACAGAAAATTCAAGTCTTCCTGGTTAGGGTTAGCAATGGAACCCTTAGGGTTAAGAGGACAGCATTTTATGCGTTAAACCACCAACCATCGAGCAATAAAAACAATCTATGTCAGCTTCGCATCTGATTATTTCACTTACAGTCGGAGTCATAAAATTCATCCAAGCGGTAAGATTATGTACTCACTTGAACATAGTCCTTCTCCTGGCTTTGCATTCGTTTCAAGCCCGCCAAGGCCGTTTTAATACATGCAGGGGCCCACAAGAACGGAGGGCCCTCGGGCATAATTAGATACCTCTTTGGACTGTAAATAACGGAGTGTTGTGTTGCATGCGACAATGTTATAGTACTCACCCGGACATAATCCTTGTCTTGGCTGTGCGTCAGGTTCAAGCCCGCCTGTCGCAGCTCGTAGCGCAGCAGTTCCAGAAGTATACCCTCGGCGACCAGCACGTCGGCTCCGTACAGCACGGGAGTGTTCGCGCACGCAGCGGCCAGGTCGTCCGTGAGGCGAACGCCCACAAATGTATTTACTAGTAGCTCGCCGGACTCGATCTTGCTTAGCTGGAAATAAACTTTTCTATCGGACAAATACCGCGTGCATGATGAAGCGGAATTAAGAGTACCTCAACGGCGAAAAGGCCGAAAAATATAAGTCAATTTATGGCTTAGCTACTACCTAAGAGTCATTTAATACGCAAAACAGTTATGATACGACGCTCTATGAAATAAATAGGTAGTAGTGTTTTTTTTCATGTGAGGTGCAGCCACCTGGTAAAGTTACTAATCTTGAGATATGAGCACTAAACCCGACGAAGCGTTAACGTTTTATGGCTAAGTCTTAAACAAACAACAACTTACCTGTTTCCGCAGTTGATAAAAAGTGGATGTAGTACAGTTGAACATGTCAGGTTCCTGCCACGGCACGACTTGCGTCTCATCGCACATGCGGGTAGCCTTGCCACTAGTGCCAGGAGGGCAGTCTGAGTACGCCTCTATGCCGAACTTCGTCCGCGGCCACCACACGCCGTGCGAGAACGAACGTGGGCATCCATCGTATACCACTGGAAAATGATTATTGTTTTAAAATCAACTATCGACAATCTGCTGTTAGTAATATAAAACGCTACGCTCGTAAATTCGACAAAAAATATATCAGCATACAAGATGATATTAGCGGTTGCTAATGTCGTAAAAACCAAGGACTGCTGTGCGAGACGAGCAGCGTCGATGTCCACTCGTCACTCATAACTAAGGTCCTCCTAATAGACCGACATGAGTAACCGCTAATGTAATCTAAATATGTCGGAGTCTTCACGATAGTTTTCTAGTTAAAAATGAATTATGTCACGTAAGAGCAAAATTACATAATTAGTTTGATTTCGCAAAGTAATTTTGCGCCCAAAATAAAAATAAATTTGCTTTTTGCCTAATAAGACAATAGCAAACCCTCAGCGCTCTCCTACGAGAATTTTTTCAAAATGATTCTTTGGATGTTGGATGCCAAAGATATACATAAAGTTATAGTACATTAATACAGAGGCCGGGCGAAAGGGGTTGCTGGCCGAAGACATATAGACGGCCGAGCAAAGCGATACCCGGATAGGTCTGAGGCGGGCAACCCCATATTTCCCGCCAAGGTATGTATAGTGCTTTTTCTCAAACATGCAATGAAATGTCGTCATTACGTGCGTTAAAACCGGCTTCAAAGTATCCCGTTTCGGGCGGAACAACCTGAGAGAACTGTAAAGGATTTTTATACAAAATTGAAGGCCTTGTCCGGGTTTTTTTTTTTTTAATTTTAATCTAAACATGGCGTCTGTGTCATGCACAGGCTGAACAGCTGAATTATATTTTTATTTTTTTTCTAGTGGCTGAATGGTTATCGGACCAAAAATATCCGCGTTAATGCCTATTACACACGAACTGCTATTGAGAACACAAATCTGTATAGTTCATATATTGATGACTAAATTTAAAATATTGTCTATACGTAAGTCGCCAGAGACCATAGACAATATTTAAAATCCTCTGCATTTATTTTATTTATTATAGAAATGAAGATACTTATTATAAAGGTTGTGTATAACGGGCCTAATAGTCTACTCGAACACTACACACGCGAAATACGGACGACTTCCGTAAAAAAAAAACAACATTATGGAGGGATTGAAGGGAAAATTTCAAAAACTGTAGTCGTGTTATTTATTGAGTGGTGTATTTTTTCATTTCATTGCATATGTTTGAGAAAAGCACTATGCATGCCTCTGTCCGTGAAAAGTGCTTGCCGGCCGTCGTCTATACCTACTCACCCGGCAAGCCCTTCTTTCCCGGCGTCTGCAGTAATGTACTATTTCAAACATGCAGTGAAATAAACAACAAAAAAATCTGAGTTTTATTTTTTAATACGCATAGTTTCAGAATGTCATGATACTTGTGCCACGAATTTATGTGGAATGGACATTAATAAAAGAGGACTTTGCCGGCCTAGGCCTGCATGATTTGAATGAAATTCCTTAAACGACCTTTTGTCCTAGCCGCACCTAAAAAGTCATACTTCGCAGCCTATTATAAGGAACATAACATCAATATTCCATTGCATGTTTGAGAAAAATATTGAATTTCGCATTATCATTTGAGTGACAACTTTTACGTAATCGTCAAATGTTACCTTCGCAGCCCGCATTCGGTTTGACTTCAGCGTAGAGGTTGGCGCAGGAGTCGCACGCGCGGCCGATGACGCCGCCGCGGCAGTAGCACTGGCCGCTGGCGGCCTCGCACGAGCTGTTGAGCGAGCCGGCCGCGTAGCACTGGCATGGCAGGCATTCGTTCGTGCCGGGGAGCTTGTAGTGATTCTCCTGTGGTTGGAGGCAAATTACAATAAAAATCATTCTAACTAGATGTGATTTTTTTGGGGGCAAACAAGCAGACGGATCGCCTAATGGTAAGCGATCACCTTTCCACATAGACAATACAACATCAGAGGAGTTACAAGAGCGTTGCCGGCCTGTACGGCGGCGGTGTATTATAATATAATGCCACTGAACGAATGGAAAATTGATTGCAACGTCCAATTTTAACCTCCGTAACAAAGGTAGGTACTATTATATACAGGTACTATTGTTATATTTATATACAGGTGTAAAGCAACTTCTAACTTTTAGGTAGTTCCCGGCATACGCGAAACATATACGCATTTATACTAAACTAAAACCATCTGTAACGATTCAATACAAATGTCAGATTGTTTGTTTGGTTACGTTCAGCTGCTGTGAAAGCACAACGCTGGCACTTCGATAACTCCTATTCATGAGCGCCAGCTTCGTTCACTTATCTCTGTGCGATATAGATGTGGTTGCAAAGCAACAAATATGCCTTAGGAATATCCCTGACATTAGTTCCGTAATCCAGTAGAATTGGCCCGTTATACCAATGCAAATAGACAATTCTCACCACGTGGAATTTCAAAAAATGTTTCATCGACAATATTGAGTCGAATATGACAGAAAGTAACGTACTCGTCGATAGTAGTTAACTCACCTTGCAGTGGCAGTGTCCGGAGTCGCGGTCGCAGTGCGGGTGGTAGCCGGCGGCGAGGTCGCACGCGCACGGCCCGCACGCCGTCGCGCCCCACCATCCGCCCGGACACTCCTCCACCCCCTCCTCCACGCAACCGGAAGCTGGAGATATAGTAATAAAATTATATAATGTACTAAATTATGGAATAATTTGTGTGCAAACAACAACGGTGGCACTTTTTCTTCCAAATTGGTTCGGCAAAATTAGACATTATATATATCAATACAGGTTATTTCCATTAGATACCGCGTGAACTCGCAATAGTCATCCCGCAGTGTAGGCAAATGTGTAATAAATATGTATTGAGTGGCGACCGACGTGGGGCCTATCTTACCATCTTATCTTCGATATTCTTGTCGTAGTAGCAGAAAAGTAGAAGCAGGCAATAGGAATTTTCCCCAGTTGCCGCGAACTTTTAATAGCAATCGCGCCAGCAATGGCGCCCAACGTGGGGCCATTAAATAAAGTTTTTAGACATTTTTTAATGCATATTTTGCGTTAAACTCCAGTGAACTTACCAGTAAGCAGGTACCCGTCTTCGCAGACACAGCGGTAGCCCTTGTCGTCGTCGCTGGGGATGCAGTGCGCGCGCTCCCCGCAGGGGTTGAGGTCGCACGCGGCCACGCACTGCGGCCCATAGCGACCGCGGGAACACTCGCACGTCGTCGCGTCCCAGGAAGATTCGCATTTGCTCTGAATATGTTAACTCAGATTAAGTTTTGGAATGTAACTTCACACATTAGTTGGAAATTGGGAAGTTAGGAAACGACGATGGATTCGTTCAAGACCGAGCGGTATAGGCTTGGGAACGAGTAAAGCAACAACAAGATTGGAATGTTTCCGTCAGAGTTTGTAAACTTTTTTAGTAGGTAATCAAATTTAAAATTTGAATGAAAAAGTGCATTTTTGTAACTAAGGAGAAGCTTCTGATTAGCTTAATTAAACAAAAACGTTAAAAATTATACATGTACTTACATATGGCGGGCAGATAGACAGCATACAGTCAGCTCTAGATTGACATCCATCTTTCACATTTTCTATCGTTGTAGGCCGATTGAGTAGATTTTGATGTGTGCCTACCCTTACATCCTGAAAGGCAATACAATAAATGAATAACGATGACTTCTGACTCGTGAGACTTGTCCTATGCTGGCGAATAATGAGACAACAAACATATGGACCATCAAAATAGAAAAACAAACGACTTACCTGTATACAGCCTTCAAAGTACCCAACGTCAGAAGCCAACAACCCAGCCGTGCTATCCGGCCCGCCAATCAGAATCTTCCCTATATACTGCCCCTGGACCTTATTGGCCAGCATCGGCAGCAGAGCGGTCCTGAGCCCGTAGTCTATGGTTACGGAAATATCGGTGCCGAGCCACTTGATCTCAATACGGTGCCAGTTGCCGTCAGCCAGGGTCGTTGTTGGCAGGAACATTGTTTCACCGTTGTAGGAGTAGTGGAGGAGACCGGATTTTAACTAAGGGTAAAATAGAGATTTGTGATATTTACAAGAAAAAAATGTCTAAATAAGTAGTTTTGGATATTGGAAGTCCACAGGATAGTACCACTGCTAGCGAAACCATCAGGAGAGCGGTTTTTATCATCATCATAATTTCATACCTGTAATGGCATCTGCAGGACAAAGTTCAGCCCCACAAATTCAATTATGGGAAGGTTTTGCCGTAATGGCCACGTAGCGAATCTGCGGGTGAACCCTCACATTCAGTAGATTTAGCAATCGTAGTCTATTTAAACTGTTCATTATTATACTCCAGGGAAAGTCACTGCTATGGGTAAACCCCATAATTTCTAAAGAAGCCTTTTACGAAATCAGTGCGTACGGTTTTTGGCGAAAGGCTGGTGCCTGGTTTGCTGTAGCTATGGACTATAGTAATTGCGGATAAGAGACGGCAACTCATACTGATGAAGACGGTGCTGTTCTGGCCCACTTGGAAGGGCATGGGAAAGGCGTACTGTTGCCGCGTGCGCAGAGATAGGGCGTTGAGCCACGGCGGCTGTATGAGCCGCAGTAGAGGGTTGAAGGATAGCATGCAGTTGCCGCTGAATCACCAAGGGAGTAACGGTCGCTTTGTAACACTGTAACTGTTGGCAAGAAAGAGGAACTCACGCTTATGAAGACGGTGCTGTTCTGGCCCACTTGGATGGACATGAGGAAAGCGTCCTGTTGCCGCGTGCGTACAGACAGGGCGTTGAGCCACGGCAGCTGAAAGGGCCGCAGTTGAGGGTTGAAGGAAAGCATGCCGTCGCCGCTGAATCGCCAGGGTGCGTTAGTCGCTATAAAAGAAAAAAAACTTTTAAAAATGAAAACCTTGTGGGGCATGTTAGATTACCTGAGATATTCACCTTGAATATCCTTACATAAATTAATATTATAAATGCTATTTCTTGGTTTGTTAGCATGTCCTCTTTTCACGTGATAACGGGGCGACGGATGGACGTGATTTTTTGCATATAGATTGAAAAGTGGGGGAAGCCGCAAGAAAATCCTAGTATTGAATAACTTTGTGTTTTAGAAAACCTCGCGTGATTCGATTGGTAGTCATCTAGCTAGATCCTCTGGGAGATTTTAGAGGATAGGGGGATACTAAATGTTCTTCGAGTACTGGGTTTAATTTCACTAGTGGAGCGAGTGAGAAGTAAAAAGCATATTCTGGAAACAGCGGACTAAATGCTGGAGAAAATGAAAAAGATGGATTGCACTTACTTTCAGCACAGTCTTTTCCCGTGTGACCCTCGTTGCACTCGCAGAGGTAAGTGTCCCACAGCTCGCGACATTCGGCGCCGTTGTAACACGGCGTGGAACTGCACTGCGACCGCTTCTGCGAGCACCCGGCGATCGTGCCGTTGTCCGTCACGAAACTGAAGGAAATTCAACAACATAAGTACCCGTTTATATGTTATTTGAGCTTGAGCTAATGCGATCTGAGTGTTGTGTTGTTGATTTAGGGTAACTTGTCTTCTAGTTTATGAGAGAGAACAGAAGCGAGATCTCTTGGTTATACCTGGGGAACGAGGTCGGATAAAAGTTGGTCGGAAGTTTATAAAACACTTTAAACTCTCTCGGTTTGTACACATTATTAAGTTTAAGACGGGTCTAACACGAAATGTTTTGTCTTACATATACAACGTTTTTTTTTCCATTTACCCGTCCATTTAAATAAATAATTCGTCGGGTATTCATACAGTTGGGCGACATTTCTAGTGACAACTCGCTGTTTCACCAGTCCATCTGCGACCATGACGCATGAAACTGCATGGAAACGATAGATACTAAAGGGAAATAAAACATATCGCGTTAGACGCGTCATTGGTCGGGAGTTGTATATAAAATTTATGCAACAGATAGAGAAATTCGGTAGTATGACGTGACCATGTCACAATTAGTAGAAGACAGAAGCGTCGCCGTAAAATATATACTTAGGATAGTAATAAAACACAAAATGCTTCCTAATTTCATTATTGTATTACTTAACCAATAAAAAAAAACGAAAACCCGACTGCATAAAACAACTAAAAATAAAAAAAACAAGTCCAGTACCCTAGAAATTTGTTAAGTTATAATGGAAATGTTTAAAATCGCTATGTTCCATATTAGAATTTATTATTTGTTTTATGTGACTATCGATCATGAATCATGAAACATTTCCATTTTTTTATTATTTTTTTATTTTATACTTTTTAGATAAAATTATAAGCCTGTAAATTTCGCAGTCTTTATCGTCGGGGTTATTGCGAAGCTTGCACAGATTTATTTGAGAACGGCTTGCTAACCAACTTTAGATCGTTATAGTTCCTAACTGGTAATTCAAAATTAAAAATGATAAAAGAAACCTAATAATGATTTTCAAATCCCTATTCAATGATACCCCACTCGATATAGTACGTTAATTTTCATTTTTTTATTTTTCACAATATGGCGTCTCATTATCGCCATTTTGAGTTTTCATCATTTTCATGTCTTCAGTGACATTCGGACAGTTAAGAGGAATCGATTGATGTAAGCATTATGAAAATCGGTTCACGCGTTTGGTCCCTGGAGTGCAAGGAACAAACATGCATACATACATAGACTGATAAACACATTACCCTCCTTTGCGTCGCGCAGTCGGGTAAAAAGATACCACACGATACACAATCCAAACACACATCCTGAAGAGTCTTTGCAATGTTGCTGTGTTATAAACACAGATATTAGACTTCAAATATACTGAGTGAAATCAATTCGATGTATTTTCCCGCAAGGTAAAGCCGATCACCAAATCGAATCAGGTATTGATATTACCCTTTTCACACGTGGTCGAGATTTTGGTTTGAACTGTATTTATACTAGAAAAAAGAATGGTGATGCAACTAGAGTTGCGGAAAGCACTCGAATGGTTAGAACTGCTTAGTATGAATTGGTGACCATGAATGACCACAAACGAAATTCCAATTATATTACCTGTTCAAATCAATAAACCGATGATCGACGTGGAAGTCGGATATGCAGCCGACGAAATCCTTATTCTTCACTTGGAAACTGCTCGGTATGTTAGGCAGGCCGCCGACTTGAAGTGGTCCAGTTAAATCCAGAAACCTTAACAAAACAATAAATATTACAGCCAAAGATAAAAACACTGGTGCGTGTACCATTTGGGGAAGGGGTGGGCAAATCACTGAAATCGAGGTGTTTTTGTGCAATTTCTTTGATATTATATGTAATGCTACATAGAGATGTGAAAAGTAACTATTCAGGACACATATATACTTAATTATGAGTTGATAGGGTAAGTTCGTTCCTATCTGATGTAACTAGGCCTAGAAACAATTTTTAAGAAGCAGGTTTTTAAAAATATTCTACATCTTTTTTTCCGCCTGTGAGCAATTCTGAATTACCAAATTTTGCACATGTACTTTAAAAATCTAGGTCTACTAACTGATAGGAAGAAACTTACTCTAAATTGTGTAATACGGAGTTTAGACCCAAAATCAAATTTCGCCTACAACATTTCGACGAAGTCAACGTACTAAATATTTGATCAGTGTAAATCGTAGGCGCTTTAGCAGTGAAAGCGACGTTGCGTGCTCGCGCTTCGCCACGGCGGCGCAGCGTGCGTTTACGCCGTTGCCAGCTCGCTTCCATCTATCCATAGCGTAGCGATAATGTTTTTGAATTCATTCCGTCAACTGATTGCGTTTGTTTTGTTTTGATGTGTTCTATTCTACGATTTTGTACCAGTATAATAGGGATGATGACTAAATTTTAAAAATTAGTCCGTCTTGTAGATTAATAAAAATATTGGACACATTTATTTTCCTTTTTTACTAACCCGGAAAATAAAGGCGATACATTCAGTCAAAATGTCGCGTGACGTCACTCTTAAGTACAAATTTTACCTAGGAGTGACGTCACGAGCCCCCACTCTTGAAGTTAAACGCGATTTATCTGAGTATTTTTTTATAATTATGTAAATACGAAAACTACGTGTCCAATATTTTTTCATTATCTAACTGACGGACTAATTAGAATTTTGATTTTAATACCCCGTCATCATGCCTTTATATCAAGGTACTCTGTGTTTATTATTGTTACGAACCGGTAGTCTTTGAGGCGTTGTTTATTTCGGGGATTTGTCATGTTGTTTTGTATGTTATTGTTTGTGTTATTAGACATTTTATCTTGGTGTTTTGTACGGCGTGAGTCGCTCCGTGCGACGTAATTACTCGGAGATTCTTGAGTCCCTAAAACTGGGGAACAAGAACGGTGGCGGTGGTGGTAATGATAGTGATGGTGGTGATGGTGGTGGTGGTGATGGTGGTGATGATGGTAGTGATGGTGGTGGTAGTGGTGGTGTTGATGGTGATGATAGTGGTGATCGTGGTGGTGGTGGTGATGGTGGTGATGATGGTAGTGATGGTGGTGGTATGGTAGTGGTGGTCGTATGATAGTGGTGTTGTTGGTGGTGATGATGGTGGTGGTTCTGATGGTGGTGATGGTGATGATGGTGATGGTAATGATTGGGATGCTTGTGATGGTGATGATGGTGACGGTGGTGGATGGTAGTGGATGATGGTGGTGGTGGTGATGGTGGTGTTGATGGTGATGATGGTGGTGGTTCTGATGGTGGTGATGGTGATGATGGTGATGGTGGTGGATGGTAGTGGATGATAGTGGTGGTGGGAATGGTGGTGGTGATGGTGGTGGTGGTGGATGGTAGTGGATGATGGTGGTGATGGTGATGGTGGTGGTGGTGATGATGGTGGTGATTGTGGTTGTAGTGGTGGTGTTGATGGTGATGATGGTGGTGGTGATGATGACCACCACCACCATCATCATCATCATCATCATCACCATCATCACCATCAACGCCACCACTACCACCATCATCATCATCACCACCATCACCACCACCACCATCATCCACTACCATCCACCACCGTCACCATCATCACCATCACAAGCATCCCAATCATTACCATCACCACCATCATCACCACCATCAACACCACTACCATCCACCACCACCATGCACCAATGATCAACCAATCCTGAATACCAGTAGAAACCCCCAGGGTCCATCAGAATCTGGAAAATGGTTCAAAGTCCGGAAGCTCTTTATATCCTTCCGAAACCATAATTTAAAATAGGCACAAACAAAAATCTTTCTATTGACACAACACAAAATTTCAGCAAGCAGCAAGGTTATAAAACTGGAATAAAGTAGCCTCAAAACAAGCGCCACCATACTGCAAAAGCAGTCGATAATTCACAACTGGTCAATGCGCGATACGACGAGTCGAGAGAGAGCATCTAATATGCACTAGCCATCTAGCGCGCGCTCGAAGTATTACGTTCGGGCCGAACGAGCAAGGTCATTTCCCCATCTCTTCGCCTTGGGGAAGCGACTTACTTACAATGAAACAAGACAGTGTTAAATGTATGTAGCGTAGCGTTAGATTCGGTCTTTTGCGATTTCTTTTAATCATAAAATGTCGAAATTATTGGATGGATAAGATTGCTGGATTTCGACATGTTGTCAAAAAGTAAATTTGTCGACAAGTTAGTGATATAATGTTTTCCAACCGACTTTCGGAGTACCTAGCGTATCGTTACTATCTATTCTCAATCGCCGCAACTTACACAGGACTTTACAGTAGATGGCGGTACAAGCTGCATTGAAAGCCGGTTGGAAATAATTTGCTCGACCAATAGGGTACATGCATGATTTTTTTAAATCGTTTTTTTTAACAAAATATCAAAATAATGTAAAAACGATTTCAAAAAGTGAAATGAAAATTAAAATCGGCCAAGAAATACGTACGGTATAGGCATTTTAAACTACTAATTAGACAGCGATTTGACAGAGAGGTCAGACATGTACTTTTACGTCACAGTCCACTACGGCCATATACACACTCCATATTAAATTCTGTTTTGCTAGAAAGAGATAGAATGTTTGATCGCTTATAGCTTGGTTATTTTTATACTTATTCGAAAATTTCTTTTTCTCTACTGTTTGCTACATGAATGAGCTTTTAATAAAGTAAAAATAAAAATTCATGCATTTTCCCTATTGGGCTATGGTATGGAAGCTAGCCTAGTCGGTAAAGCGTCTGTGTTTTTCCGCAGTGCTGTTGGAAATGCAGATTCGAATGCTTCTCGAAGCATACATTTATTTTTGATTATTAATTTAGAGAAAAACATATGAGGTATGGAAGATGAAAAGATGGATGAGATGAGAAATATCCGTACTTTGCATACCTATGGCAAGTCTCCGTGGGTATATCGCAGCGCGCCGGTAGTATCTTCCTGGTTTGGTTCGCGCACGCGTACTTGATGCCGAAGTCGGCAGCTCCGACGAGAGACAGGTCCTTGTCACAGTCGTCCAGGATCATTGTCGCCGTCTGAGCGAATCAAGTTTAGTTACACCGTTATTATTATAAATAGAAGTTGGGAACCTAGTCATTGGAACCATTTTTCGATATGAGAGTAATTGTATAAGATTGGCGTACCTATCAAGGGAGATTGAAATTTCATTACACTTTGACGTTATTAGCATCTCAATCTAACTGAGAATATGATCAAGGTGTCACTAATTTCTTGTAGCAATAGTTTCAAACAAACGGACGGGAAATTAAGAGGCATGTGGTCAGCCCTAAGCCGTTACTGAGGAGCTTGTACAGTAAGAGTCAAATAATCTGTCGTAACCAAAGTACCAAATATACCGCAACACATCTTTATTCTTATAGGCAAACGATATATTTGACGCTTCGGATGCTACAGACTATTTGATGCTGACTGTACGATGAAGTCCTGTTGCTCTTAGCGCACCTTGTAGATGTTAAGTTTTTTATATTACTAAGGTAAGGCAGCCACCGCAGCCTATGGACGCTGGCAATGCCAGGAGCATTAGGTACGTGAGCGTTGCCGACCCTTAAATAATTATTTACGACACAAGTGCGGTAAGTAGGTTATTTAGGGAATAGGGTAGTTTCCTGGATATAAAAATATTATTCTAATTAGTCCGTTAGTTAAAATAAGGAAAAAATATTGGACACGTATTTTTTCTATTATCAATCAAATGAAAAACAAGCGAAATGCGGTCGCACGGCGTGACGTCACGAGGAACTTTGACGGGTTATATCTTCATAATTTCTTGTTTAATTGTCAAAATAATAAATACCTGTCCAATATTTTCTGAAAATCTAACTGACGGACCAATTATATATTTTTAGGACACAAGCCTTATTACCCATTCGCTCGTATATCGTACAACGTTTTACAATAAACATGCTCGGAAGATGCCTATGTTGGTCCATAAGTGCATTGTAAAATTATTTTCTCCAACTTGCTCGGAAATGTTCCCATTAATGTAGTAAAAACACACCGCGAAGTCCATCGTTATATACGTTGATACGATAATCAATTTAAAAAAAAGTGACATTACTTTCCGGACAGGCCTGGGAAGTGTACATTATTGTGCAGGTTTTTACTTTTAATTTCATCCAAGACTTTGAAAATTCACCATACAGCCAATAGTAACTAAAAACCGAGAGTTAAAAAAACTTTTATTGTTTTCTGCGTTTCGTTAATGCATGGTTAAAGCCAATAATAATAAAAAAGAAACAATATTAATTATTGTGTCCAAATCATATATATATTTGTTTATTTTGTTTGTTTGTTCTCTATGATCTCTTTTGGCTTGTAAAGCCATTTTAGAGTTACTGCAGTTACTGCTGGAGCGAGGCACAGGGTCCAAAACATTATACAGTTTATTTAGTCTTAATGATCTACTGGGACTGATAAATATTTTGTAGCAAAGGTATGTTTTTAAATGTTGTGCGTTTAGGAATTGCCGATTCAACTAAAAGTAATAATGCATATATTTATTTTAACTATTGCTATGGGTTTTCTTTTCATTTATTTTCATTACTATATTTCATGTGGAACCAAATATACAATTCGGACCCAAAACTTTTAACTTTAATATACATAAAAAAAAATTAAGGCGGGAACGTGAACTTCATTTAATTGTCAAAGATTGTCTGTCATGTTATTTTTACGGAAATTAGTTACATAAACATGTGTCAAATTTCCTCGCATATTTGGAGAAAAGCAGTATACATGCCTCGGCAGGAATGTAATTTTGTCGATTCGTATCTATTGAAACCGTACTCATCCACGAAATGACTTGGGCCTCTGCAGTAATATATTATTACCACACGTGTGCGGTAAGTGTGGTACTTTACCGACGTGTCTATGTTGGCTTTTACGAAGCGGCACTATCCGAGCATGTGTATTGTACAAACCTATTTACTCCTCTCTTGAAGATTCCCATACTGTAACCCAACTGTGGAACAACTCACCCTGTTAAAGTAATCCACCTCGACAGTGTGCCACATGCCGTCGGCCAGGTCTCCGGCCACCGTCACCTCGGCCTTCCCGCCGCCGAGCGCGAACGTGAAGCGTACCCCCGCCCCGCCAGCGCGCCCCGCGCCGCTACTGATGAGCTCCAGCGCCAAGAAGTCGTGTCGCTCGTTGTACCGCCCGTTGTACAGAAGCAAGCCGGATGCGCCTTGAGTTGCGAATCTGATGGAGAGTTACAAGTTTTTATTTCAAGAAATGTTTCTCTAAGTTAATATTATGTTGCGGTTTAAGTGCGACGGGAGTTGATCGGAAGGTGCAAATACGTCTAAGAATTAAGGAATTCGTTTTATTACTTAACTCTCAGCTCACACATGGCGGTTTTATAAGCACCGTCGATGATACAGCCTTAGCAGAGGATGCCGCCTTCCTGCTTAAGCAAGACTGGGAGCTAACTTGGTAGAAAATCTATACAATTTCACTTACTTGAGCTTCAAATGAACTCGATGCCGCCGTTTCAGCCCAGGGAAGGTCAGGAACGAGGATTGCGGGAAGCTGCGAGCTCTGAGCTCACACATGGCAGTGGTATAAGCGCCATCGATGGTACATCCTTGGCAGAGGATGCCACCTTCCCGCTTTGGCACGCATTGGGAACCGCCGCGGCAAACTGTGCCGTCACCGTTCAGGTCGCAGGACGCTTTGGTTAAAATCGTCTCGCAGTTTACGCCTGATGGAACAAATATTGGTTAATAATAAGGTACATCCGTTAGATGGACATGACCTAAAGCAACTGATGGTTACTGGGAAGATCGATGGAAGGAGACCCAGGACGCAATCAGACGGTAAGACCAAATCTGCTTAACACGCATCACCAGTTATCAGTTTCTTTATTGCTTTCATAGGTACAATAGCTGGAAATTACATGAATTCTCTCCATGACGCCAAGGATAGACATAGATCATCATCAAAGAGGAGCATTGTCAAACGGAAATTGATCTCTCATCTGAGGAATTACGACTCCCGTAATACGAGGGGCGTTCAATATATTATCGGTATGGGTATGATCCAGTATTATCATCATCATGTTTGATGATGGGTCATATCATCTCCCTATTCAATAATAAAATAAGCAAATAAAAAAAGGATATCATTAATTTGTCTTTATGTAATAGCTAAACAAAGACAACAGTATGAAATCTGTAACGACGGCAGTAAAACTGGAGCCTGTTTTGATTATTGTTTAGGATGAAGTGAGCAAAATTTTGGTACAGTAATTGAGAAAATTGACTCTGAAAATACAAGATTGACTTAATGCGGTGCCTCAAAAAAAATCAAGACTTATGGAATTACATTTTCAAAGAACTGGTAACTTGTCAAAATTCTAAGTAGTTTTTCAGGCCGTCAAAAGAAAATTATATTTAAAAAAAATTGCGAGCATAAACTAAAAATATACGCATATATAAATATTAAGGGAGTGTGATACAACATTATCCTAGTGCAACTAAAAAAGCTGGTCAAAGAAAATACGAAGAAAACAAATACATAAATTTTATGACGTTTTCTTTAGACAGTAGTTCAGATTACCATGTCTGCTGCTCAGGGCCGCAACTTCTAATCAATAAGTCAACATAGCCCAAATGCTTGACTAATATTTCCTTTTTTCTAAAACTGAAAAGTCACTAACAAAATCGGTGCACCACCGATGAAGCAAAAGATAAAGCAAATTTCGCTAATAAAAACTTTTTTTAATGTTGAGAATATAAATAAAAATATTTAAATATATTATGTACGCATACAAAATACGAAAGAGCAAAACTATTACAAAAAAAATACATCATACGAATAACTTCACATTTTTACACTGATACCGAGAATATATTGAACGCCCCTCGTATATACTCCCATAATGAGGAACACGACGCGAGCAGGGCTTCCGGTAGTAAATAATAAAACATGAAATTGGATAAAAAATATTGTTTGTGTAGTAATAAACATACTTGTATATGCTCTGATTTAGAGTCATTAACACACATGATTGGTTTAATAATTGAAATGAAACATCAATACTTTTATAATCTTTATATCATGAGACCTGAAACACGTGACATCATAATGGCAAAACATAGCTCAGTTATTCTGTCAGTTTAGTCGTAAACAACAATCCTATTTACAACCACAACCTAAATACCCTATTGTAGTAAAAGGACTCGCCAGCGTGCCAGCTGCGAGACATTCGAAAACTCGTCGTTCTATTATCACATCTGTAAATTCATGAGCGAGAATTATGGACAGTGATCACCTGATTAGTGATAGTGTTAACTCTCCACTTCTTCAATCCACGAACTCGACTCGGAGTTCCTATCTGTACCATATGTAGGCGTACATTTAGTCTAACGACTATTCTATAGGGATACTACTTATAATATGTGAAACTTTATGTAGCTAGAATTACCGGTGTAACCGGGCGCGCAGACACAAGTGTAGCCCCCCTCGCGCCGGATGCAAGTCCCGTTGTTGATGCAGGGCGACGAGTAGCAGAGGTCCACTTCCGTGTCGCACATGTAATGATCTCGTGAGCCTGTAACAAATATAATAACAAATAAATTAAGTGAGTTAAATACGTTAATCTTCGGTAGCCCAATGGTTCAAGCGTACGACTTCAAACGGTTGGTCGCGGGTTCGAATCCGGCCTGTGAAATTGAGTTTCTCAGAATTTATGTACGGAATGTCATTTGATACTAACCGCTAGCTTTCCAGTGTAGGAAAACATTGTGAGGAAACTTGCATACCTGTCCGCACTGGGCCAGCATGAGCCCATCCCCTCACATCCATGAGAGGAGGCTTGTGCCCAACAGTGGGGCATGTAGACTGATGATGATGACGAAATGCGTTAAATTTTTAGTTCAAGTCACAACAGAAAGAAGTGGGATAGTCTCATTTTTGGTGCCTACAGCTTCCAGTGTCACACGCACTACTCACGCGAACACACTCAGGCAGGGCTCATGGACACACATGTTGCCTCTGACAGAAGACAGGGCTTATAAGAATGTCCTGTTGTTGATGTTACCTGTGAACCCTTGAGGGCACTGGCAGGTGAACGTGGTGACCGGGTAGATGGGCCGGAACAGCACGGAGTCGCTGGCGATGAAGCCGGACGCGTTGCCGAACTTGAGCACCGTCAGACACTCTTCGTAGTTCAGGCAGGGCTCGTGGACGCACACGTTGTCGTCGAATGGCAACACCTGAGATTTTTTTTCAGTTTTCAATGAAAGCAAGCTATAAATATTTTAGCTAAAATCGTAACGTTTTTACCTAAAATATTTACTACCATGATTTTAATCAACTTTGTCGCTCACGTGACGACTATGGCAGCTACCTCATCAAAATAAATAAAGCACTAGTAAACACGTCATAATTAAGTTATGAATGACTATGATACCAAAAAATCGGCTCTATCTTAGACAGTATCAAAAGAATGGCATTTAATAACTTATATCTTGAATGGACGATGCCACTTGCTATGATAGGATCACACGTTCTAACCAACTGAGCTACAAGATCAAACCAGAACGTCTCCAAATTTGGTCATTATTTTCGCAATGAATCTTAGTTTATTTTCTTCTTCGACCTATATTCTTCTACAATTGAGTGTAGGTTGAGCTGTTTGTCTTCCTGTTTTCTTTTTCTTTCTACCACTTTGGTAATATCAGCAGGTTTGGTAATAGGACTAGGTCGCAAGGCTGTCAAATGCTGGCTATCAGCCACGTTTTTACATCCCTTTTTTTAACCAACTCAAAAAAAAGGTGGAGGTTCTCAATTCGTCGGAATCTTTTTTTTTAAATTTAATCTTTATAATTTATTTCATTTGGTATGTAGCGGTGTATTGCGAATGCGTACCTGTACAGTGGCCAGCCGGGCGAGCGTGGCGCGGTGCAGGTACACTCGCTCGCGCAGGTGCGTGGGCGAGTAGTGCGGCGCCGTGTCCCCGCCCACGCCGAGCTCCGCGTGAGGCCGCCGCGCCGAGAACGACACGTTCAGTATGTTGCCGTGAACATCTGTATCGTCCTGCAAAATATTCATCTTGAAAATTCGTTGGCCAATAAGGTAGCAAAAATCACTACTCAAAGCAGCTGACATACAGACTATATTTGTGTTACAAAAAAGAGCGATTCGTTCTATATATAACTTGAACTCCCGTGACTCCTTAAGAGAACTTTTTAAAGACATCAACATATTAACCGTAGCGTCCCAATATATTTATGAAAATATTATTTATGTTATTAAGAACCTAGAGTCTTTTACTAGGAATTCAGATATCCACAATTTTAATACTAGAAATAAAAACAAAATCGCTATTAGAAAGTTCCGCGTTCGTAAAGTAGCCAAATCATTCGTAGGCCAATGTATACATTTTTATAATAAGCTACCAGATGATGCTTTGAAATTATCGTTTCCAGCTCTCAAAAAGTACTTAAAAGAGTCCCTAATGGCAAAGGCTTATTATAGGGTAGAGGACTATTTAACAGACAAAAATGCATGGCCCAAAACAGAAACCAAATAATTTACTTTTACCGGGACACGGTTCTTATAAGGTGGCATATCAAACGTATGTAAGTTGTTTTAAATAAAAATCACTATTTAGCTTTTTTATATTCTAGATTTTTTTTTTTTTTGCTTTTATAAGTTTTGATATGTTTCCTTGAAGAACTACGCATTGAGTTTATACTCAAAACATATATTTAGGTTAGGCTAAGCACGAATATTGTAATAGATATAAGAGTTATTTCGAAAAAATGACTGACTGTTGAGTTTGTTTCGGCTTTCTTCTCTTCAGTGGTCTCCTCTTGGGAAACGCCGTAGAGTCAGACTTGTAAAAGTGCCCTTGTGGCCTACTTACAGAATAAAGATCATTATTTCATTTATTATTTCATTATGTAACTGTCATAAAAAGGACGAAACAAACGATAATTTTGTAATTTGATAACGTTTTTGAGGCTAAATGTCGAGTCCCTTGTGAATCCCTATAACCTGTTTATGTCATAACTAGAGTAAGGTATGATGGCTGCAAGTTTGTCAACGACAAGCCCTAACAGAGACGAAAGGAAACGCCCGGTTTTCACGTCGTTTCGTCGCACTTTGATAAGAGTTGAACAACAGCGTAAAAGAGAGGAAGCTGCATGATTGTATTCTCACCTGTTTACAGAAGACGCAGATGTTCTCTTTAGGAAGGTATTGTAGAGATTGCAAATCACATTGATAGTATTTCAACCTCTACACTAGTATAGGAGACAGATAGGCAGATATTTTAAAAGTAAATGATTTATTTAAATTAAGAATATCAACTGTCTCATTCTAACGTTTGTTAATAGGATTTTAGTCTTAAGACATCTTCCGAAGAGAAAACCATCCAAGACTTCTATAAAATGTGTTTTACTACCATCCCCTACATTTAATGAAGCTGCGGCGCTCCCTTATCACAGTATGATGGCTGAGTGAGCAAAAACAGGAACCGCTCAGCTGTCATGTCGTTCAGCCCCATTGTGGTCGAGTAGACCATCTATAGAGCTGCGTCATTGTACTCACCTGTATACTGAAGACGTAGATGTTCTCCTTGGGGCACGGTATAATTGCCGCGAGTCCGTCTATAAAGAAGCCCAGCAGCGGAGACAGGAACCGTTCGGCCGTCATGTCGTTGAGCCGCACTGTGATCGAATTGAACAACATCTCTTCAGTGACCAGTCGGACAGATAGTTGCATCATTGCTTTTATCTCGTTTACGCCGTCTGTAAAAAATATAAAAAATGAGTATACTGACAAAGACAAAAGGTATTTGAAAATAATTTTAAGTATGAAAAGATTTAACGCATGCCTAATACATACCATGCGTCAAAAAATAAAGTCAGGTCAATTATTTGCTATTTAGTTTCGTCGTACGACAAACCCGATTACTAGTTATATTCAAGGAGGTTGATGTTTTTTTGAGTATCAAACGTAAACTGTAGTTTTAAAAACGACGTTTAGTGAGAGTGTAAAAGTGAAGAATAGGAATAAAGTTTCTTATCCTTCACATTGATGTGACAGAATAATGTGAAGGTGAGTCTGTCGGGAGTAAATCTTGGAATCAATTGTTGTATAAGAGTTTTAGCTAACGTACCTGTGACTGATATTTCCATGGTAGCCAGTTTGGGCACGTTGGTGTTGAGCTGCGGCGACAGCGTCATGGAGCCAGTAGTCTCGTTCAACAAAACCAGATTTGCGTTGTTGCCAGATAGTATCCGATATTGAAGCTGTGAACAATAATGTAGTTAACAACACCTCCAATGCTCCAGCGCAGGGGCCGTTTTCGTTACCGTAAGGGATATCAGTACCGCTACGTTATAAAGGTAGCAAGCAGTATTCCGGTTAACCTTTATTAAAACGGTAGTCGACCGGTACTATATAGGTACCGAAACATTTTGATTGTAACTTTAACGGTGTAGGTACTTACTCGCGGCGGCCCGCGCGGCGAAGAAGACTACTAAGGTATTGAGAAGGGGGAGCGGTGTGCGGGGAAGCGGCCTTTACCATTATGAAAACGATTCAGGTATCGAAAAAATAACGGTACCGTTATATTTTACTACCGAAAAGTTTATTTTGCGCTATGGAAACCTAACCGAAACAAAACGGTATGGCATCATAACATTTTAAATATCAGTCTCGCTCACTCTCTCTCAGTGTCTCGCGTTCCTTAATGTAATAGGAAAAAATATCTCAGCCAGTCTACTTTAATACTCTTACTATTGATAAAAGAAGTGAATAAATGAATAACCCTTACTTTGTCAGTGACATCAGCATCATAAGCCGGCACTCTCCCAAACGGTCCCACAGGGAAGCAATCTTTGTAATTGTTGAAGATAATCTGAAAGTCCTTCATAACAGGCGCGTTGTCGTTCACATCGGTAACTAAGATTTCGACTCTGACGTCATTCCACAGCGGAGGACTGGCGGCTCGGATGATCAGTTCGTACTTCTTCCGAGGACTTTCATAGTCCAGGTCGACCATTGTCACCAGTTCGGCTTTGTCTGAGCCTTGTCGTGTTTCGAGGGAGAAACTGCTGGAATCGTCGCCACCTGAAAAAAATACGTCATTGAACAAGGTTTATCAGTCGATTAAAACAAATAGCTCAAACTCGGTAAGATTGCGTTACTCTATTACAGCACCTTTGACAAAATTGTCTGTCTCTTTTCTTTCAATACAAACGAGAAAGACATCACAGGATGCTATGTCGCGCGACAAGGGCAATCGCGGTAATTTGTGCTACACCGGTAGAGATCATATGACCACCAATCCGGCTTCATCATCAGATCAGCTCGATGTTGTTATATTATGATAATGTCACCTAACTTACATAAGTATGCCAAATTTTAGCTCAATTGGAAACCGGGATTTGGGTCATATTTAACTACAAAACTACCGTGAGACTCAGACATATTTAGATTACAATAGCGTTTACCCACATCGTAAAAACGGAGTACTGCTCGACATGTTTCGGTCCAATACGAGGACCTTAGTCATGAACAACGAGTGGACACCGACGCAGGCCGTCTCACACTACGCCTCAAGGCTCTGACAGCCCGGCTACTCGCAGCAGGCGCAGGCGCGGGCGACGAAGGCACCGATCTACCCTCGTTTTCATTGTCCATAGTCGGCTAATGTAATAGGGATGATGACTAAATTTTAATAATTAGTCCGTCTTGTAGATTAATAAAAAATATTGGACACTTCTTTTTTCTTTTTTTACTTAATCAAAAAATAAAGGCGATACATTGAGTCAAAATGTCGCGTGACGTCACTCCTAAGTACAATCTTTACTTAGGAGTGACGTCACGAGCCCCGACTCCTAAACTTTAATACGATTTATCTCAGTATTTTTTTTATTATTTTGAAAAAGCAAAAAGTACGTGTCCAATATTTTTTTATTATCTAACTGACGGACTAATTAGAATTTGGATTCTAAATAATACCCCGTCATCATGCGTATTTAACTTGCAAGATTTGACCCACACATACTACTAACAAGGCAAGTTAAATAAAAACTAGTAAAAATGAAAGACAATGCGTCAGTTACCTTTGATGGAGTAGTGTACGACTGCGTTAGGCCCCTCGTCAGGGTCGTGCGCGTGTATGTCCCCCACGGTGGTGCCGATGGGGCTGTTCTCGGCCACGTAGAACGTCAGGCAGTCGCTCTCGAATATTGGCGGGGAGTCGTTAATGTCCTCCACTTTGATGTGCACGATTACCTGTTAACAGACGATATGTTCTCAGTTATTAGTCAGCTGTGATGTATGAACTTATCATCGCCCAAGTCTATTCATACGAGTATTTTGTAGTTGGGCTAATCTTCAGCGGAATAAATGATATTCAGAATTAACTTTAAATCAAACCGAAAGGCAGTCCTGAAGTTCAGTCACTATAGTATTTGACTCTGCATTTTTCTTTTTTCGAGGATTCAACGATATGAATTTGCCGAACAATTTGTTAACACTTATGAGAGATAAGAGTAAAGTATCTCATAAAGTTGAAAAATAATTTGACTGTTACTATACTGTGTCAATAAGCTAAAATTGAGAAATTATGTATAATGAGACATACACAAAAGAAAAAGATATGCTACGGCGACTGCAAGTAAAGCTATAAGATGAATCAAATCATATACTACTCAAAACAATATAAGGGCCACTAAAATAATTGATTGTAACGTGATAATATATATTAGTTGGTAAAATTTATTTTACACACTCTGCAGCTAAAAAGGCGTTTGTTTTTGTTTAGCTAATAATCGATTAATTAAATAGCAATTGCATTATTCGTTTTAATTGAGATAAAACTAGTTTACTGTAACCACAAAAACTGAACAGAAATTCTCCGCGCAACAGTGGCCCCTATATTGTTTTGAGTAGTATATGATGATAATAGCTGAAAATACATACCGTTGAACTCTGGGGCGGAGTTCCTCCATCAATCGCCAGTGCCTTCAAATCGTACGTCGCCACCGACTCTCTGTCCAAAGCCTTGTTGGTCCGGATGACTCCGGACGCCGGGTCCACCACGAACGAGCCTTCTTCTCTGTCTTTAGGCTCCAACTCGTAATGCACGCGCCCGTTTAATCCGACGTCCGCATCGGACGCGGCTACCTGGGTTACTGAAGTACCTAAAACAAACATAAAGCGATTTACAATTATAGAATCATACTCAGATATTCGTTTTGACTTGAAAATTCCTACATTTTGACAGCAAATTGTGATTACAATACACGGCATTTTGTAAGCGTAATCATTCATGGGTCATTTAGCCGATCTTTTCTTTATATGTTATAATAACGTGGTCTTCTTTGTTTACTTTTAGTTACTTAAATAACTAAGTAAATATTTAGTAGTACTGATCTGCATATTTTTTGGAATTTACAAGCGCTGCCTTACAAGAATTCGCCATTTGCTACGAAACATACTCGTAGTTTGTAAACATACCAACTAAAGCGTCCTCCATGATACTGGCTGTATATAGCTGTTGCTTGAACACTGGCTCGTTGTCATTGACATCTACCACGGATATTTCTACATCCGTCGTGTCTGAGAGGGATGGAACGCCGCCGTCGCGAGCTGTCACTGTGAGTAGATAACCTAAAAAAAGAATAGAAAAAAAAAATTCAATCAATATTTAGCCGGATAATTGAAGGCTGGATGCTGATTTAGAAAAAACATCAAATAGTGACACAACATAAGGTTATCAATCAAATTGCTTCAGTGTTTTCGTCCCGTCTAGCGTTTTTGAACAACTGAAATGTTGGAATGTGTTGTTTGATTGATCGGCGAATTTTAGTCAGGGACAAAAAAACACAGCAAATTTTGAACTATTTGTAATATTTTCTATAAACTATTTGTAACTGACTGTTTGAATTTTTTCACTGCTGTTAGTTTTCGGTACGAGAAGATGTGAGCACATTATTAAGTTAGAACTTGTTGAGTTCTCGAAGTTGAAGTCATAGCACACTTGAGCGTTACTTAACTCCTTTACTGTACGTTGTTAACATCAATAGGCAATTATTGCTGATTTGAGCACTTTGATTTTGGAAAAGCCGGTATATTCTATGATAAGACTCACCACTCATAGTCTCCCGGTCGAGCCGCTTGTTAGTGGTGATGGCGCCGGTCTGCGGGTTGATGACGAACTCCTGTTCGTGGTGCGTCACCGCCTCGTTGGAGATCTCGGAGCTCAGGGTGTATGTGACCTGGGCGTTCACTCCCACGTCACTGTCCGTCGCTGATACCACTAGGACTGTAGTGCCGATTGGAGCGTCTTCGAATACCTTTGGAAAAATATACAAAACTAGAAGGCGCACTTCGTTCGCGGGTGGGAAAATGTCACCTCTTTTTTTCTTTAATATAGTCATGTAAAAAATATCCTATAACCATCTGGAGATACCCAGCTACCCGTGTACCAAAAATAGCCACAATGACACATACAAACATACATAAAATCCAAAAAAAAAATTTTTCGTTATAGTGACCAAATAGTCGGTAACAATCAATTTTTTGAAAATATCTTTAATTTACAGACATTTCCTTTTTACAACTTTATAATAGTATAGATATAGATATATCACAAAGTTTTTTTGGAAGATTGATTGGTAGATGACGCTGCTTACTCCCAAAGATTAAGGGATTTTATGTTCAGTCTCCGACCGAATCATAAGGAAATGAAGGCTTTAAATTGTTGTGGTGTCCCCAAACACGTTAATAGTAGGTATTAGACATCGTAGTACGGAGACTCCTATTTTGATGCTTTTACTGTACTGTATAAAAATGGTTTGGATCATGTTGAATATCACTTACCGATGCAGTATAGGGTGCATTCTCGAACACAGGGGAGTAGTTGTTAGCGTCAGTGATATTGATGTGCACCATGGCGTTGTCGGACCGGCCGCCATTGTCAGTGGCGGTCACCGTGAGGACATAACGTCGTTCCTGCTTGAAGTCCAGCGACTGAGCTACGGTGATGAGGCCGCGACCGTTTTGAGAGGTTATTGAGAAACGGCCGCGGGTGTTGCCGCCTGTGATTTCATAATGTAGCCTGCGAATTATAATTAGTCAATTTATATTCTGAGATTAAATAAATAAATTTTATAAGTTCGTGCTCGGTGATTTTATAATATCGATACACAAAAGCTTGTTCGTTTGTTCTGATGATATGAGTCAGGGCAATAGGGTACATGCATTACATTTTTTTATCGCTTTTCTTAACTAAATATCGAAATACCGTAATAACGATTTCAAAATGTGAAATTAAAATTTAAATTGGTCAAGAAATACGCAAGATACCTATAGGCATTTCAAACTACTAATTAGACAGAGAGGTCCGACGTGCACTGTTACGTCATACTGCACTGCAGCCATATAAACTCCATATTAAATTCTGTTTTGCTAGAAAGAGATAGAATGTCATGTTTGATGGCTTATATCTTGGTTATTTTTATAGTTTGTTACATGAATGAGCTATTATCGCGCTTCTTCTGGGTTAGCAGTTATAATGTACAGCAGTGTCAGTAATTGCGTATATGTTATCTATTTAATCGTTTAAGTACAAGGTATTATTTAAGTCGGATACACAATCGAGAGGTTAAGGATAGGATTAGTTAGTCACTTAATGCAAGCGTAGGTCAGGGTGATCAGATCTTCGGGATCATCTTTGTACCGACCTGAAAAGGAACTTTTTGCTAAGAGAAGTGCAAAACGTTCAAAAGAACCCAGCCTTCCCTTCTACTCGGAGTTTCTGGATCCCGCCTACCATTAACTACATATCAATCATGAAATAGCTTGAAATTGACATATCGTCATTTTCCGTGTTAGCGACAGTGACGTTATCTATTATCCGGTGGGGTAGAACTGTCTGATGAAGTAATTTGGGCTATCACATCACCTGTTGTCCTCATCAGCGTCAGTGGCCGTGACGGTGACAACCGGCGTCCCAGGGGGCTCGTCCTCCGCCAGCTGGACGTCGTACTGCGCAGGCGCGAACACCGGGTCGTTGTCATTTACATCCTGCACCACCACCACTACTGAGGCGGTGGCGGAGCGTGATGGGGTGCCGCCGTCAGTAGCTGTTACCTAAAAAACGATCATTATATACATAGGGAATGCAAACCGGTATACCGGTAAACCGGTCAAATACGAAGCCGGTAAATTACCGGTAATTATAACCCAAAACCGGTTTTTTACCGATATATATAAATATTGGTTTACGCTGATGTTTGTATGTACTACAAAACGACCCGTACTTTATCGATCCGGATTTTATGTGGTTTAACGATTTAATTACCTTTTATTAGTTTTAAAAATGTTTCTACCGTTTTAGCCCAAACTAAAAGTGAACCAACCCAACTAGGAATCATTCTTATATTTAATTTACACTTAATCTCAGTGTTCCATTTCTTATTAAGTACATAGAATGAGCTGTTGCATCGTTTCTTTATATCACAAATTTATAAAAAAACCAACAACCGAAAACTAAAATATTATGTCCCGTTCAGCACTCTAATTAGCTCATAAGTTCGCGAGTTTCTTTCACAACGGGACGAGCGATGTTTGTTTGGCCTGTGTATAGTGCATCTCCGGTACTGTCTGCATAACAATGAATACTATCGGTAGACAGCATGTCATTGACATGCAGCAGAAGCAGCGTTGGACATAGTACGAAGCCTTAGGGGACGCCTGCGTTAATAACCATGGTTTTTGAGCAGCTGCCATCAACCACGGCTCTTATGCTTCCGTTGGTTAAAAAGCTGGAGACCCATTTGCACAAACCCTCGGGTAGTCCGTAAGATGGCAACTTCCATAGAAGACCCTGCAAGACCCGATCGAACGCCTTGACTATGTCTAGGCCAATGCCTCACCTTGACTCTCAATGCCCGAGGCCCAGCGATGTGTGAGATATACTAGGAAATCACCATTGCAGCGACCGTGGCGAAAGCGGCATTGACGGTCGCTGATCAAGTCGTGTTCTTCTAGGTATCTTAAGAGCTACGTGTTTATCACACGCTCCATCACCTTAGAAAGAAGAGAGGTGATTGCGATAGGCCTGTGATTCAATAGATCTGACCTGTCTCCTTTTTTGAGCACTGCATACACATAGGCAGTCTTCCACGAAGACGTTTTCCTGCGTCTTGTGGTAAGAAAGCGCGAAGAGGCGCGTTAACACAGGGCAACAACTCAGGAGCATACTGCTTCAGCACCACTTCCGGTATACCGTCTGGCCCACTCGACTTGTGAACATCTAGACAGAGCAATTCCCGTCGGACATCCCTTTTTTTCGCTTCCGCTCTCTCGTCGGTAGCGGACGCGTCTTTTGTTTGCACTGGCTCCGTGATGAAATATTCGCGAAGTTAAATTGTGATTGGTCTATTTTGGATTTTTCGATTCCTTGTCGCTCCTGTGGTTCTCTTACGAGTCGGCTCCTCCTACTGGGCGGTCGTAGAAAAAGACAAATAGTGTTGGCTCCGTTGGGATTTGAACCTGCGCCGCCAGATCGAAAGTCCGGCGTTTACACCACTGGACCAAACATCGCTCTGGCACAGCGGCGAAATCGACGACTGGTTGGCGCGGTGACGTCATTACGGCAAGTGCATCGGCTACGACTGTCTGCTACGAGGTGCTACGCAGTGTGTTGCGCGGCTCGGTCATTCGAAGTGCTACGGAGTGCTACATTGCTACTGAGGAAGTTGATAGTACGCGTGAGTACACAATGTTAAGAACCGGCAGTTCCGATATGATGTGCCATGCGTGTAGAGGTGTCCTTGACGTCGGAGATGAATACCTACAATGTATGGTAACCTCTTGTGGTTTATTGTATCATTATTTATGTTATAATAAGGAACTTACGTCTGAGGAGAAAGCTACCTGGGTGTGTCCTGAGTGTTGCAATGCGCGGAAAAAAGGTGGGCGTAATTGCGATACCCCTGTCGGTACGCCGACCAGCACCAAGAACGTGGCGTGCAGGAAGAAAAGTGAGTCCTCTCTCTCGGCACCTGAGCTTACGAAGGATACTCATGTCGGTGCGCCGGCCAGCACTAAGAATGTGGCGTGGGGAAAGAAAAGTCAGTCCACTCTCTCGGCACCTGAGCCCACGAAAGATACTCCTGTCGGTACACCTGCCAGCATTAAGACGGTACCTGAGCTCACGAAGGATCTATCGGTAGCGCAAGAATTACAGCTTACGCGAAACCAAATGACCGTGTTGACTGGTCAACTGGCCAATGCTATCGCAGCCATTGCGCAGTACCAGAAGTCGCTCGCAGAAAGTGTTAAAAATTTCAACCTTATCAACGAGAGGCTTATGAAGTTGGAATCGGTATCGGTATCGGTGTGTCCCTGTAAATGCGGTGAGTCGGGGCCTCCTCCTTCAGGGATTAATACCTTGTCACTCAAGCCGAAGCCCAGGCGGAAACGTCGTGCAAAGGGGGTTTCATCTAGTCAAATGAGTGCTCTCACAGTGAGCGTCGATAGAACATCGTCCGAGGAAGAAACACACTCGTCTAGCGGTGTACCTACTGCCTTACCTAAGAAAATTAACTCGGAGCAGGCTGACAGCGCCAAAGACGGAGGGGAGGCTACAGCTGAGGACTTTCAAGAGGTTTGTAACCGGAAGCGGCGATTCACTTCCGTACGTGGTACTGCGGGTCCTGATGTGAACCCCCTTAGGGCAGTGGAGCAGCGCAGATTTATTCACTTGTGGAACATGGTTTCGGGAGCGGATGATGTACGTGAGTATCTCCAGACACTAAACCCTGAATGCATCTATGTGGTTGAAGAGCTTAAGCCGAAAGGAGAATATAAATCGTTCAAAATAGGTGTACCTGCGAAAATGTATGAGATGTGCCTGACCCCAAGTATCTGGCCGGATAATGCCCGTGTCAAGGCCTGGTTATTTCGAAGATCTCAGAACAGCGGGAAATCAGCATAACACTAGCCAGGAAGAAGCCAAAAGTGAAAACAAAGGAGACACTGAATATTGTATACCAAAATGTTAGAGGCCTCAACACGAAACTCAAGTTTTTTAGCCTCAACATGTTGTCCCTGGAATGCGATATCGTGGCTGTGACCGAATCCTTTCTCACTGATGCTGTCGAAGACTCGGAGCTCTCATGTGGGGAATGGACTGTGATGCGTCGTGACCGGGCCACTGGCTCGCGTGGAGGAGGAGTCCTGTTCGCTGCTCGCCCTGGGCTGGAGATGCGGCGGATGCCGGAGCTAGAGACGCAAACTGGCGAAGACTTGTGGATCTCATTTACCCTGGGTGGGGTTGTCTATCATGTCTGCGTGGTGTACATTCCCCCTAGTGCCTCTGATGATGTTTATACATGTTGGTTCCAAAAAGTAGAACAAGTGTTAGAATCACTGACCGGTGTAATTCTTATAGTTGGCGATCTAAATTTGAATCCTATGTATACATCACATCATATTTTATGTTATTATAGTTATTTTTTAACTGTGTGTGGTATATGCGATATGAATGAGGTGACGAATGCGCGTGGGGGAATGCTAGATGTTGTGCTGGTGTCAGAGCGTATCGGTGAAGTCAGTGTCTCCGAAATCGAGGGAGGTGGTTTAGTACCCCGACGTGATGATTACCACCCGCCATTAGACATTTCGCTCCCTATCGAAGGCGCGACCCGCCCCTCCTCTGCTAAAATTGACCCCAGCAATGTAGACTCAGGACAAGACTGGAACTTTGCAAAAGGTGACTACATGCTTTTGTACCAATTAGTATCGGATGCGAGCTGGCTGGGAACTCTTAATACTGAGGATGTCAACTCTGCGGTAGATATGTTTTATAATCAAATCTACCACATTTTCGATAAATGTATACCTAGGAAGACTCGATTAAAGCGGGTCGGTAAGAGATTTCCAGTTTGGTTCACCGCCGATATACGAGGGTTGCTACTTATATATCCGGAAACAAAAAAACAAACAAACGTACACGGCTGAAAATAGTTTTATTGTTTTTCAAAGTATTCCCCTTAATGATCTATGCACTTTTGCATTCGCGTGAACCAATTTTTAAAGCACTTCTGCCACTCCGCCTGAGGTACCTCCATAACGTGTTGTTTGAATGCGTCGACAGCATCTTCAGCGGTCGAAAATCGTTGACCGCGTAATTTATTCTTTATATTTGGAAATAAATAAAAATCGTTGGGTGCCAAGTCAGGGCTGTACGGCGGATGACCCGTTAATTCCACATTTTGACCCTCCAAAAATAGAGTTGTTTCGCGTGACGTATGACAGCTGGCATTGTCATGATGAAGAATGATTCTTCGTCGCTGGTTAGTTTTACGAATTTGTTCAAATACTTCCGGTAAGCAAATGGTCGTGTACCACTCTGAATTAACCGTTCTACGGTTTTCTAGTGGCACTGTAGCTACATGGCCATTAATACCGAAGAAGCAGGCCACCATTTGTTTCAATGTACTTTTTGCACGAGTAACTTTCGTAGGGTTCGGCTCATTTTGAAACACCCATACCGTTGATTGTTGCTTCGTTTCGGGATCGTATGCATAGATCCAGGATTCGTCACCTGTATAGATGTTATAAACGGCTTTTGAGTCACCACGGTTATATTTTTTTAACATTTTATTGCACCATTCGACGCGAGCATGTTTTTGCTCATTTGTTAAGTTGTGGGGTATCCAACGCGAACAAATTTTTTTTACAGCCAAATAATTATGTAATATGCTATTAATGCTGGTCATAGAAATACCCAGAGTCGCCTCTATCTCGCGGTACGTAACATGTCGGTCGTCCATTATAAGTTTTCGCACAGCCTCGATATTTTGTTGTACAACGACCGATTTCGGGCGACCTGCCTTAACTTCGTCCGTAAGCATACTACGTCCACGATTGAACTCACTAAACCAGTGATACACAGTAGTTTTAGATGGGGCTTCATCACCAAAAGTTGAAGTTAGTTGATCTATGCACTGTTGTTGCGTTAAACCACGCCGAAAATCATAATAAATCATAGCACGAATATTTTCACGAGTGAGTTCCATTCTTGCTGCGAGATGACATTTAAAACCCGTCAAAAACAAAACACGAGCGTTAATAAGGAAGAAAAAATATACCTTATATACTTAAAAAAGTTCAAATTTTACCATGGCGGTCAAATATGCTATTTAAGAAGATTGTAATCCCGGTTTCCGGATATATAAATAGCAGCCCTCGTAATTGCTGATATCGCGCAAAAAGCTAGTCTCCATCGAAAGTGGAAAACTACAAAATGCCCTGAGGTGTACAGACAGTTTGCCGAACTTAGGACGTACATCAAAAACCGAATATGCGTCGCCTATGACTGTTACATTGATCGAGTCCAAAGTAGAGTCAAGAGTGATCCGCGCTCCTTTTGGCAACATATAGACAGTCTCAGGTCAAAGGGTGGGTTTGCGTCCGAAGTGTCGTTTGAGGGAAAACAGTTTGTTGGTGCTGAGGCTGCTTCAGCCTTTTCTAGATATTTTTCCAGCGTATTCCTACCAAACGTTCCTCGTCTTGACGTGAACTCCGTTAATATAGAGAAAAAGAAATCTGTGGCTCATTGTATCCACGTAAACAGTATCTCTATGCAAGAAGTTGAAGCGGCCATAAGGCGACTCAAGCCTCATTGTTCCGTAGGGCCCGACACTCTGCCAGCTTATATAGTCAAAGGCTGTGCTGGTCAGTTGAAGATCCCGATACACTTCCTTCTTAACCTATCTCTAAAAACTGGTGTTTATCCACATCTGTGGAAGATCACTAGAGTGACCCCTATACCTAAGTCCAAAGATAATTCCAAAGTGGAAAATTATAGGCCCATTGCTGTTCTCTCAACTTTAGCAAAACTGTTCGAGTCTATACTGTTTCGTGCAATATCCACACAAGTTAAGCCGTTTCTATGCGAGTCGCAGCATGGTTTTAGAGCCGGTCGTTCCGTTGACACCAATCTCTTAATTTTGACTGATGCCATCTCCGAGTACCTGGATAGGGGTATCCAGGTCGACGTCATTTATTTTGACTTTAAGAAAGCTTTCGATCGCGTAGATAATGACGTCCTATTAAATAAACTTGACGACATTGGCTTCTCTCCTAAGTTACTTGCACTGTTTGCCAGTTATCTGCGCGATCGTCAGCAATATGTTCGGCATGGATGCTTCATCTCAGATCGATATCACACTCGGTCTGGCGTCAGTCAGGGCTCCATATTGGGACCTCTCTTATTTGGTCTGATGGTTAACGACCTAGAATCTGTGGTTCGTAATGCTAAGTGTCTTCTGTATGCTGACGACCTCAAGCTTATTTATGGTGTGAAAGATGCAGCGGACTGTGTCTCCTTGCAAAAAGATATTGTCTCCGTGTTAAAGTGGAGCATAGTCAACAAGCTGTCGTTTAATACAGCGAAGTGTTGCGTTTGTTCATTTGGGCGAAGCTCGTCTCCTATACATGCGCAATACTTCCTGGACAACAATGTCATCAATCGTGTCTTCTCTGTGAAGGATCTAGGGGTGGTGTTTGACACGCGCCTCACCTTCCATGAGCATATTCGGGCACTCGCCAGTAGCTGCTACCAAAGACTGGGTTTCGTGCTCCGTAATTGCAAGGATTTCAATGAACCCGGAGTTATAAAGCTACTTTTTAATGCTTTAGTGCGGAGTAAACTGGAGGCGTCGTCCATTATTTGGAATCCGCATGAATCCACATATGCCCTACTCCTAGAGAAAATACAGAAGTCTTTCCTTAGGTTTCTCTATAACAAAAGATATGGATATTACCCATACTTATATCCCACAAAATTTTTACTCGGTTGCCTAGGTTTTAATTCTTTGGAAGTGAGGAGAAACAACGATCTTCTCATCACAGTCTGTCGGTTCTTGCGCGGGGAGTCGGACGTTATCCAATTAGTGGACAGTGTACTACGGCTGAGCGTCCCGGACGTCCCCCGCGTCAACCTCCGCCCCCGCGCGCGCGCGCTGCTGGCGGCGCCGGCGGCGCGCACGCTGTCGCGCAGAAGTGCGCCACTACCGCGCGCACTCACTTTACTCAATGCGCTCTTGGCATCCGTGCCCGAATGTGATCTGTTTGCGTGGAGATGGATAGCTGTGTGCCGTGAATGTTTGAGGTTTTGTGAGATGATGGACAACAGGCAGACCTCCGTACATGCATAAAATTTATGTACTTAAAATATTGACAATTGTTTTTAGCTTGTGTACTGAATCTTTTGAAAGTACTTATAATTGTTGTCAATAAATTGTATACTTGTTAATTAAGTAATCTGGTTTCACGGTGAATTGGTTCGCTGTAATACCGTGTAAATAAATTGAATAATAAATAAATAAATAAATAAATGAGTGAAGGTTATCTCCGGCATGGAGTATCCACAATATATGCTTCCATCATCGTTCAAAGTCGAGTTCCAGGCAAAGAGGATACCCAGAACATCAGCTTTCTCTTTAGCACTGTGGGCCAAGTTACCATCAGCATTTCCCAGGGGTGGCAAGGACGACTGACAGAAATTTCCCGCGGCAGCCTTGGCGAGCGACAAGAAAGCACGACTTCTAAAGGGGTACAATTTAGAAGTCGCGTAGGGGGGCAATTTCTCGTTTACTGGCCTTGGAAGCAGCATTTAATTTGCGTTTCAGATCAGATATGTTAGGATCCTTATTGACACGGGCCGTGGTCCAAGCCTTATACAAAGCTTGCTTTAGAAGTCTGGCTTCCTTGCAGGGCCGATTAAACCAGACCAGGGCCGTTTTTCGGATCCTTATTTAGTAAATTGTTGATTGTTTTAATTTAATCTTTACTCTAATGGTGTTTTTCATTATTATGTTATTTTATACAATGTGGGTTGTTTTTTTAGCTTATTTGATAAAAATAATACAGAAATGTTAAATAAAACAACATTTTCACGTCTTTTTTACTTACGAACTTCCAATGCCGGTAATTTATCGGTTTACCGGTTTTGAACTACCCAAGTCAGTAAATTACCGGTTTCAAAATTATGCCGCTAATTGCATTCCCTATATATACATCATTTAAAAATTCCGAGAAGTCCGTTGTTGATCACAGCTCTCTAGCCATTCGGCGGCACTATGTACAGGTGCAACGCAACCCTCTCTTAAGACTCTTAAGATATTCAATGGAAAACCTAATGTGGTAACGAAATGCTAAAATAGAAATTCATAAACTTGACATGTGTTGCAATCGACTCGATAATCTTTAAATATTTATTATCTATTTAACATTCGGATTGTTTTTTCCTTTAATATTAAGAGCAATATCAGTGAAGACGCTTATAGAAATTGTATACTTACTTGCAACTGATACTTGGATTGCACCTCTCTGTCTAACAGCCCATTTGTATAGACCCATCCGGACCGCGGGTCTATCGTGATTGGTAGTTCGGTGCGTCCAAACTCCTTGTCGATCAACGTGTATGTCAGTTCCGAGTTCACTCCCTCGTCTGCATCGTATGCTTGAACCTGTAATAATCAATAAATAGGTAACAATCATGTTTTAATAACTTATGAGCTAATTTTGTTTCTTAAACTGTTTCATTTACCAATGTAACTTTTTTCTGAAACCTTTTCATAAAATTTATAAAACAATCCTAACCTAAACTATTCGATCCTGCCCAAAGATAATTTTCAATAATTTATAATGTGACAATCGCAAAATTTAACCGGCAACAAATACGTCCCTGCCATATCACATAAATTATTACGTAATTACCAAATAAATTATACAATAAATAAACAAAACTTGCAAACGGTGATAAATAATATCAAATGCTGCATTTGATTTGCCGCCATTTACATTCAGCGCTCTTTTGTTTTCATATTCATTATTATCAAAGCATTGGCGAGCAAAATGGCGTTCAATTATCCTGACGGCCAGTTAGTGTGCAATGACGTGCAAAGACGTTAGCAAAAAGGTTGGCGTTTAATTACACCATATATTTTTGTGTCTTTTTGCTAAAATGTATTATTTTGTTATAACAGCTAGGTTTGATAAATTTGTATTTTTCCGGACGTTCATTTAATTAAAACAAGTCAGAAATTGGTACATTGCAGTTTCATATTATCTAAACTAATGTTAAAATGTTTGCAAGCTTGTTGTACCTTTTACTATCTGATATTTGCTAATTACATTTTACGGGAAAATCCCGATCCCTGCGATACGAGCCTAGTCTAGTGCGGGGTCGCCCCTGTTCATCTTGAATGGAAACATATGCACATAACTGCATACCTATTTCCGCTGTATTTTTCATACTAAATATGTATTGTGCAATAAAGATTTTTTATCTCTTATCTTATTTGTTATTAGCTGAACGAACCTTTAGTTACATTTGAATTACCAATCTAAGTATCCCTTTAATATCCGTAGCGATAGTGCTCTAAAACAATACCAAATACATACAAGTATAACAAGCAACAAGCTAACTTCTTTTAAGTTGGACTTACTCTAACGATGCTGTAGCCTGAAGGAACGTTCTCGCTGACCGACTCCTGGAAGAGCGACGTGTAGAAACGCGGCGAGTTGTCGTTCACGTCTTTAACGTTAACGAGCAACTGAGTCGTGTTGGAGCGGGAGGGGCTGCCGCCGTCTGAAAATTTTACAGTCAGCTTAAATTCAGCAACGTGTACAGTCATCATAAATAGGTTTTTATCTAAAATTCAAAATGTCAAATATATTGCAATACTACACGTAACATCTAAAAATTATTATTATTTATTTGGATATCACAGAATATTTGATGCTGACTGTATTGTTATATTTATTAGAAGCAACTTCGTTAGCGAAAGAACAAAAAGTCATAACATAACCCTCTTGTTTGCTTCAGCGTAGTCGCGTAAAAAGTATCCTACAACCATCATCGATGTTCAGCTATCCTTGTATAAAATTCGTTTGAAATCCTTCCACCGGTTGTCACGCGGCTCCATGTCTTCACAAACGTTTAAACACAGAAACGTACAAAAAATAAATAATTTTAGATTCAGACACCCATTTCATAGACTTTTCTTTTTGGCATTAAACTTTATAATCTATACTATTATAAAGTTGTAAAAATGAATTGTCTGTACATTGAAGATATTTTCAAAAAAAGTCACTGAATGGAAATATATATTTTTGGATATTTGTATGTTCGTATGTGTCGTTGCAGCTTCATCACGCCAAATCGGTTAAACGGATTTCAACTATTTTTGGTACACGGGTAGGTATGGTGGAGACGGGTAAAGATACCTAGCCAGATGGTCATAGGATGCTTTTAACCCGATTACGCTGAAGAAAAACGAGGCTTATTATTTTTTTCTCCTCCGCGGACGAAGTTGACCAGTTTACTCGTTATGAAGTTTAACTCAAAATCAGTAAGGTAAATTGTTCGATATCGGTTTTATCAATATGTAACTTAGACTGTAACTTGGCGCAGTCGGTAGAATTTAAGAGTAGTGGGAATATAAATATATATATGGTATATAGGTATGGTATATATATATGTTTTAGAAAAATTGGGTTAGAATGTCTTTTTTTGTCACTCGAAGGGTAAACAACAAAACAACTAGCAGAGTAGTTTACGTATTTTGAGCCCTAATGTCTATGCAATAGTTCCTGAGCCGCTCGTAGTCTAAGAGTTCGACAGTCGACGCGTTCTCATTCAGGCTGTCGATGGTAAACTGCATTTATGTTTTGCCTCCATGCTGGCATAGTGCATTTTCCTTAACTCTGGGCCCCTGCCATAGCCCTCTAGCCCTGATAACCAGGTGATGGATGTTGAGCTGCTCGTAGTCCAACGGCTTGACTAGAAACACAACTCCGCTCAGGTTGTTCATGGAGAGCAAGTTTGATGCCTCCTATTATGCCTTAAATAGCATTCCACATACCTTGAGCCCTGATGACGAGGCAATAGTTCCTGAGCTGCTCATAGTTCAAGAGTTTGACCAGCGACAAGTCTGGGGACTTTCGGCTGTTGAAGGAGAACTGCATTTATATTTTGCCTCCATGCTAGCATAGCGCACTTCACGTACTACCGGGCCCCTGCCTTAGTCTTATGTCATGTGTACACTTCGATTAGTGATTAGTGCGAGTTCATACATTTGCTCACAGTTTACAAGTAAACGCAAGTACAAAATGTACGAACTCGCACTAAACACTAATCAAAGTGACAAAAGGCCATTAGCCCTGATGAATTTGTCGTAGTCCACCGGCTGGACCAGAGATACGTATTCGCTCTGGCTGCCAATGGAGAACTGCATTGAATGCCTCCAAGCATGGCATAGCAGTCCACATACCTTGAGCCCTGATGACGAGACGGTAGTTCCTGAGCTGTTCGTAGTCCAAGGGTTTGACCAGTGACACGTCGCCGCTCAAACTGTCGATGGAGAATTGCATCTGCGTGTTGCCTCCAATGATGGCGTAGCGAATCGCCGCATTGGCTCCTGCGTCGGCGTCCGTTGCTCTGTGGAGTTATATTTCTGTAGGAATAGGGATTCCTGGTCTCTTCCTTTCAGACGTGACAAACTCATGGTAACTTTGTTTGTTTAGTTACATGCGTCAAAGTTACTTTGAAATACAGTTTGAAAGTGCAGCGCAGTGCGAAATAGGAGGAAGCACTCCATGGGAATTGCAAATAGGCATAGTAAGCAGGAGTAATAGGGAACATGCATGCATTTTTTTTATCGCTTTTTTAAACTAAATATCAAAATACCGTAAAGACTATTCCAAAATGTGAAATTAAAATTAAAATCGGCCAAGAAATACGCATAATATAGGCATTTTAAACTAGTAATTTGACAGAGACGTCCGAAATGCACTGTTACGTCACAGTGCACTCCGGCCATATAAACTCCATATTGAATTCTGTTTTGCAAGAAAGAGATAGAATGAAATTATTAACGGCTTATATCTTGGTTACTTGTATAGCTATTCGAAAAAATATTTTTGTCTACCGTTTGTTACATGAATGAGCTTTTAATAAAGCAAAAATTAAAATTCATGCATATTCCCTTTTGGATGTGTTAATAACAGACGGAGTCGTTTGGCGTCAAGGTCTTTATGATATCTCGGTTTAATGGTCACTGTACTTTCAACAATTTAAAATCGACCTATTGGTCATATTGTAATTAATACATATGTAACTAACCAATACCCCCTTAATGCGCCTCTCATATATTCTAATCATACGGGGATAATGGCCTCCGCAAATAAAACAATCCCCGAGTAAATAACAATTTACAAGCATGAAACTCTAAATTGCACGCTGCTCGGCGGGCGGTCCAACTTCACGGGCAACGAACAAAGGCGTTATAATAAAACATAGTGTGAAGTTTTAATCGTATAGGTAAATGTTATTATAAGCACGAACCATATTGTTTACCGTCGTCACGGACAGTCAAAATGGTGAAACTTCTGAAGTAATACACTAGATATTGTGTCAGAAAAAATCGCGTTTTAGCTATGCGCCGGAATATTTATTTGCTATGTTTCAAATTATATTTATATATTATATATATTATTGTTTTGCTTCTTTTCTTTCATTTCTGGTAAAAAATATATCAAAAATAGAGCTATTAAGTAGTTGCATTTATTTTTGTGTGTAATTTATAGCTATGGTTAAATAGACCAGGCGAGTGTAATAAAGTTCAGCTCAATTGGGATTTTACGAGTATCTCATAAACCGGTAATTTTATTACGACTTATGAGTATGATTCACGCATTTTAGTATCTTGCCGTGAAACCAAATTAACTAGTTAAAGACAGGATTAAGCCATATTAAGCTACTTAAATACTCATTTAAATATGACACTAAATAGTAAAAATGTGTTACCTTTTTGCCCACGATACATTTATGAATACGTACATATATGGTCCATTCTATACCCATGCGTACTAGAAATGTGATGTCACAGACAGATTGACAGATAAAGATAAAGACGACGGACATTCATCACACAACGACTTCGTCCTTATAAGCCCTCCCGCAATAATAATTTGACGGCCGGTTTAGCTCATTGGGAGTAACATTGCCTGCAAAGCTGAAGGCCCTGTGTTCAAATCCCGGTAAGGGAAAATATTTGTGTGATGAGCATAAATATTTGTTCCTGAATCTTGGATGTTTTTTATGTAGAAGATATAAGTAAATGTATCTATTAAATATATCGTCGTCTAGTACCCATAACACAAGCCTTATCGAGCTTACCATGGGACTAGTTCGATTTGTGTAATAAAAATGTCCTTTAATATTTAATATGAATAGCGGCATGGTCACTTTGCTTCGCTTTTATATTTTTATTCCTTTTCCATCTACAACTCCGTCGCACATTTTAGCAAGGAGCAATATATCGGTAAAAAAGTAAAATAATTCTCGTGCATCTCTCTGAATGATTCAAGAAGTTACAGTTAAAAATTCACTTTTACACCTTATTGTACTGTAATGAGTCCCAAAATTGGATACATGCCTTTGTGGTCTATACCTTTGGTAACTTTGAATACTGAAACACATTTTCCGGTTTTTTAGTTTGGCAGAAAGCAATAAACTCACTTGATCCTTGCGATGACCGGGTTATCGCTGACGTTGATATCCTCGTCCACGGTCACAGTGTACGTCTTCTCACTGAACTGTGGGTAGTTGTCGTTGTCGTCCAAGATATTCACGTGAACTGTCGCACTAAAAATAATGAGTATATAGAGTTATCTTACGCCATATTATGATATCAAAGTGTATTTATCGGTTAGTTTTTCTTTCATGCTTCAATATAGTTACTGATTTTTTATATAAAGACAAAAAACACTTTCAATCCCGGAAATTCATGTGTTTGGGTCAGTCAACCAATCGCAACATTTGGGGCGGATGGAAGACCGAGAGACTAAGGTATAGGCATGTGTATGGTTTCGGATGTTTGGAGTTCATAATGGCCAAGACAGCCAACAAGATGGAACAAAAATATTATCGCCGGGTACGTTACGCCATGAGATTGTTATCGTGTTTTGCTAACACGTAACGTGTTGTGATAACCAAATGGGGGCGTGTCCTAACTGTTTTGTTCGCTTTTTGTTTGCCGAATCGAATGGATAAATTTACTAACATGTTAGCAAAACAATATTTTGTTCGTAACATGGCGCATCTGACTCGACTTTAACTCTGTCGCCGTTACTCACTAGTAGTATTTATCACTAGTACGACTATACAACTCGCTTTTTTTAAGAAAAAAATGTAGAGCTTCCTTTGCCATAACTAATGCCGCAGTCCAAATTTTTTTATTGTTATGCTAAGTATAAGTTTTTTAAATTTAAAAATACGTGTACAGTAAGGGAAATTGAAACACGTACCTTTTAGTCCTTATTGTCATCGTGACAAGAGCGAAAAAGGTACGTATTTCAATTTCCCTTACTTAAACATTTGCAAAGATCCGATTAAATACAAAATACCAGAAGATAATGAAGAAATATGCTCATCCAAACTGTCGAATAAGTCAAAAGTGAGCCGTCACAGCATTAGCTCTTAGTCCTCACGATCTCAGCGTTTTTTCCATAAAACTGGTTGCGTGGTAAAGCAGCTGATTTTGCTTTCATCACGTGTGCTTTTTTCACCTATAGTTTCATGAAGAACTTACGTGCTAGACAGCCTATCAGACACCGGGCTAGCCTGGTCCGTGGCCCTCACAATGACGGTATACCGCGCCACCTTCTCCCGATCCAAGGGTGCCCTCGTCAAGAGTGCTCCACTACGTCCGTCCACTCTGAACACGTCCTGGTCCGAGTTCTCGTTGTCTATAGAGTCGTTCGAGTCGGCTGGCTGGTCTGCTGATACTGATTCTATTGAGTATTCCACCTAAAACAAAAGAATTTGGCTATCAACATCTTTTAGGATAGAGCATGTGAATATTTTGAACTATGTTTGGTTAAGGTGCTCTAAGCGTAAATGCACGATTTTTCATGTTTTTTGTTTTGTATTTAGTCTCTGGAAAGGCAAAACTAACGTTCGAAATATGGTTTATATATAGTTCAGTTTCTATTTAACACTTTCTTGCAATCAAAAATTAGAATATATTTCTACGTAATTAATTATAGATTTTTACAGAGAGATTGATAAAAATAAAGATTGCGTATCTAGTCTCTCAATAAACCGATAAATCAATAATTCGATAGACTCAAAACTTATGCCTAATTGTTCATTACGAAAAGACCTAACTAGCTACGCAAGTTTTTTTTTTAAAAGCGTGTATTTTTCGAGAAATGTGGCAAAAACTGGTTTTTCGTCGTACAAATAACAAAGTTTGATGGCATTTATATTAGTTTCGGTGACTCTTGAAGATAAACTGAAACGGTATATGGGTAAAGACGGTCGATGTCAACATGTTGAGACATAAACAACACGGAAAAACAAAGAGCTACGAATCGAAGGTCATTCAGAGCTGTGAGCCCCTTAATGTTATTTCTAAGTAGTAAATTACTAGGCGTTCTTCGAATTGAGCCTTCGTACTGCTGAATCTCTAACTCCGGTGTGTGGTCATTGCGGTCCAGGACGTTGATGTAAACATTATCACACTTGTACTTACCTCAGCATTCTTCCCGATGTCCTGCTCAGTGGCCTTCAGCGTCAGCACCGTGGTACCCGGGCTGGCACCCTCTCGGACCGAGGCTTCGTATTGCTGCATTTCGAACACCGGCGAATGGTCGTTGCAGTCCAGAACGTTAATCTGAACATTACCATATTTAAGCATTTTAATGACAGCGCGGCTACTGGTTTATTATAGATATCAAAATGATACTACTCGTATTTTATAATTAGTCAAAAGTTTTTGAATCGTACAATTTATATATACTTATTTTTATACTAGGTCCTGATTTTACTAATACTTCATCTAGGTGCACTTTTATACTTTTTTTATACAAAATGCAATGCGTCTTCTCACTCCCTTGGCCCTTGGAAAAGGAGACCTTATTTTCGTAACGTTAGTCCTTAGATCCGTAGAATTTGTGAAAACTTACTAAGCCAATTCAATAAACTCAGTCAAGCTATTACAGGACAATATAATATAACAACAAAGTAATAGCAACTAGAGGTACTTATGCTGGATGTCGAGTAACGTAGGGCTGTTAACATTTATGATTGTATGGTAATATATCTAAAACAGACATAATAATATAGTAAATTTCATCCAATGTAGTCACTTAAATCCGCCACACATCTCTATAGATTTTCCCATATACTGATAAATAATAAAATACAAAAATCGTAAATCAGCGATAAAATTCGTAAGTTTCCAGTTTTTAACATTAGTATTTTTTATCATATTGAAGTATTCTTAAGACTAATAAAACGGATAAACGGAATAGGCCATGTGTTTCGGCTGACTCAACTTTTTTATGCAGATTACTATGTTTGTTGTTGTTTACAAAATAAATGTATCTTCTTCTTCTTCTTCTTTTACACTTTTCTTTAATAGTTTCAAAGACTTGTTCAGGTATGAATTTATCACCCATACATTAATCATTTGGTTTTCAATATGTGTGTATACCGCATCCAGCAGGTATGTCATAGCTCGAGACATTATAGGTAAAATTCAAAAACAACAAAACGACTCCAGTTCTTTAACAGGCGTATGTAATTGACTTATATGGGGGTCATTTGATCCCAAATAAGACAGGATATAACTTATTAACATCACTCGTAACTTTGAGTGCTCAGACTTATGGCTCAGGAAGCCCGACATTACAAGATCGTTAATTTTTCTATTTCCAGCCATAAAAACCAGACAGCTTCCTTTTTATGGAGTACTCAGTCAAACTTGACATAGTTCTTTTTGTATTAGTCGGACAAGATATGTTGATAGATGTTCCCTGTATTGACCGTACTAATAGTAACCGAAAGAGGAAATAAAAATTAGTGAATGATCAACGTAGTAAGTAATCTAATTATCAGAGCTGAGCAGAATACATAAAGCTATGATGACGATAAAGTAAGTGTTAAAAATACGGATACGGCCGATTTACGTATAATTGTAACGTAAGGTAGCCGTCATGTTGTGTAAGGAAATCAAGGATGTAGATCTAGAAATTGATACAAGAAAATAACTGCACGACTGCACGCCTCATCAGCTGACACAAACACACTAACATGGCAAAGAAGAACACTTATAAAATACACTAATCTAATCGATTGCGGTATTTCAGAAAATAATCTTGTACCACATGCGGGCGTCACTGTAAACATCCCCGCTGTTTGTCCCAGGCAGCTGACTGGACATCGAGTGCACTAGACTAGTCTGTTACCTGCAACGTTGTGGTCCCACTCCGTGGAGGGAAGGTGTCGTCTTGCGCCACGACCCTGAAGTAGTGTACGTCGAGTCGCTCGCGGTCCAGCTTGGCCTGGGTCGTGACCACCCCCGTGCGAGCGTCCACGGTGAACATCCCCGCTGATCGCGAGTCCAGCAGACTGGACATCGAGTATGTCACTGGGCTGTTTTCTGGGTCCCTGGTACAAAAAATGTGTATGATAATGTATTTTATACAATGTATATAAAAATTCAGCTACATTATGTCAATGTGAGCGGTTCGACAAAAATCCAATAGGTCATTTTAATTAAATCATCATCATCATCATCGTCATCGTCAAGGCCAATTAAATAAATACAAGACTGTATCTCAGTGGTATAGCCAAGTGGACTGAAAATCAGGAAGGTACAGTCAGAACATTGGTTTCACCATTGCTCTAGTTTTATGCATTTTTAATATAAATATAGGTATATACAGAATCACACAAGTCAATTGAACAGTACTGAGGGGTGAAAATAAATTCACATGACTTTTTTGAAGTAAGATCAACTATAAACTATAGATGTACATACACATGTACGAGTATTATCTAACAGTAATCTAAATGGGCACCTGTCTGGCCCCTATTTCATAAACCTGACAGGTGACAGTTGACAACGACAATTCGGCATACATTACTTCTCCATCATGACGCCAGGCATACACTTACTCGGTGACCCAGCAATGTAGGTCGAATTGTAGTTGTCAATTGTCACCTGTCACGTTTCTGAAATAGGGGCCTGGATGTTTTGAATTATGCTTTTAGTACATCAATATTGACACCAAACCTGTTAAAATAAACCTCACCAGATGACTGAAACTACGAGTGTCCATTTGACAGAGCCATGTAATATTTCACGTTTGTAACGCATATTTATTAATATGCATGTGGTAGACTGGACCTAACTAGTGGTATTTATGCTTCTATAGCTTGTATAAACAACACCCGACGAATGTAAGCACGCTCCAAAGAACCGGAACTAATATTTGCGTTTTAACGAAAGCTCTGTTCAAAGTGTACCCAAACGTTGCTTATGATTTGTAGAACAGTGATACATGGATACTATTACTAATTATTACTGCTAAATGACATTCCCACCTTCCCACCCTCCCCTGCGGGTCAAATCACCTGATGGTGAAGGTATAATTAATTTATATCGGAATAACTGAAATATTTCACAATCAAAATATTTTATTGAACCCGCTGCATTTAATTATCGCTGAAAATATTTGAATATTTACACCATCCTTTCTGATATCAGTGTGATATATGATGACTGCGATTTTTGTTATAGTTGTTTATTTCCGGGATATCGCGCATGTAACAAACGAATTTTGCTTTATCGTATATATGTCACTCTTTGGCCTACATTCTAGTTAATGCCCCGATGCTCAATAAACAAGTGATAGATTAAACGATAGAGTAACCCCGACACATCTAGAAAACAGCTGATAAGTTTCAAACAATTGAGCCAATTCACTTGATTAATTAAAAACACAAATTAAAAGTAAAACACTCACTCAAGTCACCTTACAAACAAAAACACTGAAATCAGCTCTACTTTATCTAGGTTCGTCACTTAATGGTCCAGATCTGGTTAATGAGGCCATCACAAGTCTACATGAACATAGATTAAATATTTAAGCAAATGATATGTGGTTAAACAAATCTATTGCAATTTTACAAGTGCTTCGGAGAATGTTTGATGTGACAAATCGCTGTAATAAGTTTTCATGATGGCTCATTTGTTGTGGGCACCGCAGTTATGAGATATCAAGATAATCAGATTAGCTGTGGTTATTTGTCTTCAAGATGAGCAGCTATTCCTATATTCCATCCACTTTTATCTATATGTAGGTACTTATATTATACGTGATAAAAGTTACTGAAATGGTTACAATTGACGTATGTATATACAGTGTGTCTGGTCAACGATGTCGGAGCTTTTAAGGTTGTGTAGTACAATCAATTTCATCGATAAATCACCACGTGTTTTTTTTAAGGCAACGGTCATAAAATGGCGGCATTTTTAAATTTTTCAAACACCTGAGCACGGGTGCATGTGGTATTTTTGCTATTATCTGTCAATTATTCGTCCTACGAATACAAAAAATATCTTATTAGATAGCTAAACATATCAGCAATCGATTAAATCAAACAATCATACGCAAACGTTTCAATAACAGAGCAGAAAAGAATATTAAACGTGAATAATAAGGACAAAAACGTATATCTTTTTCAGATTTCATTTGTTTTTGAAAAAACTAGGTCATTTACCTACTTTTTTTTGTACGAGTATATATCTACTGCTAAATGTTTATTTCGGTATTGGCCAATTTATTACATAGAAAGCTAAGAGAACTATATATGTAAATGTTATCGGTGACATGTAAATTGGCTTTACAAATAAATGAGTATGAGTATGAGAAAGCCTCCTATCTGCGAGGCCCTGTAGTTTTTTGACTTCTTATTTCATGACTGTAGAACTGACTATTCGCGCTCTGAGATCTATTTATTTTTTTAACACACGCTCAGTCGGTGACGCCGCCGTTCTGCTCGTAGGTACTAGATCACGCAGGGATACCGATCGTATCTGAGTCTAGTAGGGTCAGTGTGGCAAATGAAATAACGACTTAGGTATATGTAGATTCTCATAAAGTTCAACAATGGCCTACTTCTAAATGAATTCGTTTTTGTATTAGCATGTGCTTTTGTGAATTTTTCTAGAGCACTAGTTGTATGTCCGAAAATAAGGATCGATAATTAAAACAGCAATTAACAATCACAGGCAGCAGTAGCTGTTAACATACGAGTCCTTTAATATATTTCATACCAAATTTATCTCTATGACAAACTAATAAAGATGCAAGCTGATTATATTCTGTTAGAAGATCAGAAGCCCAAAATTAAACGACCCGCACTCAAAAACATATACTAAAGGATAACAAAACTGCACTGCGTCTTCATTATCTCCGCCTACCATAATAGTTCGCAATCCACACCCCCTTTCGTACCCACTCCAGAGCAATAATGTCATTTATAAAGATTATAGTGCGAGAATAATTTATGTGATTGTAGTGTATTTCCATGCATGGGGAGTGAAGGAATGTGATGTGAAGGGACCGATCTGACAATGACAAAGTCAATTGACGTGAAAGGCATCCATCTTGGAGGGCTGCGTTATAAATAGATTGCAGGAACTTTTCCTGCGACATTCGTATGTTCGCAAATTGTTGGTATTGTGATCCCTTTAAACTAATGCAGTTTGGAGATAAATTAAGGAGATTTTGAATCGGGAAGCGATGGGAGTTTACGGTGTTCTATCACTGCTCTGGATATCAATTCTGCATGTAGCTTATTCTAGCTTCGATTCAGTAAGTTTATTTTTCATTCAGATAGGAATGGATTTCATTATTTTGATAGAACAATTTACGAATCAAATACAAATTTGTAACAGAGGCAAATTTTGGGCCAAGAAAAACGCATAGTTACAGATGTTTCAACGAAATCCACATGACTTCCACACAGTTAACCCTTTGAGTGCTCTAACGGCAAATCGCGTCAACGGAAAATTACGCCTCAGACGCCACGAAATCATTTGCCACTATACGGTATCACGTATCATACAATAGGTTTATTTGTGGGCGCGTGGGCCACGGTTTCCTGTCAACACACTGGGCGCTCAAAAAGTTAATAGACGACTGTGTATTTATTTAATTTATAGCTAATGCAGATAGATATTCCGTTCGTGCAAGCTGCTATCAGCATCCCTTTCTCTTTTTCACTGAGAAGGCCTCTTAATTTTCTTCACAACGCCACAAAAATTGCACTTGCTCAGACACTGCTTCTTCCTTCTATTTTGACACGACACTAATACTTATATTATATACTAGAAGGCGCCCGCATCTTCGTTCGCGGAGGAGAAAAAGTAATAACCCCTCTTTTTTCGACCGCCTAGTCGGGTAAAACGTATAATTTGGAATATACCTAAGGTGTATTATGCCCTTTTGGTCACTGATAATTCAGGCTTCTAGCTTCATCAGCAAATAAATTACAGGGGGTCGAAATGTCGTGAATGGCTTCGAGAAAAGGATGTTGCAGCGTGCCTTTGTTTTGCTCGACTTGGCGGGGGCACTACCGTGCCCCCAGATCCTATAACCAGCTACCAGTGTGCCAAAAATACTTGAAATTTGATTAGGCGTGATGAAGCCACATCGACCCATACAAACGTACGAAAAATCCGAAAAAAATATTTTCCGATTTTGTGACCTCCAAATAGTCCGTTACATACAATCATGTTTTAGAAAATATATTCAATGTACAGACATTTCATGTCTACAACTTTATAATAGTATAGGTTGTAATTCATCTAATCCTTTACGTGCACGAATCATTTCTGCAAGATATATATGTATAGTTGCTTCAATACTTCCGGACGCCTAGCGATCGTTTCTCACTTCTCACGCAACAATGTACAGTATATTATCATAATACTCGCATTATATCTCCGCACAATATCAGAAAGTTATCAGCGCGCAAGAAGAATGCGTCTCACAGGCCAACAGTATCATTATGCTTCGTAACAACGTGAATAACCACGTCGTCATCTGTATAAATTGCGTTTACGTTAGCGTAGCCATTCAGCCATTGTCTGTCGCGAGCCAGGCTGATGGCTGTATCAGCGTAAAACAAGCGGGTTTATAAAAGCAACGAACCTTCGTTCAATTAAGGCAGATTGTTTATGATGAGAATGATTCATAGGACTTGGGTTGATTATCGTTATCAGTGAATCGTCTACAATTCTAGAGTTAAATAATCTGTAGGAGCACTAACAGCTTATAACGTTAAATATTTAGTCTTATTTCTACACGTACATATAACTCTGCAGTGGTTGGTCACCTACGTTAGAATCTTTAGATACGAACACGTTAGCAGTACCAGCAACCGACGCGGAAATATACCTGGTTATCGACAAAACGACAGTATTTTTAAGAATGTTCTGTCCTATTAATATATTTCACACAACAATTCAACATGTCAGTAACACATGTTAACTGAAATAAAGTGGGTGCGACAGTAAAGTGCAGAGATGGCTGTATTTCTGTTTAAAACCTTTGTTAAATAATCTCCATCACTCTAACGACGAATTGCTTATTTAAACCGTCTCGTTTATATCGCAGAATCTTGAATATTCAAAAGGCTCAGCGACTCAGATGAAGGTAGTTGAAATAGAGCTCCAGTAAACTCTTAGTATCTTCTAATTAGTGTTGCTAATTCGCGGCTTTTACGATCAAAGTAAACGGATTACATTTGATGTTTACTCTTGTTTATAGTCTGACAAGTCAGTAGAAAGCGGGTGGTAGTTTTGCATAGTGTTATAGTATGCAAACAAATGATTTAACTATTAGAAGTTACCCGCACCTTCGCCTGTGAATTGTTCGAGGAGTGATTCTGTACCAACTTGCCAACGAAATCCTGATAGAGATGAAAACGTTTTCACAGCATGCTTAACTTGTTTATTTACAATAGGTGTTAGTAGTGGAAATCCTTTTTTATTAAAGCTTATTCCCGACTGAAATTAAGGGCCTAGTTGAACCGAGCCAACGCTATCTCAGATGTGGTTGCGAAGAAACCACAGCTTACGACTTCCACACGTGCATAAGCCCAAGTTCCTTTAAATTTTGTCGAATGAAAGTTATTGAAACGGTAAGCCACATAAACCGTAACTAAGGCGAGGGAGTAATTCCGGCTTGCAAAATTGTTCTGCTGGGATACATTTTTAGTCGAAATTTCGTGAATGGCTTTCAGCACTCTTGGCATCGTTAAGCTGAATATGTTCCGAGAATTTTGTAACAAAAGTTACTGTAGAGCCACTTACTGCTCGTATGTGGGTCGATATAAGGGTCACTGACTCGCAACCCTGTGGTATTATAAAACTAGTCCAACATCAAGAATGTTGTAAAACTCAAGTGCTATTATTCCACGTCTTATAGTTTGGTATTAAAAAATAATACTTGTATTTAGTTCAAATTTGATACTCGGAAGTATCAAATATCATGAGTTCCCAATGATTTGATATAGTTATCACTGTTGTCAGCCAGGGCCTACTATATGTCATTAATAATGAAATATATTAAAAACTACACTCACCTGGCTCTGACAGTAGTAACGACAACGCCTGTCGGCTGTTCCTCGGCCACCGAGGCAACGTACAGTGCTTGCTCGAAGTACGGCGACTGGTTCCGCAGCTCCCTCTTCACGCGCCTGGCTATATCAGTGTCGTTCAGCTCCTGATGGTGGTACACGATCTTCAGCCTATGGTCTGAGTCCACGATGTTAGTCCGCTCACAATTGAACGTAAACAACACAGACACTTTCCACATCGGCTCCATTATGCACTCGTCATTTCGTGCCACAAGATCACCCTGACTATTCTCGATCACAAACCGAGGATCACTTACATCCAAGAATTGAACTTTGCACATTTTCTGCACCGTCCGTGGCAAGAATGCTGTTAGCGAATTTATGAATTGAGACCTCTTGAGGCATATTCCTTGCCACCGATCTGTAGTCGGTATGGCGAAGCTCGCATACGTTTCCGATATCCACTGCTTGGCTTCAGCTATTTTTACATCTATGGCCATGTCAAAGGGTACTATAGGATGAGATCTTTTCTTTCTACTTTTGTTTCTACTAGCAAAATCTTCAAACATCGCGTTCGACCACGGATAAGCCGTAGACAGGACGCTGAACTGACTAGATACCAACTCCTCTTCTTCTAACAGTCTCCAGTCTATATGATCCGGGTAAACTGCTGCTCGTTTATCCCTCGTGACCGGCTCATCTTCGTATTGCAAAGCGGAGTCACTTTGATCATAGACACGATCGAAATCGATGTCGTACAACTCCGCATGTCGCCGACTGCAGTCCTCGCCCGTGACTAGTATTCTGACAGGTAAGCTGTAGTAGTCGATGTCGCGGATGCGTTCCGAAGTGGAGTCGACGTAGAATGTGAAGAGATTAGGGTAGAGCACGCCGTCGCATCGTAGTCTTTTGCGCAGCGTGACGAGGCCGGTGGTCCGGTTGACTCGGAGGACGTGGTGCACAAAGTTAGCGGTGCGGTGGACGTCGATGGTGTAGACGCGCTCGGAGCCGAGCTTGTAGACGGCGGCGTCGAGGACCGCGTAGCCGGGTGGCGCTGAGTCGGGTACTACCACGAGGTAGGCGCGCGCAGTGGCAAGCGCTGCCACCAGCGCCACCAGCGTGCGCCAAGCTACCATGATGGCACCGCTCACCTGCAGCGCCGCCGCCGCACCCAACTACCGTTCTCGCTCCCCATCCTGAAACAATATATCACATATTTAGGAAATTTTAAACGGAACATACATTTAAAGATATACGGGACTTTTTTGGTGCATAGATGGATTCCAGTTTTTATAACTACTTATCACAATAATTAGACTACTTATATAAAATACATTAACAACTTAGTAGAAGTTATTTAGACAGTTAAAATGTTGTTTATGTAGCTAATATTGGCATAGCTACGACTCCGGTACAACCCAAACTTATAATTGGAATGCAATATAAACAAAGTGCTAAATCGAATTCAATCGTGTAACAAACTAAAAATGTGTAAAGAAAAAAAGGACTGACTTCAAAATAAACTAAAAAGCCAAAAATAATATTTTTTGTACGGTACGGATCACATTAGAATCACCTTTTGAAGTCGGTGCTAAACCATTCATGTATTACTATTAAGAACCGCGGCGGCAAGCCTGTAGTTATTATCTACCTACATATATATTTTGTCACAGTAATTCGTATTTTTGTTGAATAAAGAACTTTATTTACTTCAGGTTTGGCACCGACTTCAAAAGGTGATTCAAATGTGATCCGTACCGTACATAAAAGATTATTTTTGGCTTTTTAGTTTATTTTGAAGTCGGTTCTTTTTTATTTATATATTTTAATTTTTTGCTTTTTAGTGATGGATTTTAGTAGTGATATAAAGTATTTTGTAGAGCCCAGAATGGGAAGATTGAGGAGGCACTTTGCCCGCATCTCGAGTCTTTGGAAGTAAGAAATGTAAAAGTTGGTTAGTTCATTGTACATTCCATCATCAACTCAGCATGAAATGATGACAACCAGAGGAAAACAACTGATAACTGCAGAAAAATATATACAAAACATTGTTAGTGCGTAAAGTATTTGAGGGTTTCTCTCGATTTCCCTGGTATTTCATCATCTGATTCTGACTTGGTCATAAGGAGACTACTTCAGGGACACACTGTAAAGAATATGACTAACAGTCTTAACGTATCTACCTAAAAATTTTTTAAGAATTATCCGCTAACTCTTAACTATTAAGGAAGGTACAACCCTTCCGTGCCTATAAAATCTGAGGATTGCCCTCGATTTCCCTGGGATCCCATCATCGGACCCCAACTTGGTGGCAATGGGACCACCTCGGGAGTATATCCTTTTAAATAAATTTTTTTTTTTTAAAATCGGTCCACAATTGGCGGAGTAATCGGTACAGATACATTAAAAAATAAATAAATAAAAAAATACAAACTATTGAACATATAACCTCCTCCTTTTTTTGGAGTCGGTTAAAAAGGTAGCGTAATTTATGGTTTTATTCAGTTTTAGTACGAGCCAGCTCATATATGCTCCTCTAAATTCATAACAATGTGAATCGCTGACGTTATTACTGTTTCATGGAGCAATAAAGTAGTTCCACTTCATATTCAACAAGACCGTTGACAGCCGTGATCTTAATTTATTACGTTTCATATAACAGAAGGCAAGAAGCATTAAACGTAATAAAAACGATCCTAGGACACAAAAACCTTATCAAACAATAGTTCCTTCCTTAACTGTGGCAACTATAATATACCTAATTTGCACCTATTTTGTAGTCAAGATACACACTTATGTCCCAAAACTGTTGTTTTATAATCGAATAAATAATCTAATAATCGACGTGGTTACCGACGGACGTTTAAAGGTAACGGTGTCATGTAATGTGTTAGGAGTAGGACACGCCGAAATCCAGCCGATCACCGTAAAAGAAGTAAACTGTAACCTACTGTTGAATATGTATGTAGTTTACAGTAGTTTTTCTGTAATCTAACTTTCTGGAGGGTTGCAGCAGTGGCGTGCACAGGCCAAGGCAGGCAGTTTTCATGTGCCTATATAGAGTCATGGTCGTTCAGGGCTCCAGGGTAGACAGTTTTTCTGTGCTTGGATGGACCCATCATCGTTCAGGGCTTCAGGGAAGGCAGTTTCTTTGTGCCTATATGAACCGCACGCCACTCTTTACTTGCCAACTTAGAATGTGTAGCCAAGGATAAAGACTTTTGGAGAAGTCTGGAGGAGGCTTTGCCCTCATATTTTTTTAAATTATATATATAACAACCTGTTACATGCGAAAGTTTCGTTGAGATCCGTTCAGTAGTTTTTAAGATTAAGAGGAATGTTCATACATCGTTACAAACTTTCACGTTTATACTAATTATTAGGATTAGGATTTAGGCTAAAAATTAATTTAATTATGTCTATTTAATTTAATACTAATCTTTTAAAGTATTTTTTGGTTATTGATTGTTCGCATGCAATTTATTAATAGTTATAATTATAAAATCAATTTAAATGTTCGAATAGAGAATGACCAAAAGTATATGAATATTTGATAATTTAAATAGGAAATGTTAAATATTATATACATTAATGAAACTTGTAACTATCCGTTCCGAACCTTTTTTTTTGTTAAATTTTCAAGAAATAAAAGGCTTTTTTACGTTAATTATTATTTTATTTATTAGGAAAAGCCACCCGTGCCGTTTTAGTAGTAACATGTCGGGATAAAGTCATTAGTATATTTTATATTAAACTTAATTTGATTCCGCTCACATATATTTATGCGTTGTGTTGTAGTATACAACAAATTTAATAAATATTCGTTTCAGTGACCTTCACATACTTAGTATGTTTCACTTCTTTTTATAAAAATATTTTCAATGAACAGACATGCTACAGATGTCATGTAGGACTCATTTAGCAGTACAATTCATAAGTAAATAAATACGTACGTGTTGTTTACCTCCATTAACTTGTAACTTTCATATTTCTGTATTTCTGTGTATATGAGTTGTGCAATAAAGAGTATTTGTAGTGTAATGTATTGTAAACAATGTAATAACAGAGTATCCGACACGAAGCCGGGGGGCGCGAGTTATGGTGCATAATAAGCAGACTTCGAAGGCGTCAGCTAAATCGCTTAGAAATATCGAAACGGCTGCCGACTGGGACCGAGTTGGTAGAAACACTTATTGGACGGAATTGAAACACGCTTTTAGGGTTCCGTTCCCAAAGGTGCGTCCACATTTGTATCATTTGCCCGTATCAGATCATCGTCGCGTAGCATGATCGCGTGTCACAATCACGCGTTTGGACGTTGCGCCGATCCGATCACTCGAAATCCATTTGCTACGCGTATCACACACTTGTATCGGAAGAGTGCGGCATTATCGGCGCGCCGACAGTAAGCGTCCAAGCAGCGCGATACGCAGCCATGCTACGGCACGGTGATCGGATACGAGCAAATGATACAAGTGTGGACGCACCTCAAAGTGCTCCAATGGAACCCTGATAAAGCTCCACTGTTTGTGTGTCTTTTACAGGGCTCTGACTCTGGAAACGTAATAAGTACTTACAATTAGTAGGTAGGCACTTTACATTTTCACAGAATTAGTATTATGTGCTGTCGCAATAAAAAATATAATAAAGTTAAAAGTTGAAGACCTCTTACGAGGACCGTGTGTTTTTCGTAATATTCGTATTTTGTATCGTTATTTATTTATTAACATTAATATAAATTTATTTACACAGCGTTACAGACTTAATTCTATAAAACTGTGGAACTAAAACCTAAAAAAAACTTACGCTAATAACTAATGACAATTAATAAGGACACTAGAAAGCCTGTCATTCATCAGCTCACATAACTTCAAAAACTCGTTATACCAGCCGTCCATCGCCAAATCGCCACGCTAGCAGCAGCCGGTCTAGCACAACTCTCCGCGACTACGCTTGTCGCGCGACATAGCATCTCCCGTCTTTCTCGCATTGTATTGAAAGGAAAGAGACAGACAATCTTTGTCGCGCGACAAAGAGTCGCGTATCACAGGTGTGCTAGAGGTGGTCACACACAGGTGTTGACACCTGAAGTGCATTTAGTCAGGGCACGGGCACAGAGGAGCGGCGAGTTCCTGTTCGAAACGTTGCGATCCGGAGGTACTGCCAGCAAGGGTCTAAGAGCAACTCTAGGGACTTCTGGAACATACAATTCCCACTAATTGCTCCACAAGCTGCAAGCAATCTGACTATCCCCGAAGCACGCGGCATACAAAAGTTAGCATACTGATATAGCGCTTATATTCTTTACACCGTAACAGCTGGTATGAATACATTTAAACAAAGTGTGTACGAGAGTAAAAATTTCAAAATGAAAGAAATGCGTATTTTTGAGTGTCTTTTGAGTACAATATGGTACGGAACCTTTCGTGGGCGATTCCGCCACGCATTGACTGGTTTTGTTTCCAACGGTTGTATCGTTGAGATCAGGTGGCGCACTTCGGAAAGGGTAATTATTTCATGTACCTACACTTCTAAAGTCTACAGAAAATATTTATGGTGCAGACCAACTTTGGTGTAGACCAACTTCGAAGCTTTAAAGGGGCATGGAAATTTTAAGCCTGCATTCCGATTATGAACTATAATTTTAATATTTTACATCTTTTACAAACGCTCTCAAGTTTGACCGAAATCTTAAAAGCAGGAAAACGGGCACCTACTTAGATTGAAATTCATTAAGTTTAATGAATGAAGAATTTATTAATGAGATTCGGAATTTTTTTAGCCATAGAAAATAACATTATAACTAAGTCGATTTTATAATAAAGAACACGGTTTCCAAGTGAGATAATATTGATGTTATCATTATCAAACAAGCCTCAACTTTTACGGCCGTTTGGCTTTACGAAATGTTCCATAAATGGATAATAGCAAACACAACAGCGTGAAACATAACCAAGAGCCTTTCAAACAGCGTCCTAAACAAGCAAACTAAAGCTGGATTTAACGCTTGAACCCAATTTTGGCGCCCGCGGTATGTAATTGAAATTATTGCTTTAGCCGACGAAGTATCGGGGATCGTTTGTGATTATGTAAACATAATAAACCAGGTTTAATTATTTTTATTTAATCCAGGTTAAATCGATACATTACAATAGGTTTCATTTGAACGGAATTTCATAACAGGTATCCTATTACCAATGTGTTCCAATATCAAAATAACTTAGTAGCAAAACGCCTACAATACGAAATGTCAATTTTTTTTGTAAAATTTCGGATTTGTATTTCGACTTGATATCCAATTGTCGTATTGTCATAATGACTACAATTTGTAAAACACCTTTGCGATCAAGTATTAAAATTAGGATATTTTAAATTGAAGTTATAATGAAATTCTGTAATTCTAAGAATGCGACATTTTAATATTTAGAAATTATGGGACTAAGTAAGTCAAGTTGAAAGTTAGTCTTATCTATCCTATTATAAAGTTGTAAAAATTAAACACATATTATAAAAATGATATAAAATATTTTTTATTTGCCAAACATACGTGTAACATTACATTTAGTCAGCAGTTTAGTAATATTTGTACCTTAAGATGCAAATAGGCATGCAAAATTTTAATAGATAAACTCAGACAGTAGCCTCAATATGATGTCAAATGAATGTCACAAATTATTTTCCTACAACACAATAATACACTATATATATAATTCAATATATTAATAAGCTGTAATTTTTAAGCTACGAGTATCACAAGGTGTGCGCTAGAAATTCTTGTACAGAGTAAAAATTTTGCTCACCCAACCACTTTAGAAGAGCGTTAGGGAACTTTTTTTGTGGAAGATCAGCTATATGTGATGGAATCTTGTTGTAGATTTTCACTGCCATGCCCATTACGTTATTACGGTATAATGCTGAGTTGCTTTTGTGCACTATTGGCTTATTTAGCCGATTACTTCGAGCATGAGGTTTGCTCTGTGCTACGGTCTCAAAGAAGTGCCATTGTTTCTTTACAAATAGGCAGATGTTAGCGATATAAATACAAGGTAAAGGAAGAATGTTCAGGTTTTTGAACATCGGCCTACATGATTCTCTTCTCTTAATGTTACAAAGAGCTCGTATACATTTCTTTTGAGCTTTAAATGCTCTACCTAGGGAAACTGAGTTGCCCCATATAATAATACCATATCGTAATTATAAATTGTAATATTTTAAAAAATAGTTTGTTTTGGACTATTTGGGCACTAAATCGAAATTATTATATTTTTGATTTTTTTGTATGCGTCGTCGTGGCTTCACCACGCCAAATCAACTAAAACTATGTTTAACAATTTTTGGTACACGGGTAGCTGGGTAACCACAGATGGTTTTAGGATACTTTTTACTTAACTATACGCTAAAGGAAAAAGGGGAGTTATGATTTTTTATCCTCTGCGAACGTAGTCAGTGCCCACCTTCTAGTTAATGATAAAGGCATTGTGAGATGAAATGGAAACTACTCGTATATTGTATCTGTGAACGGGCTCTTTGTGGTCTCCATAAAACCGTACTTTATTCGCATAAAATTGCAAATAAATAGTCCCAGGTACATTTTTTTACTTACTACACAATTCTCCGACAAAAGCCTTCTGGTGATTTCCAAGACGTTTAAAAATATGTTCTTAAATGCACAGATATTTATAAATATATAATGATATTTTTTAGTACCATTTGAATTATCACTGTATAAATTTTTATTTTTGCACAATGAATTCTAAATATTAATTTTTGATTTATTTTTATTAAAGTATATGATTATTCTCTGATATTAATTATTTTATTGTTAATTATTATTCATAATAAAAAGCAAATAAATTATTCCTAATAGTAACTAATTAAATATTGTCAAATTGCATGCCTTTTCTGGTAAAACAAAAGTAGCACTGTATTTATCATTATCAGCTTATGTAACTATGTTCTTGCAATAAACTAATTGATTGATTGATTGATAAATCCTGCTAACCCAAATGTTACTACACGAAAAAATAAACGTCTTTCGCCGTAAATTACTTTTTTTGGATGCAGAATACAATCTTCTTGTGGGATTTAGAGATTCCTGATCGTCTGTAAGTTCGTGATAGTTAACAACACGAATTGCCTGATTTTTGATCCAAATAAGACAACATGGAGGAGGTATATGGATTCGGATAAGAAACGAGAGTAATATGGAGCAGAGCTTGCGCCATATACCATAGTAGTTTAACTGAATAAAATTACTATCCCTCAAAACTGGCTGCCAAATTCCGGCCGATTTCACAATTGTTGAAAAAGTAGGAAAAACTATAAGTGCTCCCGGTCGGAAGATTAATGGCCGGTGTTATGGAGCGCTCGAATTTACCGGTTTTCCCAAATTACCGGTTTACACACTTTTCCGGTTTTCCGGAACCCCCGGGGTAAGGACCGTTTCACACCTGCCGTATTAAACAATGTTGACAGTGCATAATTAATTACCAGTCTGATTAAATGCTACGGGATTATGTTAAAATTTTACCGGCTTTTAGAATTATACCATTAAGTTTCGGTTATTATCATAATTGATTATAAAGGTTACTTTTGCATCAATACAGTCGAAATGTACCCATTAAAATCTACTTGTTTGTCTTAAAGCATTAAACCACTGGAGGTGGCGGACGGATACGGACGCATTACACTCTGCCAACGTATATAAACACATGTCATATCAGTTTATATATGTATGACTGTATGTGTGTGCTTTGTTCGTAGGTAAGTATTTTTATTGTGTGTGTGTAGCAATTTAAATATCTTCTTAAAGTGAGCTGCACGTTTTTACATCTGCTCTCGCTATTAGTAAGTTATGAAGAAATTGTGTGGTGGTGATGCCATCTCCAATGCTTTAATGTTCTAAGTTGTTGTGGGTACTGTTAAGAAAGCTTTTCCAAAAATAGCTGTTGCTGGAAAATACATAAATAACCCAAATGCTTATTAAGGGCTTTCCCTTAAGGACCTTACCTTTATAACGGAGAATTAGACCGTCGGCAGTATTGTACAGTTACCTCATTTTATTGTTGTGTAAGATTTATAATGCTCTACTAACATTTTCTTTTGTATTCAAATATTATTACAGTTCTTAACCTTTAATAGCCGTTATAATAGGCTTTAAAAATGTTCGCAAATAAGCCTTGATAGTATAAACGGGGACATAATATAAAGGTGCTTGCAGCTTCGTGCGGAGGAGGAAAGTCATAACCCTCTTTGCTTCAGCCTAGGACTGCACATTTAAGATATTAAAAAAAAATGGAGCGGACTATTTGGAGGTCACTGAAAGGAAATATATATATTTTTTGTCTTTTGTATGTTTGTATGTGTCGTTGCGGCTTCATCACGCCAAATCGGCTGAACGGATTTCAGCTATTTTTGGTACACGGGTAGCAGGTATCTCCAGATGGTTATAGGATAATTTCTACCCGACTACGGTGAAGAAAAAAAGAGTGTTATGTTTTGTTTCCTCCGCGGACGAAGTTTGCAGGCACCTTCTAGTCTATCTATATTATTATAAAGTTGTAAAAATGAAATGTCTGTCCATTGAAGATATTTAAAAAAAAACTATTGTAAGGGACTATTTGGAGATCACTGAAGCGAAAATATTTTTTTTGGATTTTTTGTATGTTTGTATGTGTCGAAGCGGCTTCATCACGCAAAATCGGCTGAACGAATTTCAGCTATGATGAGCAGCAGATGGTTATAGAATACTTTGTACCCGACTATGCTGAAGAAAAAAGAGAGGTTACGACTTTTTCTCCTCCGCAAACGAAGTAGCGCCTTCCTTAAGTAAATAAATAAAATTGAAAAATACTTTTTTGTTTGGAATTACTTTTATTTTATACTGTTCAGAGAGGTATATTAGTTATTTTCCTTAAAAATAAGTTTGCAACCCTACCTGTAAGGTAACCGGATTTTGTAAAAGAAGTAGCATTTAAATCTTCGTTAAACCAAGATTGAGAATATTTTTTACTTTACCTGTTTTATATAACTAAATACCTGAGCATGGCTGAATAGATATACCTTTACCTACTACACCTAGTAAATCGCAAGGGTCCGACCTGCATACCAATGGACTCGCGATATGAGACCGGCAAAACAATAAGGTCAAACATTGAGCCGCGAAATTAACTGGTACGGAAGCAACTGGCCCCTCCCTCTCAGGGAGGAAACTTTAACGTAGGGTGACCAAGTTTCTTACTCTTAACTTCATGGGACTCTAATTCTCTAAGAAACTTTTAAGACTTAAGAGTTAGCGAAGTCGCTGTATACAGATACAGTGGCAACAAAGCGTGATTATAAGTTCACAAATTAAATAAGTCGTCTAAAGCAGTATCAAACTTGTTGTCGCATTTTAACCTGTAAATGCTCCTCCATACATCATAGACTAACGTCCTGTTCAATATGTTTCACGTGTTCCGGCCGAGAGGGCTCTGTCCGAGTGTCGGTTTCACACCACCTAATATAACCTAAAAGTTATATATACTGAGGTGTCATTGAGGCGTTTGTAGTAAAAAAAACATACTGTATGTTTATTGGAGTCCTTTCCCGCGACAACGTAGGAATGGATCGATCTCCACTTCGCACAGATATGGGTCCGAGTCTCATATTTATATTTATAATCGTAAATTTTACAGTTAGGAACATTAACGTTTCTAAAAAAAGAATATATTTGTGAATTCTGAGTTCGCATAAAGTAAACTATCCGGAGAAAATATAAAATGCACATCTCTGAGAAACTTTATGTTCCCAATTCTTTAAGAACAATTAACCCACGATTACCAAGATTATCACGTTAATGGCGCTAGCAATTAAATCCAGGAATTGGTCGGATTCCTCCTGATGGTCATTAAATTCCGTTTAATATTCCCAAAGGATAGTCAAAATATGATCACAATGTGAACGAAGCCACGGGAAAAACTAGTGTTAAACGATTCGACGGCCTTAAGCGGCTATCGTCATTGCTGTACACTGTATCAGATAAACACCACACCGCAAAACCTCAGCAAAACTCCAGTCACACAGCACAGACACCACGTCAATGGCGCTATCAGTTAAATACAGTAATCTGTCGGATCCCCCCCGGTTATTACATTCCGTGTACTATTTCGACAGGGTAGTCAAAATATAATTACACTGTGAGTGAAGCCACGGGAAAGCGTAGTGTTACATGAATCGACGGAATTAACCAGCTATCGTCATTGATGTACACCGTGCCAGAGAAACACCAGACCGTAAAGCTCCAGCAAAACTTCAGTCACACAGCACAGACACCACCTTAATGGCACTATAAATTAAATCCAAGAATCAGTCGGATCCCTGCTGGTTATTACATTCCGTCTACTATTCCGAAAGGATAGTCAAAATATGATTACAATGTGAACGAAGCCACGGCAAAACCTAAGTGTTACATGATTCGACCGCATTAAGCGTCTATCATCATATTCGTCATTGCTGTACACTGTGCCGGATAAACACCACACTGTGAAGCTCCAGCAAAACGCTACTCTCAAAGCACAGACACCACGTTAATGGTATAATGGCGCTATCAATTAAATCCAGGAATCGGTCGGATCCCCCCGGTCATTACATTCTGTCTATTCGCCATTTATTCCCCGGTCATAAATTCTACAGCGACCCGTATTCAATTTATTTGTTTTCGAGTTAATCTTGCATCGATTTGAGATACCTGCCGTTTAGGTGCTGCAGGCGATTTCGAAGCGCAAACATAATTCATAAAGTAACAATTGAAGTCAGTCACTTCAAAATATTGAGGAATCATCTGGGGTGTCATTGTCTGTAAAAAAACTAAACTGTAAAATTTGTCTACGATTTGGTAAATAAATCGCGTAACAAAATATGTGACTTTGGAAAAGAGATTTCGTGAAATTAAATTTCAATATTATAACTGCTATGCTTCACTAGTTTTTAACAATTTTGTGTTCTACTTTCCAAGACACAAATACCTAATGTGCAGCGAAACAAAATTACTAAAAATTTATTAAAAACGACAACAGTCTCCTCTATACTATTTCTGTTATATTTTAATCCCATTATCATTATTTCATAACGGTCACCACCATAAAGCTATCTGTCGGTCAATATATTGTTGTGTCTTCATCACAAGCTGGCGGTTTTAACATTTTTTGGCAAAAAGTTAGTAAAAGTTATTTAAAGTTAGTAAAGTCATGAAATCAGATTCATTTATTACACCATTGGCAAACAGTTGTTACAATATATGTATATTTTTAACCGACTATGATGAAGGTAAAAAGAGGGTTGTGCCCCTTTCCGTCGCCACCTTTCTAGTACCTATAAAATGAAATTCTTTGAGAGTGCGCACCGCGAGGTGCGCAGTCTCGTCGGTAGTTAAATCGCGTTGCAGTTTAAGCCTGTTAGACCTATTAGGCTAGTTAGGCGGGCTACGGTGCAGCTTTAGTTTTCGATTCCAACGTTGTTTGAAGCCTGCCCCATATAATAGCCGAATAGGTCTAAATCCCACTACAGATGAACAAAGCTAAGCCGAAGAGACATAAACGGAAATAAACCAGACTGACACATTTTAATGCTTATTATCATTAATGCTATATTATGAAATACCTACTGTTCGACAGTAAGTATGTGTATATGAACGTCTATTTGTGTTTTCACAGTATATAAGGGAATATTAGGTACTTTAAGAGGATTACAAAACTTCCAAAGTTTACAAATGAACATAATATCAATTGTCGTTTAAATAAGACTAAATCGGCCTATTTCCGTACCTAAAATGTTTCACGTATGACCACTTAGTTTAATCTTTTAAAAAGTAAAGAGGAGTGTTAAAGAAAACAGATTAGACATAAAGCTAAGAAGCCATCACGAAAATAAATTGACGGTTCCAACTTCAGATAAGTGGATTTGAAGTAGCAGGTAACTTTTATGGCATCAGGCGAAAGCTTATGAAATAACATTCATTAACATGATAAAAAATAAATAAAATCGGTAATAAAAAAAATCTTATCTTGAACTTTAAGGGTTAATTAAAGCCACGGAGTGAAGTTACATGAATTAGATAAGTATGTTCGCGACGTATACAGATACCTATATATTCCGTTGCCTTCGAAAAGTATTTGTGTTTTTGTTTATTAATGGAACATCTATACGAAATTTTCCCTTTCTAGATCCATGTGTTTGACCTGGACATTAATGAGTTATTGAAATAAAACAATTTAACGGATTATATCGCGTATATTATCTCATTTTAGTTCCCGACGTTTCGGAAGCTTTCCAGCTTTCCATGGTCACGGGAGGACGGAGAAAAAAAAAATAGGTCTAATAGGTATGTAATAGGTCTGCAGTCTGTGAACATGTCATTGACAAACCAAACCACTCAATTAAGTTTGATAAACCTTCTATCCTTGCCAAAGAAAAAAGATATTTTCCCAGGATGCTACGCGAGGCTATTGAGATTAAAAAGCATCCTAATTTCAATAGAGAAGATGGATTGTCACTACCACCAGCTTGGGATCCTGTAATACATCTCATCAAGGAACAAGCGAGACACAGGACTGCAAAACCTTAATTTCCGAACGATGTAAAATATCTGTTTAAAAGTAGTTTAATAGTCTCTGTTTTTTTAATATTATAATTAGTAATGAGGTAGCCTGGGAGTTTTTCTTTGCAGCGTTTCTTTTCTCCTCAGTACGCCTCATTTGTGAAATGCTGCTTGGTAAATTATTAGAATAAAATAATTAAGCCCTTCTTGCACATGTGTAACTGTCTTTACAGCTTAGGCCCATCTGGCATGTATGTACGTACGCCTTTATTTGTGTTTTTTGTAACACACAAATTGTAACTTTGACAGAGGAAAATACATCTTTTCTCAGTCCTCCCGTGACCATGGAAAGCTGGAAAGCTTCCGAAACGTCGGGAACTAAAATGAGATAATATACGCGATATAATCCGTTAAATTGTTTTATTTCAATGAGTAATAATCACGGAAACAGAAGAAAATATTATTAATGAGTTAGTTATTCTTATCTGTTTAAACACAAATAGCTTCATATATTTTAATCTTTAAGTTTAGGTTGGGTTTTCGTGTCTTAAAAGTGGTTAATAAATAAAAAAAGTAATTAAAAAAACAAAAAACCCGACTGCGTAAAAAAACTAAAAAGAAAAAAAACAAGTCCAGTACCCCAGAAATTTGTTAAGTTATACATGATCGATACTCATAATATAACAAATAATAAATTCTAATATGGAACATAGCGATTTTGAACTGTCGGGACCCATAAGAAATCTAGATCGACGCAAATCTTCCCAACAATGGGTCCCGACTGTTTAAAATCGCCATGATCCATATTAGAATTTATTATTTGTTATATTGTGAGTATCGATCATGTATAACTTAACAAATTTCCGGGGTACTGGACTTGTTTTTTTTCTTTTTAGTTTTTATACGCAGTCTGGTTTTTTGTTTTTTTAATTACTTTTTTTTATTTTATACTTTTTAGTTCAAGTTATAAAAGTCAGTCAATTTCGCAATCTTTATCGTGGGGCTTATTGAGAAGCTTGCACAGATTTATTACAATACAATGAAATGAAAATTTAGTGAGATAGGCTTGCTAGCCAACTTTAAATAGTTATAGTTTCTAATGGTACCTAAGTCCAAATTAAAAATGATAAAAGAAACCTAATAATGATTTTTGAATACCTATACATTGATACCCTACTCGATATAGTACGTTGATTTTCATTTTTTATTTTTCACAATATGGCGTCTCATTATCGCCATTTTGAGTTTTCATCATTTTCATGTCTTCAGTGACATTCGGAAAGTTAAGACAAATCGATTGACGTAAGAATCGTCAAGATCGGTCCACGCGTTTGGTCTCTAGAGTGCCAGATAGGAACAAACATACATACATAGACTGATAAACACATTACCACTCCTTTGCGTCGCGCAGTCGGGTAAATATTAGGTGACGTTTCGTCAATCAAGCAACTATGTAGTAGGTAATTAGTGTCACCTGAAGTAAAATCATGGAGAAGAAGGTAATTTAAATCACAACACAGTGATAAACCACATCAGAAATCAAGCTGTGATATTTAGGCACGTGGCTTTTTCAATATTTCCTAATTCAAAAGAATATTACGCAAACCAATTGCAATTAAAACTAAAAGGTAACTAATATTATTTTTTAATTGAATAATATCATTAAGTCAAGGTACGTTTTAACTTACATCGTACCCGCCGAATAAAACGGGAATTATATCACGAAATCACCAATAACTTTCCCGTTTACGACCCCCGACTAACATAAAACGATACCAATCCAGTTATTCAATCTCCATATTGTAACATTTAGAAGCTACTGGTTTTTCGAAGTTGGATGTGTGTATATTAGATTTCCTCCCGAACTAAAAATGTCATAAAATATAGTTTTAGAGGCGCGTAACGAAGATACATGCGAAGCGACAGTTTGATACCGCTGCGTTTTATCACCTTACCTTTTAAGATATTGACGTGGGAAGATTTCACTTCATTTTATCGTCATCTGTAACAAAATATAAATATTTTACTGAAAAATTCATAGGTTCTGTAGTTAACTGTTTCATTTCAAGAGTTAATGAGGAGGAAAATGAGCGCAAAACGGACAAAAAGCCAGTGATTTTGACAAATGAGCCCGTCCCGGCGGCGAGACGAGCGTGCGCGTATGAATGCAGATTAATGGTCGCTTTGTCTCGACACAATATTCACTGAAACCCTAAAAGGTTTTTTTTAATTATGTAAATAACCAAAGACAGGTGAAAATATTGTTAAAACCAAACAAGTATTTTCCTCGGCTTCTTAGCATAATTATGAATTTGCGTAGGAGATACCAGAATACAGTGAACTATAGAGACTAGTCTATTGTAAAGGCTCTAGAAAGAGAGCGTGACTGGTTAGCTTCAGGGTGTCCGTGTCCGCGATACGAGTGCCACTCGCTTTGAGAGCGCCTCGAGGGCTGTTGTACGCCGCTAGGAAATGATACCGGACTTGTTATGCAACCCTAGTATAGTACTATCCAGTTATTTCTAAGTGTGATAAGAGTACATAGTGTATTCAGCCGTTTTATATGTTTTATATAGAACGAGCGATAGCTGGTAAGAAGAAGCTAACCGACCTGTTTCAGCGGCTATCGGCTTAAGATTTTCATTGGTTATGTCCACGAAGTATATGTCACTGTGCTGTGCATTTAATACATTGGTGACAAAAATACTCCGAAAAACCGCTGCCATAATACCTTTTAATATTTGCCGGCGCCTAACTAACATCGATAACTCCATTTTTCCACAAAGGAAGGGAAAAATTCGCCAAAAACGACTAATCTGCATGCCGAATGGCAGACATCATGCGTTATTCCGTTTGAAGATAGACGATTTCATTTGGCAGTGAATTTCTTTCGAAGGCAGAGAACGCAGCTGCCCAGGAAATTTGGTTTCAGGTTCTGTACCCATAAAAAAGTAAAAGGCATAACGGACTCGGGAGACATCTATACATTGGGTATAAACTACCCGATTTAGGCAAGCGACAGACCTAGATAAATTACAAATTTAATAACTGCCGATATTGTTATTGTCTTGTTAAATTTTCTTCAATCATAGCTAAGAATCATCGAAACCGCCAGCTATCAACACAACAACACGCATTTCTGAGCTACAAATGCTGCAATACCACACAGTTACACATGTTAAGTAACACCTCTTATCGGTGCGAAATTAATATACAAATCTCTACAGCCGATAAAAATGTCATCAAAAGCGTTACTTTATAACAATTTCAACTCAGGCTTAGACTCGGTACTTTAAGAGGTCTTAAAGCTTTACGTAACCCCAAAACGCTCCGCCTCCGATTTTACGATTTAGTTGTAAATCAGCTCACGCGTGTGACTCTACGAGGCCGAGCTTAGGCCTGACGGATAGGGAGGAGACCCAGCCGCGATGGCGGAACCTGCTCGTTTGTCTCCGGAGTCGATTTGCTTAGCTTATTGACGGGAATCATGCCTCGGCCGTGAACATTTTACTTTGATACCATTTATTTTTAACACACTTCATGAAACTAAATAGTTTTGAGTGAGTTTGTGTTTGTTAGACGTTATATTCGCCAACTGTAAACTGATTTAAAAATTGTTGTTTATTGATTACGCTATGGGCCCAAATAACCGCACAGATTTTAACCACAGGATCTAGTGCCTAATTTTAAGTCGAGCACGTAAAGTGGATCACATAACCTATAATCCCCAAATGCATAATTTTCAAAATATTTAGGTCTGCTTTATCGGTATCATATGACCCTCCCAATAAGCCATGCTTATACCATTTTATGCACTGCAATTAGGCACTAGATTCGATTAAATCCTGGCGGGTTACTCGGGCCCACGGTGTATTTACCTTCAAGATACTTAGTCCCTTTTACATTTACCCCTTAGGAGTGAAAAGCTTTCATCGTGTTTGTTTGTACCTTGGTCAAACCGGCGGTGTTATATTTTAAGATAAATTTAAATGATTTGTCAGTGATTTAGTTGTATGTAAATTCAATGTATCACTAAACTTGCACAATACAATGATGTCTGTTTTATCAATACCTCACTGATTCACCATAGTCTTACATAGTAAAACTATAATAAGATACATACTTACGTCTATACTTCAACGAATATTAAATGCAGTAAAGGAAAATTTATTTTGAACTTTTAAAATCCTTATTATAATCAAGCTTAGATTTGTATATATTGCATGTATTTATTATGTTAAGTGTACTAATATATGAACACATCTATCTATGAAAAGATCTATTTATGAAAAGTGAATTTCCTAAAGTGTTTTTTAAACCACTTATATCTCCAACAGCTGGTAAATAAAACGTTGATTTGCTCTAAATAACTGTATAGTTTATCGAAGGTCCAGGAAATGATGCAATTTCTTCAGAACATGACGTTCAATTACGACTGTAAGAAAACCTCGCCAAATTAAATGAGCCACGGGAAAATTAATTAACAGGAATTCTATTGAAACGGGTGGCAAAATAAATTTAAAGACAGTTTGTTGTTTTGGAGCTGTACGGAACACTATTATGTGAGGTTATAGAGGATATTTCAAATATATATATATATATATATAGTAGCTTTTGTTGCGACTTAGCCCGCATGGTAAATGTATTTTATTTATAATTCGGGAACTGTGAATTTACAGAAATGAAGTAGCCCATGTCACTCTGTGATCCTCATTCTATCAATCATAAATTCTTAACACAATCGTATAATATACACACAATATACAGTCGATTTAAGAACCTCGATTTTGAAATCGGTTCAATAATTATTAAACATCTAGAGCATATACCTCGTAAGAAACAACGAACAGTTAATCATTGATAATGTGCGTCATTAGAAGTTAAACAAAAAAAGGACTTTCTTATCTCAATTATCAGTATTCCGTAGGTATCCCTTTAATCACAGCAACCCGCTAAGTCTGATTAAAAACGTATTACAGCAAAGAGCAGAAGCTCGATAATCCTGAACAAGTCTTTGGGGTTTACGTCTTAATTTAGCGGCGCCATTTTATAGCCTGTTGTATTTTGTAAAATAAAACAATGTTGCCTTTACCAGAACAAAACTGTAGCTGTTATAGCTTCTAAGCTTCTAGTAACTGAGCGTAACAGGTGTATCCAAAATTTGTACCGAAATAATAAAAACTGTACGTTGTTTCTGTTTCGGAACTTATGATAATATTTTTTCTCTAGTATGGTATTGGAAGTGGCGTGCAGTCGATATAGGCACAAAAGCACTGGCTACCCTCTGAACTACCATGGCTACATATAGACACAGAGAAACTGTGTACCCTGAAGGTCTGAACAATGGCTCCATGTAGGCACAGAAAAACTGCCTACCTTGGCGAAAAACCCTATGCGCGCCACTGGGTATTGAGCCTTATTTTTCTATAACTATTGATTTTGCTTTTAGCCGTTGATACTTACTCAATAAAACGAAAACATACAACACTTTGATTTTCGTTCTAGTGCAAAACAATATTGCCAGCGGTCAATCGAAATCATTGCTAATTGCATTATACTAGTACCTACAAAATGCTATATTAGTGTTATTCGAAAATGTACCTACAAAATGAGTCCTTTTCACTGAGATCAAATAATAATTAATTTTCTTTTAAATGAAGACTACCATCATCTATTTCTATACTATTATAAAGTTGTAAAAATTAAATGTCTGTATATACAAGATATTTAAAAAAAAATGTTTGTACCGACTATTAGGTCACTAAATCGAGAAAAAAAATATTTTGGATTTTTTGTATTTTTGGTACACGAGTAGCTGGGTATCTCCAGATGATTATAGGATACTTTTTACCTGGGTTATGACTTTTTCTCCTCCGCGAACGAAGTTGCAGGCGCCTTCTAGTTCCAAATAACATCAGCTTAAAATACGTAGTTTGGGTTCTTACTTAATTAAAACTGCATCGTAAACACAGTGCACGTTTCATTGCATGTTACAGAGAGTTTAAAACTTGGCATGCATGTAGATTTGATTGAAGCACACATATGTGTGCTTCAATTTTAATGCCGATAATAATATTCATGCAAATTAATTTGAATAAATACCGACAATTTAGTCACTGGAAATCCTGATATAAAGTAACTAATATTTTCTGTCTACAATACTTTATCATTACATTTTTTTACTAAGAATTAGTAGGTAAATATTACGATACGATTTTTTCTTGCATAGAACTTGTATAACATAATACTTTAAAGTTAAAAACCGTCAATAAAAATGAAATCATAGATACCACATAAACATACTATAATTGCTGACAAAGAACGTTAAAATTGTGCCATTTCTTTCTTTAAGTATATCTTATTCTTATCTGGAAGAAGAATTAGACTGATCAACGAAATGTCGAAGAATTGAGAGATTTTTGGCAAGAAGTCTCAAGCACGTACACGATACAGTTACGCTTACGAGGAAAACGTCTCGGCGGCGATTGCTCTCGTGTGCTTGCTCTCAATCTGATTGAAATATAATTGTAAAGTCATGCCTTGCAGCCCAAACTGCCTTGCCTCTTACAAACTGTGTGTCATTTGCTTTTGAGTTATGTATGTAAAAACACCTAAAGGGGTTTAATTGATAGATTCAGGCGTTTCTTTGCGGAATTCCATATTAAATTAATGGATTATATTTATATTGTTCCTTTGCTATTCCGGGAAATACATTTATTTTTATTTATTTCGCGGTATAGTACAGAAACTAATCCATTAATCTAAGTTAAGCTTGCCTTTCTCTGTTTAATTATATACTAAATATCGTTCGCCAAACTGAAGGGGTCGTAGTCATAAGCAGTTTCTTGCTTTACCGTAGTAAACCAGTTTTATACATATACTTGTACCAAAAATGGCGTATTATTTTTCAGCAGTTCTGACGTGATGTGGTCAAACAGACACAAACATACAAATCTCGCAGCCTAGTTCATATTTACACTAGATAATTACCAATTTCTTGTCAATTAACTTCTGCACTAATTGTATCAATTACAACTTTTTTTTTTTAATTTTAGTACGATTGTGCTCAAAATATATTGACACCCATATATTTTTAGATTCAGGAACTTTCAAATAACTTATAGATTTTTAGTAAACTATCATTGATCTACCTATATATGTACATTGGATGTATTTTGTGATATAGACTAAATAATAATCCTGTTTTGCCTTTAGAGAAATGTTATCAAAGGCTTTGGAATAATCAACAACTTCATATTCAACAGCTTGGTACAAACAAGGGATGGAGCCATGTTATACAACTTCTGAGATAAACATCATATATATGTACCTACTCAATTGTATATTATACAAAAACAGCACAGCACCCATCAAACCCCAATCCGTTGGACCTTCCTTCGAGATGTAGAGACGCGTTAAGCAAAAAGACCCGTTATCGCCGAAACTCTTTATCAGTGAAATATAATTATTTAATGAGTTGTCAATTGTTATTATAATGTTTAACAATTACAAATAAGCGATTTGGTGTAAACTGCTAGCTTATTTTGACTCGAATAAATGAAATGGAATGAAATCAGCACATATTGGAACACGTCTTCAGAATTGTGCCGCTTCAAAAACTCCAAAGTATATAAGACATACCTCCTCCTCTACATTACAATACTCTTTGACATATACTATCTCCTTACAAAAACGCACGACGATAAAAAAGGAGCCTCAAGTAAATCTAAGCGACTACTGGTCGATAAAAAACAAAATATATAACGAAGGCATTATCGACCGGGGTCGCTGCCCTATGATTGCAGCATGACGCACTAGCTAAGTCAGCACTTTCAAGAATTTTAAATTTACCCCATTAGAATACGTTAAATGCCCGCAAGCTGGCCGAGTTGCCAAGTTTCTTATGAAACCTTCCATTTATTTTACTTATGATTTTAAAACTCTACTTACGAGTTTAACATTGAAATATGGCTACCTAAAGTTTACATATAAAGTGTTAAACCGTTGGAGAGACAACTGCAAAGTCATGGAATCGTGGCAATATATTTTTTCTAGAAATCGTCTTTTTGATGTTGTTTAATTATTGATTATACTGCGACGTGTGTAAATAAATTGGTTCAACACTTAGATACATTTAGTATTTAATATTACTTTTTTTTTTTCAATTATATAAAAATGAAATTTATAAGACAATCATGTCATATAAATTTTATAATTTATTTATGATAATTAAATAAGTCTTATCTATCGATTTTGAGATCTGAATCCAAATATTCCCGGAAGACACTTGGCGAAATTGTGACCGAGAATAGATTTTTTCTACGCATTGTCATTTTATGTTCTGTCTGCTTTTTTTAAGACACATTTAAAGAAGAAGAGCTAAAATCAAAGTTTGATTCCAGGACGACTTATATAGGTATATATATTGTAATAAACCCAAATTATTCCGGTGTTCCGGGAGTGCAAAGGCGAGATGTGTGACGGAAAAGCGCGTTTTTATATACGTTGGCCTTTCATGTTCATTCCGCTCTTTATTACAGATTTGACGATAACTCTGTCTAATTCCAGGATCACTTACATATGCTTACATAATCGTAAAATTTAGATGTGGTAGATATAGAAGCTCGGTTCCAGGTTTATATGGCAAGACAAGACAATGAATTCCATTCAGGACTCGCACGCTCATGCACCCACTTTTCTTCGCTTCGTTGCGGGGGTCAGTGATCGTCGCCTGTATCTAGTGTGTTTTAAAGCGCGATTAAGTTTTTACGGTGAAATGTAGGTAAGTTCCTATAAATTCATCGATACTCAACGACTTGAAAGATAATCTATGCTCCGATACCTATAGATAGTTGCCTATTGAATTTAGGTGTAATATTACGTCCAAAAATTTACAACTCATCATGAGTATCGGTCGGTGACAAAAAAATATTAAATTTGAAATCGAAACCGTGGACGAAAAGTTGTCAAGAGCTTCTGCGAACATTTTTATGGTCACACTCGTACGATATGTACACAAACACAACTCCATTCATAAAACATTCAATATAAACCACGTGGTTGTATTAAATCGCAAAAAAGATCAAATAAATCTAACCTTGCATCGCCGTTAGCGTGTCGCGTCACAACGTACGACCAAGGTAAATACTACGGCGCCCGCGCACGGTCGATGACCGAACGTCTAGCTAGAAGAATGGGCTTTAGAGTGAAAAAGCTTACAGTCCGACGTACGTATAAGGCTTGGTCCAGGTTCTGCTATGTCAAGCAACATCACTGTTAAGTTCAATTCTTATTGCGGGGAAAATAATGATGCGACTAGCTAAAATGTTAATAAGCGACTAAATGAAGACACGAAGGGCCTGTGTCCACAAAGTTTGTCTTTACTTGTTTAGGAATTTGATTAATGGATTATAATATTTTCTTCTGTTTCCGCGATTATTACTCATTGAAATAAAACAATTTAACGGATTATATCGCGTATATTATCTCATTTTAGTTTCCGACGTTTCGGAAGCTTTCCAGCTTTCCATGGTCACGGGAGGACCTCCGACCTGGAAAGCTTCCGAAACGTCGGGAACTAAAATGAGATAATATACGCGATATAATCCGTTAAATTGTTTTATTTCAATAATGGATTATAGTTCTGTTGCTTCTCCGTGAAATAGTGTCTTGGTAAGATGTGACGATAAATTGTGGTCACATTGAGCATATTTTCATACAGTTTCCATCTGAGGAGTCAGGAGATGCAGACGGTCCGGAGTCCACCCGAGAAGACTTTTCTCTTATTTTTGACTTCTCGGATGGACGCATTGGACGCCGGATCGTCAACATCTCCTGCATCGCCTGATGATGCCTCATAGACCTCTCTAAGCACGTGTCGAGGATTACTCTGTCTGGTCGTAGTTTGTTGTATTTGCATGCGTATTTTTTTGTGGAAACTGCATGAAAATATGCGCATGTGAGCACAATTAATAGTCACATCTAACCAAGACACAATTTCACGGAAAAGCAAAGTACTGTAATCGAACATGGAATTCCGCAAATTATTTCCCGAAGCAATCAATTAATTAGGAATTTATGGCAAATGTTTTTAATAAAATGTGGTTCCTTTTATTGCGTGATAGATAAATGATAAAATATCCGTCACTTTCGCACTCATATAAGGGTCGGAAACTCATAGGCCCGCTGGATGGCAAACAATTAATCTCACATGCCATGAAAACTATACTATTTTTTAACCCCCGGTGGAAAAGAGGGGTTTATTAAATTTACCGTGTGTGTCTTTGTATCTGTCTGTGGTATCGTAGCGCTTAAACGAATGGACTGATGTTTATTTAGTTTGAAAAGACCTTTTGAATTCGAAATGTGATTTCATTTTTTATTTTGTAGAGTACGTATGTTGCACTTTACTCGGTACATGATGAGTTCTTTTGACAATGATAATATTGTTCAGAACTTAAGAAGTTAAGCCTAATAACAAATTTGTTATTTGTTACTAATTATTCCACGTAACTCAGAAGCTACACATAAGCTATTTCAATCAGTAATTATTCCAATAAGATTTCGTATTGCTCACCACATCAATGGTTTCGAAAGTCGAAATAATTAATGACCCACAAATTGCACATTAGTGTTACCGATGTAAACTAAATAAATTTAGGTAAATAGATTTAATCGCGTGATTAAACCATGTATTAAATAATTTAAAACCAACATGCATTATGAGATTATAATTTATTTATGCACTTACCTAACACATTTTTAGTGAGGGAAATTGTTAATTTTACCAGAAAATTTCTGTATAGGTACACGTGTGCTTACCATAAGTGAGACCTAGCACCTAGAAGTGGAAATCAACGAACAAGTATTATAAGCTGCTGGACTGCAGGATCTTATCATCTGCAAATACGACCTTTCTTCAGCTCGTTCCGGTAAAAAGTGAGAAATCAGGGCCCATACCTCACCCTTACCACCATCAGGCTCCGTTTACCCCCTCCATGATAGATCCAGTTTCCAGCGGAGGTGCTAATTAATAACTTGCTTTTATCCTAAAATTAGCACAATGTTGCTCTACCTCTGCTTAATTTACCAATTTAATTAGTAAAATTGACACACGTAATAGACACAATGTAATCCGGCAAAAAAACCGATACCAATTAAATACATCCCCAACAATCTATAATCGGAGATGTATATATTTACTCCATTTATGGAGCAAATAGGTTCAATCAAAATACTGCGGGCAAGAAAAACAATTGTTGTTTGCGAGAAACCTTCTCATGCCACGAACAAACAAACAATAAGATCCCGGGCCTTGCGTATTTACTCTGTCGGGATCAATACGCTATTGCTATTTATTCTAAGTTACTCGATAATTGTGTAAGAAAGAGTAGAAGGTATGTAACTTAGTTCCAAGTCTTGAAACCAACTCATTTTTCTTAAGCAGCCAGATTTCAAAGATCGATTTCGTTCGTATGTTTCGTAAAAGTTATCCTTCCCACACAAATGTCTCGCAATATTATCACGTTTTATATATAACATTATTCATTTTCCGGTACGAGTACAACTAGAAACCTTAAAGGAGAATCGATCAATTGACGATATTTAATCGTATTGCCTTGTCCAACTATCTGGTTCGTCAAGTACTGGCATGCGATATAGGTAACAGTACTTGGAGCCAGTCACAGACCTAAGGTTTATAATAATCTGACCAGGACTGAGTTGTAAAATGTGTATGACGACTGCAAATAATAATTTATCAAGACTTATATTATCAGTCAATCGCCTTTTTAATTTTGTTCTTTCCACTGTCAGCAGTCGGAATAGCAGAAATAGAAAGATGGACTTTGTTTTTTGATGAAGGTTGCATAGGTATATCCGCACTTTTGGGGTTCCGTGCCCAAATGGTGTCGGGACTCTGATAATTAGCTCTCCTCGCCGCTGTAAGTCGTTCAGTCCATGTTGTACCGTAATAGCTAAACGCTTGAAGTCTTTATATGATACATATGAAGGTAAGGTAATCATTGCTGCAGTAACTACAAATAATATAATTAAAATACAGTAAAATAATAGCGACGGTGTCTTGGCGTATTTTTTTGCGTATGGAGTCACGGTAAACTTCATATGCAAGTCCGACTCGCATTTAACTGATTTGTTCCAAGTTAACTATATTCATAGAGGTATTTAATAGAAATACCGATAAATTTAGCAATTTACACCGGCGATTCGAACACTTGCAAAACCGTATATATTCAAAGGTCTCAAAACGGAACTTGATACATAAAAAAATTCAATAACCCATAATTGGTTTCGTGAAATTTATAATTCAATTTTGTTTTAACCATATGTAATATAATTGCAGCTTACGTTATATGTAAGGCAAGATGAAAGAAGCCTCGCAACCGTTATCCAACGAAAAAATGGCTCCATTATCCAAGCGCAATCATCTTTTTATACTCATTCCGCGAAGGCAATGGTGCAAGCTCTCTCGAATAATTTAATCAAGCGAATTTGTCATCGTACACGGCGGAATCACACATAAATTGTCGTGTACGGAAAGAAACAGAAGTGTAATAACCGAGAGAGCTTCGTTATCTCATCGCAGACGGCACGGCACACGTCTGAATGGGGCTATTCGGTACGGGCGAGAAGCATTTGAGTATTGCCCTCCCTTAATTAAGAGGAACTTTGAGTGGTCTGAAGCGTTGGCGTCGCACAATGCCTAGGTATCTTGCGCTGGTTATTTTGAGAGCCTGTTATTGTTCGAGGATTGCTTTTGTAATCCCACCTGGAAAATTGCGAGGGGTTTTAAAACAGTTGGATGTTTAGTTCAGTGGCACCTGTCGTGCTGCTTTTCTGTTTCCCCAGTGAACTGCGAGCGCGAACAGTGACTTGCAACGCTTGTTAGACGGCACTTTATACAAGATACCTTTTGTTTTAAAACCAATAGATACATGTTTTTTTTTAATTAGCGATATTTTTCCAAGAACCTATCGATGAAGTATGTGAAGGTACTCACTTTGTGTTAAGCCATTACGTGAGAAATTCGCGTAAAAGGGGACGCTCTGAATAGGCCGAGGGATAGGTGATCCCATACATACACCTTAGTTACTTTTCATAGCCGTAAACCACGATGAAGGGAGGGAATTCAATAGACAGTTTATATTTACGCCAGCGTCCAATATTATTGATTTACCTAAGGGATGATAATCTGAAGTCTTTGATCTTGGATGCTTCAGATTTTTTTTTCAGACCGTCGCTAAATGAATTGCTTTTTTATTGATTTACAAAGTTTACATAATCAATTACTTGAGCAAAATGGTAGATTGATACGCTATTTATGAAGTTAAAATCTCTTAAATCTAGCAACGTATAAGTGATTACTTACCAATTGTTTCCTACCTTTACTACTAGCTCTAGCAAACCATGCATATTTCTAGGATAAACGGTTAAACAATGCATATACTTGTATGCTAAAAAAAATTGAATCAATAAAATGTTTAAAAATACACAAAATATCATTGAGTATCAATATAACAGCATCTCTATTTGTAACTAAACCTTCAACTTTAATTGAAACAAAACATTGTTCAATAGACTTGCGGATCAATTGGCGCTTTTGTATTTATGGCCCAAAAAAAACCTTCATCGATGACCCAATCAATGTGCTTTAAACGTATCCCGGCTTCAGCCATTGTGCGAGAACTTCCATTGAATGTATTGTCCGCTAGAATAGAAGCATGCAATACTGCTTCCAGTTAACCTGACCTGCCTCACCTCTCTAACAATTACTCAATTTAGGCGTGAAAGGGGGTCGCTGGAGTCGCCCTCGGCTCTTGATATATTGGTCGGTGTTATGAACGTGTAATTTGCTCAATGATCGTGGATACAGAGGTGTGAAAATTTATAAGGAAGAATCTTTACTGCAGATTACGTTTCCTTTTGTAATATGCGGTTATTATGGATGACGGTGCGTGTTCGGATATATCTTGCTTATGGGAAGGTAATGGTGATTTTTATAGGAACATTTGTTGATTGGAAATTGTTAAGGCGGCCATTGATCAGCCCACGCCCTGCTCTTTTATTGTTATATGAGACAATGGTATTTATGAAAGCCGGTTCCATTTTTCGCTGTCGCTTTATGTGTTTTTATTGCTTTACGTGGTTACGAATGGAACAAAGTAATAGGAATTTAAATCGTATATCTTCTTTAATATGTCTAAATATATGTTTATACTCGTGAAAGCTAATTAAGTATCCCGAATTTTAAAATGATATTTTCTTAACAGACCGATTATCATGATCAAAAGAGGCGCTCGTTCATCCGATAAAAATAAATTGTTAGCGATAAAAATAAACGAAACTTATTAGCTTGTGCAAACACTTTTTACTCAAACAACTTCCTTTAATCATTATGTGTTTATTATCAAAGTAGACATTAGACAAGCATCTTCAATGTTGGTGTTCGTTATTTTCGTACAAACAGAGCGCGGAATCTCTCAAAAATCCTGAATGTTTGCACTTCAAACTAAACTTTATATTTTTGATCGCAACAAGAAAAACTAAAAAAATATGTATTTAAGCTAGTAGCTCTAGAAGAACAAACCTTTTTACCCGACTACGCTGAAGCTAAAAAGAGGGTTATGACTTTTTTCTCGTCCGCGAACGTAGTTGCCTTCTAGAACACAATAAAATTACAATTTCACTCTTAACAAACCTTTTCTCACAGTGAAATCTAAGTACTTGACAATTTTATGTTTATAAATTACTAGAAGATGCCCGTCGTTTTTTCTTCAGCATAGTCGCGTAAAAAGTATCCTATAACTATCTGGAGATACCCAGCTACCCGTGTGCCAAAAATTAGGGAGATCTGTTTAGCCGATTTTGCGTCATGAAGCCACAACGACACATAATCTGTACCAATCAATTTTTTGAAAATATCTTCAATGTACAGACATTTCATTTTTACAACTTTATAATAGTATAGATGTCTGTAAATTAGTTGCACCGCCCACAATTTATCTGCTTTGCCTCAAGGTTGACTGGTAGAGAATACCCTATGGCATCAAGTCTGCCTTATGTATGATAAGTTTTTCTTTTGTGCAATGAAGATAAAATAAATAATTAAAAATAAATTTTCATTCGAAATCAGCGACAGTTTTGACACCCCACGTTGCTAATTGGCACACAAGGCGATACATAGGTAAATAATAAACAATAAAAAACCCGACACGTCTAGAAAAAATGGTGATAATTCTTAAATGGTTGAATTTTCTATTGTCAATTGTCCCTCTCGTTCTCGTGTTAAATTATTTTTGCGCAATACAAACTTAGAACTTCGAACTTCGGAGTATCCTCTCAGGTCTTTCAATCAATTCCTGTTAGTCTTACTTTATAATCCAGACGAGACTTGTAAAAGTAACTATGTGGAATGTTCGCAGAATAAAATTATGATTTTAACTCACTCCTAACAGTAAAATGACGCTCGAATACGGAAAGGAGTCAATAACAAAATATGTCCACTACTAAAAAATGTTGGAAATCGGTAAAATACCGGAGATGCTCTTCGGTCGAGCAGGTATTCTTCGGAGGGTAAATTCGCTCCGAGGACCCTCTACGAGTCGAGTGCGGGTTCATGACGCTTCAAGGGGAGGCCGCACGTGATATAATGTTGTTAGAGACTGTAAGGTGTATCGCCGGCATCTTCTTAATGATTGGGGGGGGGGGGGGGGGGGGGGGGGTATTGACAAAAAATCTTCCATACTGCTTCATGTTGTCATCGAGGTTATACAAAGAAACTATTGGTAACATTGTATTGAATGTCGATTTTGTTGTAACTCATGGTAACCTTCTATGAAATGTCAATTAGTATGAACCTTATGTTTTTAATGTGACGAAGTCTTAACTACTTTCTGTAACTTTCCTTACCTTAAATATTGAATTTGCTCTTTATCTTTTAAAAATCGGAAAAAGAAGGTTTTAATTGGGATCTATTAAATACAATTGCACCCAGTATTCCACGACTACTTTACGATTGAAAGAATAAAGTGTCATAATAAGTACCCTAAGCAAGGTGTACTTTTCGCCGAGCGTATGCGATCTGTAGAACTCTACAGTTTAACAGCATTTCCTAAGTAAGAATAAAAAATATGATTTAGTTTAACGTTTTCCTCCAAGCTATAATTGATTTTAAACAAATAAATTTACCACAGGGTGGAGCAACGTTATATGAAAAAAAAAATCTAAATCCGTTACTGAAAATAAGTACTTTATTACTAATTTATTACGTCAGTTGAAATACATTTGTGGTTTTAATATATAAGAAAACTTTTTTTATTTTACCTAATAAAAACTTTTAAAAGTTTCCCAGAGTATTAAGTTCACCATAATTAAGACGCGAATCAGCCTAGTGGTACCTACATTTTCATTAAACTGGAGCTATATTTTTAGACTAGCACAATAGTAGTAATTTCGTGTTATTAGGACATGTTCCCGCTTGTTTTTCTCCATATTATTGGTTTAAAGTATATGTTTTATATATACATTATCAACTTTGGTTAATCCGGCACTGCTCTGGAATTTATTAGTAACAGCAATTTTAACATGCGAAAAGAAAATAAGTTTTTTGGGTTAAAGTGGGTTATGGTACAAAGTGACCCAAGAAGAAATCATAAAAAAATTAAGCATTCCTGTAACAAAAAGGTCTTCTCTAAAGAATAAAGTAGTATTAAAATACAAAAAAATAAAAATAAAGTGTATAAAAATATGAGAAAATTTTATCATTTTACTGCCGGCAGACGGGGAAGGGGAAAGTATATAGCCAGATTAATTTTTTACTTTTCCTCTATTATGCATAAAATCAAGAACCGTTGTAGTCCTACCTACTAAGGAACGATATTCCGAAATTCGTGTTATCGCTCCACCCTTACTTACTTACTTACTATACAATCGATAGCAATTTTAAAATAAAATAATATGATCAAAATGGCTTGCCCCACGGCAAGCAAAGTTAAAGATATCCCTTATCCCAAGTTTTTTTAACACTTTCTAATACATTACTCTTGCCGAAACTATTTATCACTCGTCCGTAATTTATGACTTTCATTGTTAGTAAATATGTTATTGTTAGTATTTACTGTTTTGTAAAAACTTATCTATACTATTATAAAGTTGTAAAAATGAAATGTTTGTATGTGTCGTTGTGGCTTCATCACGCTAAATCGGCTAAACGGATTTCAGCTATATTTGGTACATTTATTCATTTATTCATTTATTCAACATTACAAGCCATGTTTATCACAGGAGATGTTAATTATAGGTAGTAGATACATGACACCCTGTTAGGGCGTATAATGTAAGTTCTTAGGTACTAAACACTTATCTTACTCAATATCTACACTACATCAACGTATGTCAAAAGGATTTCATTCAAATTAACTACTACAATGTATGTCAAAACGACGTCATTCAAATAATTTAATACATGTCAAAAACGATATCATTTAGCTTAAATTTCCTACTACAATGCATGCTAGAGACGATGCCATTTAAATTAAAATAACAATTACAATGTGCGTCAATATGATGTCATTTAAACTAAGATAACTAATAATACTAATACTAATGTCAAAACAATTTCATTTACATTAAAATAATTGCTACTATGTCGAAAAATTACATTCATGTCAAATTAAGTACTAAAATATATGCAAAAACGATGTCTTTCAACTTAAGTAAACAACTAAAATTTGTGTCAAGACTATGTCATAATTTAGCCACTACAATATATTAAATAAAGTAACTACTTACTTGATATATAACATTAAATTAAAATATTCATAGGAGATGGCAATTTTTAATGTCTTATGTTTTATGGATTCCATTTCATTAATTTATCATCATTTAAAAATTCATCTATTGTATAGTAGGACTTGTCAATGAGTAGCTTTTTTAACTTATTTTTAAACAATTTGTCGTTAGTTTCTTGCTTTAACTGATCTGGGAGTTTGTTTGTTATAATGACGCAACGGCAGTAAGGACCATTTCTGTACATAGCTAATTTAGAAATTGGCAAGAAAAGTTGGTTTTTATTTCGTCTATTGGAGGTGACCTTTTGCAATGGAAATAAGTTTGGGTTATTTCTTACGAACATTGCCGCTTCCATAATGTACATACTTGGTAATGTAAGGATTTTATGCTCTTTGAAATACGGACGGCAGCTGTTCGGTACTTGCGTGTTGGTGAGGATGCGTACACACTTTTTTTGTGATACAAAGAGTTGGTGCGAGTCCGTGCTGGCACCCCACAAAATTAAACCATATCTAAGCCAGGAATTCGCATAAGCATAATATGCTGACAAAGCTGTTTCGAAGTTTGTATTTATTTTTAGGACGCTTAAGGCATATATGAATCGGGACAGTTTTGCTTTTACATTTTGAATATGAGGTTTCCAGTTTAAGTTACAGTCAATTTTTATTCCTAGTAAATTAAATTCTGCCACTTCCTCTATAGTCAAATTGTTAATTTTTAATGTCATTTTCAGTGTTTTTTTCTGTACCGGTCTGAACTGGATTATTTTAGTTTTTTTTGCATTAATTTCGAGATTGTGATCATCAAGCCATTTTTGGGTACATGCATATAATTCTCTCAAACGCTCATTGCACTCCAAATTGTTTTTACAACTGAATAATAGGGAGACGTCGTCCGCGAACATTATACAAGTTGTGTCTAGTATTTTAGGTAGGTCGTTAACATATGCTAAAAATAATATACATCCGGCGACGCTTCCCTGGGGTATTGAGCATGAAGTGTCGCGCATTTTAGATACAATTTCCTTAGCTTCATCGGAGCCTTCGCAAAGGTGGTCAACATCACGGGTACCTGCATGGGTATCTCCAGATGGTTATAGGATACCTTTTACTACGCTGACTACGCTGTCGAAAAAAGAGGGATTATGTCTTTTTCTCCTCCGCGAACGAAGTTGGGGGAACCTTCTAGTATTTAATACACGTACAGGAAGTCGGTCAAGAGGTTTTTGTCCAAATCCGTCTTAGCGAAGCATTATGGTGTTCTCAGTAAGGCTTCTTATGGTCACCAGTAATGTGAGAACAAGCGGCTTACCTACATTAAAGTCGGTTAATATCAAAATATTTATAAAGACGACGTAATAGGGCTTTATTTACTCAGAAGAGTATATGGTCGACTAAGCTTTGTTATTGTTGTTATAAAGTTATATCAATAAATACTATTGCTAACCATAACAAATTCCGTAATAAGGTTTAATAAGGGTCGGACGGGAAAAAATACTTTTTATATAGAAATCACAGTTCCAACAAATTGCATTGCCGAATTCGTTGAATTCCTCGCGCTATTTGAGGCCCGAAATGCATCTAACACTTTTCCTGCCGAATCACAGTTAGTCACATATTACTTTTGCTGCACAGCCGTTCTTTTCTGGAAGCCTGACAAATTGGACTACGGATTATCCTCGGCTCTCTATTAGATACGAGTATAAGTTCGGGCACGGAATTATATCAGACGGATTGAGGCTTACGCAGACTTACATTTGCGGAGATTTTTCATTCAATATGTAACTGTATGATTGAAACTGAATCAATACATCGTTTTCTTCATTCCAGTGTGTAGTTTTTTAAGGTCAGCGATGAATTATTAAAATATCCAATCTCTACCACCATACCATATTTCTTAACCGAGAAAATAGTTGGTACTCGATTATACATAGTTGACCACGGCAGATGTAAATAATTTCAAATTTGCGTCATTTGTAGTGGCTATTTTTACCTGACTTTAGTTAAATAAAACTACTTTTAAAATTTACTTTAATCATAATAACATCAGGAGGCTTTTCGTGATTAAAGCATGTATAGTGTATAGTTTGCTCTCTTTTCATTTTCAGCAATAAACAGCAACGAGAGTCCTTACGCCGTCAAAGGGCTGAAACGCCTACATTGTGTTCACGGATGCGAGATTTTTTAATTGCTAGCACAAGAATGCCATTGGTGGCTTTGTGACGAACTTACAAGAGCTTGTTTACCGACGCTATGTATGACGACGTCGGTTAAATATACAACAAAATTTTGTAGTAATACACTATACACTGGAAGTAATGTCGCTCGCCGTTGGATATAGGCTTGCTCTACAGTTTGCCATGAATGACAGCCCCGTGCCAGTACCACTAGTAGTCTATTTGGCACCGGTATGGCGGTTGATACTGTGTAAATACTAATTACTTATGTACTCTATTTTAAAGCGATCGATCACACAATCAACAGAAACTTGTCACTCGCGGCGTTTATCTTAAATTATTACAAAATTATATTGAAAGCCTTGATTAAAGCAAATAATTACGTTTGAGCCTACGCTTACTTATGTACATAAACGCTTGTTAAAGCTATATGTGCAAAGCTTGTTTATTATGTTATATCAACAGTTGATAAGTTTATTTGTGCCGTTGCCCTTCCTTTACAATGTATCTTCCTTTATATGAAGAATTATTTTAAGTATACAGGGATAAGGGATATATAGATATTGAAAATTATTCATGCTTTCATTTGGGCTCTAAAAGGCCATCTTTGTATGTCATATTACTAACTTGATATTTTTTACATTATCTAGAAACAACCGTAAGTGACGCAAGCTTTTTATGTTAGTAATTACATATTTTTAAAGTAGCATAGTAATATATAAACAAATTTGTATATACAGGCGCGAATTTATTTATGACAAATAAAGTGGTGACGTTTTTATAGCCTCTATATAACTGATTCATTGGGCTAAAAGCAAACTTTGCACAAGTACACCAGCACTGAACCCAGGGTCCGGAACAGCACACAGTACCGCACACAATGAGAGACTGAAATAGGACGCGCCATACGAGTTTAGACTGCTAACTGGTCTGACAGGGCTCTTTATAATGCAAAATAGGCCACACGAGACTGCGGACGAGCCGTGCGCCTAATTCATTTAGAGGACTACGTGATTTCCAAAAAAGGTAAAAATGATGCGAAATAAGAACGGTTAGGAATGTTTATTTTATCATTTCAAACAAAGACGTTCATCGTTGAATATAAACCTTTCCCACACGAATAATCGCATGCTTTCTGATCCATCGACTTGAGCTTAACTGGGTCTTCTGTTCAACTTGTGAGAAGCTGATGCACCCACGGTTGTCTTCTAATTGAACATAAATATGACGGGTCTATCGCCATATTTTAATTAAGTTACCTTTATTATCCGACGTTTCAACGCAGTTTCATGAGTTCGGCACGAGCGAGTATCGAGCGCTCGATGACGGTCTATCTCTTTCGCACTATTGGCGCGTGCGAGAGAGGCACTGACTCTCGATACGAGATACTCGCTAGCGCTGATCGTAAACTCAGCTCATGGTAGGCACTGGTCGCGGATGGGCTGGTGACACAATGAGATATTACTGGAGATGTCGGCCAAATGTGTAAAAACCCAATGAATTGTCTATTTAAATGGACTCGTCGTAATAATGTAAGAAGTAAAATCAAACTACCATTTTCTATCTTCATTACTCACAAGGGCAGCCTTTCTACTCGAATACAATATCCCTAAATAATCCGACAACATGTCGTATCCGCTTGTATCATGGACCAGTAGCCCACATCACGAGGACGGCAGGAAATTAACCGAACCCTTCAGGAAATTCAGATAACCCGTCCTAATAATATCAACGGGAGAATATCTTCGTTTACCGCCTACGTAACTTTGGCCCGTTTCGTAGCTTTACTGAACTGTAAACCCATCAGGGGACAATAAACAAACACAACCTTGATTATAAATATAAAATATAACTAAGTAAACACATTCAAATCGCGAAATAAAAAATATGTAATTCGCAATAAAAAATTATACTATGCTATATTTTTTATATTAATATTTAAGAAGTAACATGTTTTCTCAGAAACAAAACTCGTCATTTCTACGAACTTTACTCTCAATGTTTAATCCCATTTCATAAAGTAGGTAAATATGTGAACTTAATGTTACAAATCTTTGTGAACCCTATTGGATACAATATGAATTTAGAGTTTCATCCTGCTACTCATCACGCAAAATGTACAATATGTTGCAAGGGATCTACAAATAACTAAAACAAAAAATTTTCAACGATTTATTGCTAAGTAAAGTAAAACTGGAAAGAATGTTATACTTGTAGCAATGAATTATCGCGATCCGAACGCAGCAGACAAATTTATGCTGAAAATTTTAAAAATATATGTAAAAGGAAAGGATTCCCTGGGGATGATATTATACCACTTTATAAGATGCACGCTAAGCTCCATTAAAATTGTATTAGACAGTTGTTACTGAAATATGCTATGTGTCACTTGGTCTTAGGGTCGACAGTTGCTTGAGGGGGTTAAAAGGGGTAAATTGGTGGGCAATCTACGTTAATATAAGACGGGGACCGGTTGCGCCCGCGTTTACCTGCACGCACCCACTTTTTACTATTTTTTGTTTTTGCTAAGGTTAAGTAGATGTCTGAAGAAAAAGTTGAAGATTTTGCCTTAAGGAAGAGTATTAGTAGGTATAATAGCCACGTGCGAGAAAGAGATAAGATTACATTACCGCGAAGAAAGAGGAGTACAGTTTGGTCAGTCAGTATTGAGTTTGTTCAAAGAATTAACTATGAGAATCGGCTCCGCTGATGGGATTCATTTTACGCAAAGCCACAACACGTACCTAGAAAGCGGCCGGTGAAATCTGTGGCCACTATTTCTGCTCATTACTGTGATCAAGCTTCTTTAGCAATTGTAAATGATGCCATATTTAAACTTCAAGTATTTATTTTATGTAAAAAAAATGAGTTTGTGACGTAGAAACTTTGTATGATAATGATAATGTCATTAAAGTTGTATCTAGTTAGAAGTTTGTGTGGACTGTGGAATTATCGAAATAACTCTTCAATCTTAAGGTAATAAGCTAATAAGATAGTCGAGTAGCGTGTTACCGAAATTGAACATATATAAGTACCTATTTGATACTTTTGTGGTTGTGCGGGAACAGTAAATGGTAGTTTGCCAGTTATCTTAGGGAATTGGATTGCTTTATCGACTAAATTGCCCTGAAGCACATTGTTATGAGCTTATGAGTGATAAGTAATGTCTAATATTATGTTTCTTCATAATATTGTGGCATTGTGTTATTACATCCTGACGGTTTGTAATAACTTCATTCTTGTATTGTAGTTTTTAAGTACGTACGGAAATATGAAATTTTATTTAAGCAGAACCATCTAATAACTCAATTCTATTCAAAGTGTAAAATTTTACCACATGGTCATTTTAAAAATAATGTTGCGTTAAATTGTCGTTCTCTTATTTTATTTATTTTACGTGTTACATCTTCAAGCCATCTGCAATCGCGCACTAGACACCGCGTCTTGGAAATCGTAGTGTAGGGCGCCCTCTAGGTACCAGTGGCGTGGCATCCATACAAGCTGACTACCACCTTTTTCTTTAAATACGAGTAAGTGAATACGCTTCGGCTTCTTTTATAATTTTCCTGACGCCACGCCTCTGCCAGGTATCCTACACTACGATTGGCAAGACGCGGTGTCTGCTCCAGTGATGTTCCAGTCCCAGCTGCCCAACGGTGATGTCAGTTCTGCCATAGATGTCACCGGCCCACTGCCACTTCATTCTGTTAATCATATGGGCTACGTCGACAACTTTGGTTCTCTGTCGAATCACCTCATTTCGGATTTGATCCTTTAGAGAAATTCCGCTCTTTCGAAATTTAGCCCTCTTCGTAGCTAGCTGACCGACCTTAAATTGGTGTACCAATCGCAGCGTCAGTGTCCATGTCTCTGTATCGTCAGGTGTCTTTATTTTGTACACAGGATAAGTCAATTAAAAGATTATTGCCACGTGAATGAAGCTTGAAAATAAAATACGGTATAGCAGTCATTAGCACCCGTAACCCGTGACAGGCTTTACTCGGGGAGTTAATCAAACGCGGCTATAACCACGTTACGAACGGGTTTGGCCGGAAATGCGTCACTGTCTGCTCCGGCCTGCCGGGATGCCGATTGATAAATTATATTACTATGAAACCTTTTATACTTCATTGTGGAAATATATATTGATGGGCTTTTTAATTTTAGACGCGTAATTAGTTTTTTATCGAAACACATTTGTTTGTCCCTTATTATATTGCTAAGGCAAAAGTCTTCTGAAATATTTAATCATAATTTCTTCAAGATCTAATCCTAATATGCCTCGCGCAGGCATAGGCAGTCTCTTCATCAGCTTGATAATATGGCTGATAAAATATAAAATCCTTTCTTATCAATACAATTTGACTGTAACAAGTAACTTATCTACTAAAATCGTGAAGAACAATGACTATCTTTTGACGATATCGAATTCTATTATTTATATTATTCCTTTTTATAAATTACTCAATCAGTCACTATTTTTTAATACACAATGTCAATCGAATTACACAAAAAGTTTTAAATAATATAATACTTTTCGCGGTCCACCAACATAATATTACCGAACCACCGTCCGTGCTACGCGTCAAGCCCAGTCTCTCGTGATATTGCAACAAAATAAACGTTTCCTTATTAAACAGGCGAGTATAATCTCTCCGAGCAGTTGTTAAGATGCCGCTAATCGCACTTTGGTACGGAACAGAGGAATACTTTTATCTAATTAAAATATTAAACTTTACAATCCGAGTCCGCCCTCGCTTTTGTGCGGTTTATTTTCCAAATGATGGTTAGGTTTCCTGACATTTGACTTGATGAATAGCTGTTTTATGTCAAAGTTGAAAGGAAACTCGAATGTCTCACAATACATTTAATTTGGTATAACGAATACTACGGCACAAAGACCATAAACACAATATCACAAAGTTTAAGAAATAGTCAATCGTTTTATAGAAAAAGTACATTAAAACATTTGAGTACTTACCTAATGCTTTGCTTAAGAAAGAGTTCGCGTATGCGTATACACGAGCTCATTTAAAGATGTACATAGGTACATATTAGTTGGTCGACAATAAATGCAGCAGAGTATTGGAAATACTCAATAATACGCTTGGACGTCCTTTGATACAGAACGGTCACCGATATCCAACGATCAAATAATGTCTGATCTTCATATTGGTACGTGCATTGTTTCATGATAAACTAGATTTAGTTATATTGTTATGTTAAGATATCGCGTACTCGTAAAAAAATACTTATTTGCGGCGATTTCAATGTAAATCTTATGGAAGATTCAACACTAAGTATTAGATTGTTGAATCTATTCAAATCTTTTCGTTTATGCCACGTATTTATGGAACCTACTAGGGTGACCGATACCAGCGCCACCTGTATTGATAACATTTACACTAATATTTCTCCTTCCAAACAAAGTATAATCAGTAAATTAGATTCAGATCATTTAGGCCTATTAATGGAATTTGAGATATTAAGGGAAAATATAGTGAAAAAACAAATTACTTTTGTACCGGTAACCACAGACCGTGTGGAAAGAATGAAGCAACATTTGGTTCAGGCGCTACCCGTTCTGTCTTCTGAAATGAGTCCTAATCACATGTATGATTCATTATTTACAACTTTTATGAAACATTATAATACAATATTTACTTCCTAATCGGTTGTGGCTGGCGGTGCACCAGTATTTAGCGAATGGGCTACTGCGGACTCATACAAACGTAGACAAGCACTGTATCCCATGTAAGAGGAACGGCGGTTTAATACGAGTGACGAATTTAAAGAACATGTAAAGCAATATTCGAAACAATTCAAAATTGATTGTCATATTGCCAAACGAAATTATTTATCCCAAAAAATAAAAAATAGTTCGAACATTATCAAAACCACCTGGAAAGTGATTAATGCGGAGACTGGTAGATCGAGGCACGCAATTAGTGGTCTAGAATTAAAAATTGATGGCAAAATTATAGATTCTAGTTTAGATGTAGCAACAGAATCTGAAAATTTCTTCACCGATATACCAGTATCCACAACAAAGTGTTTAAATTCATCACCTTCGTCTGGCGTTATGTTGTTAAAAGAAAACGTCCCAGAATGTAGTAAGGACTTTTATTTTGAACATGTCAGTCCTTCAGATGTAGTAAAGGCATTTAAATCAATTAATGTAAAAAAAACCAATGACCTATGGGGGGTCTCAGTCCATGCTGTCAAATCCCTAATAGAAGTCATAGCGCCTGACTTGGCAGATATATTCAATAACAGTGTTGACTGCGGTTAGTTTCCTGATCTGATGAAACATAGCAAAATAACTCCTTTATTTAAATCAGGTAGTACCTCTGACCCCACTAACTTTAGACCAATATCTGTACTACCCACATTTAGTAAAATTTTTGAAAAGCTAATTTTATATCATACGTTAAAACATTTTAATTTGAACAATTTGATGCATAGGTAGTAAGCAATTCGGTTTTACGCGGGGTCGCTCGACATCCAACGCCGGAGTTGAGCTCGTAAAACACATTTTCGATGCCTGGGAGGAATCGCAAAATACTTGAGGTATCTTCTGTGATTTATCTAAGGCCTTCGATTGCGTTAATCATGAGACACTGATCAGGAAGCTACACCACTACGGAATTAAAGGATTAGCACTAAATTTATTAGTCTTATTTAAATGGTAGAATACAAAGGGTTGATGTGAATGGAAAGCGATCACCGGGGTCATTAGTCTCTATGGGTGTGCCTCAGGGATCAATATTGGGACCTTTCCTGTTCCTTATCTATATAAACGACTTGCTACACCTCGTACGGACCCACCATGAGATAGTTTTGTTTGCAGATGATACGTCTCTAATTTTCAAAGTCGTACGAAATCAACGATCCTACAATGACGTAAACAATGCTATCTGTGAAGTAGTAAATTGGTTTAATGTAAATAATTTATTGTTGAATGAGAATAAGACTAAATGTGTTAAGTTTGTCACTAGTAACGTAAAACACGAGCAAGCAAGCGTTATTGTTAAAGGTGAGGAACTGGAACTAGATAATAGTACAGTCTTTCTCGGTATAACATTAGATTCTAAGCTTCAATGGGGTCCCCATATTGCTAATCTCTCGAATAGACTGAGTTCTGCAGCTTTTGCAGTAAGTAAGATTCGTCAATTAACAGACGTGATAACGGCTGGATTAGTGTATTTCAGTTATTTCCACAGTATTATGTCGTATGGCATCTTACTATGGGGCAGTGCTTCCGACATTAATACTATATTTGTTCTGCAGAAACGGGCTGTTTGTGCGATATATAAAATGAACCATAGAGACTCGCTTAGAGATAAGTTTAAGGACATTTATATAATGACAGTGCATTGTCAATATATTTATGAGAATATTATGTATGTACATAAAAATATTACCTACTTTAAGAAGAACTGTAATGTACATAATTTTAATACTAGAAATAAGCATAAGCTCGCAGTGCCTGCTACTAGGCTCCATAAAATAAGGAGATCATTCATGGGTAACTGTGTGAGGTTTTATAATAAACTTCCTAGCAGCATAAGTGAGTTGTCTATTGGTAAATTCAAAAATATTGTGAAACGAAAATTATTTTCTAAAGCTCATTATAGCACACAATACTACATGAATTATAAAGCCGCGTGGGATTAATGTAAATTATAGCGTCATTTAGGTATATGTATAATTATTTTAACGAATACCTAAGGTATTATTATTATTTTAATCTTAATTGCGTTGTATACTCTTGACATTTAGAATTTTATTTTAGACACATTCTAGTTTTTTTTTTATTGACAATCCTTTTGGGATTTGTCTTATTGATTATTTTAATTTTTAAAATGATGATTTTATCAATAATATTATACTTAAGTTAAATGATCTGATTAGGTTTTTCTGGGTTTCCCTAATCCTTGCAGCAAATGTTGGATCATATTATATGTCTCCCAGCAATCATTCACTCTCGTGTAACTGACATTTCGAAAGTGCTTGTATCGAGGCCTACTTGAATAAAGAATATTTTGATTGATTGATTGATTGATATTCATGTTAATGTTCTCCTAAACTATTCAGGTGCGTACATACGAGTATTAGCTGTGGTTTTCGTTTAATAATACTCGTACGCCCGTCGTCCATAGCGGGAAAATAGCCTAAATACCGCGAGCCATAACATAATTTAAGCGTTACCGTACAAAGGCATTCCATCCGACTTCACGTTCCATATTCGCAATAACTACATGAAATAATGGCCATTTGTAATATATAGAAAAAATTCTATTTGCCTTCTGAAGCGAGGGCTTCTAACTCTGCGTTGCTTTGAAACAGGACTTACATTGTACAGAGCAAGATCGGATGTTGAGAAAATATGAAATGGGAAATGTAGTTGGTTTCCAGTACATTTAGCGTAACGTATTATGTATTGCGGGTATAAAACATGGTGCCAACTCAAAGGTCGCCCGCAACAAACTGCAATGTAACATACTCCGTATAGGTATGTACCCAGATGCAACTAATGGATATTACGATGTAAATATGTACTAAGTATTTGTATCTTTCGTATCAAAAAGGTTGTGTTCATTCAGGTCTTTTATTATATTTTTTTAATATTTTACCCTTTAGTTCGTATCAAGACCCTTTACACAAGCACCTATCAAGCTACCACGTCCGAGTCGACTGGAGAAAGACCGGGACGTGGGTTCGTAATCCCGCTTGTCCAAACGACTGAATAAATAACACGCTTTACGGTTCAGACAGCTCACATCCATGCCACTGCAATACAGAACATTCCAAGAATCGCTAAAACACTAAAAGGTTGCGTGGCCAGCGACAAGGCCCCTAAAAGATAGCATATTGGGTAAATCATAGCCCCAACGTGCGATCAAAATAGGTTGTTCGGCAGGTCAAGTTAGATTGGCGACATGGCGAGGTAGGCAGAAATGTCGGAATTGGTCTGAGAGCTTCATCCACAAATTGCCTCTATAATTAAGTAGCTTTGCAAAGCAAACGTGGGCTCTACGTGGGCCTTGCGGACTAATTGCGACGGACGATCTGACATTGTTAAATGTTCTCACTCGTTATATGCATTTAACGCCATCCTTTCAGTTCCCTATTTTGTTCTTTTTAAAACAAATCTTGCAATTGTTTTCCATCCAAAGTAAGATTGACGGGAGATAATAAAATAATGTAATAATAAAGACCAATAATAGTACAGCGATAAAAAATGTTTAAAAACATAACAACCAGTTTGTTCATTATCAATTATAGAATACGAACTTCGATAGAGCGATTAAGTGTTGCCGAAGTCACGGCAATAACAAATAAAATCTTCGGTTACAATATTATTTAATCAACTCAGATCCTGTTGGGAGACTAGTAGAAAATTAAAGTTTATCTTCGGGTTGAAGAGCGTGAAATCGTTTTAGGCTCGCGTCAGGACGGTAAACATTGGCTCAGCGCGTCTAGGAGGCGGGATGGCATCATGGCAGCACTTGGTAGCATTCAACTGCAGTCGTCTGCGAGGCTTTGCACGCGAGGCGGCGATGCGTGTGATTGCACTGACGAGCTCAAAGCGGAAACACGTCATGCGTGGATTCATCTAAATTATAAATTAAAGATTGACTTACGTTGCAGATACGCATGTTTTTTATTTTGAGCCTGATTCAAAGACTTTTGGGTATCAAAAATAATGATAGTTAATATGTACTGCATGTTTGATCTACCAATTTTATATGTATGTATGTATGTATGTATGTAATCACTTTATTGCACATAAAGTTATACAAAAAGAATAGGTATTTACAAAACACAGATATGTACAAAGGCGGACTTATCCCTGTGAGGGATCTCTTCCAGTTAACCTTTAAGCAAATGAGAGAAAAACAAGTATACATCAAAAGAAGATAGACAAACCAACTAATTAGGTTATATGCACAAGAAAAAACGAAGCCACAATTTTAATACACATAAATTATAATAAATAATTACCTATAATATATACAAATAGATATAATACTAATACTTTATATATATTACATATATAACTATATATATTATATTTTATAAGTATTTATAATCAGAATTTCCCGTCAATATAAGCAAGCTGAAAATAAGAAAGCCTTTTCGAAAGTTTTATCATTTTCTGCATCCGATTTTCAGGACTTTCACTAAATATCTCATTATTATCAGGAAAATATACAGTGGCCTATATTATTTGTTAAAAGTGATATTTAATCATGATTGGTGCCGGATGTTTTCAAACATATTCTCCCGGGACCCTTGGAACAAATGACATTGTAAATGAAATACCCTGATATTATCAATTCTGTATCTGTGAAAGATACCACAGATCGGATTGTATACCTACTGATCGGCTTTTCCGGTCAATGTAATAATACGTTTTGGTTTCGTACCAACGAATAAGCCCGTTCCACTGGTTTACAATCTTTACGGAATTTAATGTCTTTTTCAATGTTTTCGGATGTTATATGCTATAACTGTAACATTGTGCATTTATGGTTTCGGTCAAATGGATAATGGATATTACCAATCTCATTACATATTCTCGTTCTGGTAAAAAGGTATAAACTTTCAATTTGAGTACAAGTGAAGGAACTACCATAGTGAGACTCGGACTAAATCTCATTATCATTACAGTCTGCTCTTAGCAACCGCTGAGCAGAGTTGAGCTTGAAACATTGTTATTGTTCTGATGCTTTCTGAAGATGCATTAACGTAATATACGGAAGCAAACACTCGTATTACTCGTATCACATAAGCAAAAATGTGTTTTTGGTTAGTCTTAATCTTAAACTATTGTTTACACACTAGCTGATAGACGTGATTTACTGCACAGAGACAGACAGGTACAAACAAATACCAACGTTTTTCACGCGGATGAATCTGCGGGAAATAATATTAATAAATACCTGAAATAACATCAATAAAAATATGTAGGTTGCGTAAATAATGGAGGATGGCCAAATTAAGTATGTAAAGCACATGTAAATATTTAAATAGTATGACCCAATTGAGTTATTTAATTCTGATGTATCACCAATATCACCATTACGAAGCAATAATCATTAATCAGCTCCCACAAAAGGCAATAAATATCTTCTTAAGTGCGCTTTATTTTTGGCACAATACAGCAAATACTGTAATACGAGTATAAACAGCTTTAGATAATACAACAGATTATTTTCTTCTTTTTAACTTGGAAAATCCAAAACATGGAAATAGTAAATTTTCTCAACAAAACAAACATAATCGAAAAGCTTACAAGTTAGTTTTCCTTTATTTCATGGCATAGGAGTAGGGCTTCCAAAATTACGGATATCTCAATTACGTAACCAGTACCGGACTTGGTTAGTTAAATTACGTAATTATGTAATTGATCTAGGATTTATTTAAATTCTTTGTAAAAAAATATTGTTTTTCCTACGGCACTATATTAATAATATTAATAATAACAATAAATAATAAATATTACGGGACAATTTTACACAAATCGATTATATTATATTATTGCATTATTATCGAATTCCCATGTTTCCTGCTAATTTCTAGTCAGGAAAGGAGGAGAAAAATGTTAAATAGACTGATGACACAAGATTTGCTTACAATATACGATACGGTAGTATGTATAATACACATCGCATTTAACAAATATACTGACCGAATAGAACCAAGTAAAACAACATAATAAATCGGGGGTAAAAGTGCATCAAAACACTGGAGCAATTAATAAAAATGATTTTCAATTTCTTTCCTTCAATTACGAACTTCATAAGTATAGGCACACGAGTCTTCCCAGAGGATTCCCTGAAGTTTACCGATAACATTTTATTGATGTCTATTATTTGATGAAAATGCCTTATTTTCGTTTGATATTTGTAATGTGAACTGCTCAAATCTGTAATAAAACAGGGAGTTAGCAATCGATCAGTAAAAGCAGTCATCGTTGCCTGCTTTTGTCGAATAATGTTATATTACAACATCTTCAATACTATATATATGGATGTCACGAATAGTTTTAATGCACACATAATTTATAAATTTACGGTGCATAAATATTTTTTTTTAATTAGAACTTAAACAAAAGTAAAAAAATGTAATTTAGTTCCTTGAATTTAGTTTCAGTTAACTTTTTTTCAACTTAATCTATACAATATATGTCATCTTGGAATCGTCGCCACCCAAAGAAATTGCAAAATTTTCAAAATTGATAAGTTAAAAATTGTTACACGGGTGGCATCGACTCCAAAATAACATTAATTGTATACCTATATTGTATAAATTTAGTTGAAAAAAAAGGTTAATTAAAACTAACTTCCTGGGGTCCTGTTCGTGTTTTTTTTTTAAATGTATTAATCAATTTCTCACTTTTTAGTGAATCGTTCCGTAAAATTTCCTCTCGTGAGGATTTCGACAAGCCCAAACACGGCTAGGGTACAATATTTTATTACGGAGATCCGGTGCCTACGTTCCGACTTCACCTTCAGTGCCATTCTCATCGGGAGCATTTGAAATCGTGACTATGAAGTCCATTGGCTAACTTGATTGCGATAAGTATCTTGTCGCCACCCGCACCGTAGATCACATTGAGGGTCGCCGGTGGCCTTCTGTGGTCTTCTCCATGAGTTCCACTTTACCAATTTATACTTTTTTAAAAGCAAATGCTTGACTTGTTTTTTAAAATACCGAAACCGACAGATATCTATAAAATTTGAGGGTTACCCTCAATCTCCCTGGGATCCCATCATTAGATCCTGACTTGGTAACAACGAGACCACTTCAAAAGTATACACGTTCGAATAAAAAAAAATTGAAAATCGTTCTACAATTGACAGAGTAATCGGTGAACATACAGTGGAAAATACATATAATCTCCTACTTTTTGAAGTCAGTTAAAATTACGTAATTACGGACAATTTTTGGCCTTTTTATAATAACGTTATTCAAATGTCTAATTCCGTAATTACGTAATTTTAACTGACTTCAAAAAGTAGGAGATTGTATGTATTTTCCACTGTATGTTCACCGATTACTCTGTCAATTGTAGAACGATTTTCAATTTTTTTTTTATTCGAACGTGTATACTTTTGAAGTGGTCTCGTTGTTACCAAGTCAGGATCTAATGATGGGATCCCAGGGAGATTGAGGGTAACCCTCAAATTTTATAGATATCTGTCGGTTTCGGTATTTTAAAAAACAAGTCAAGCATTTGCTTTAAAAAAAGTATAAATTGGTAAAGTGGAACTCATGGAGAAGACCACAGAAGGCCACCGGCGACCCTCAATGTGATCTACGGTGCGGGGTGGCGACAAGATACTTATCGCAATCAAGTTAGCCAATGGACTTCATAGTCACGATTTCAAATGCTCCCGATGAGAATGGCACTGAAGGTGAAGTCGGAACGTAGGCACCGGATCTCCGTAATAAAATATTGTACCCTAGCCGTGTTTGGGCTTGTCGAAATCCTCACGAGAGGAAATTTTACGGAACGATTCACTAAAAAGTGAGAAATTGATTAATACATTTAAAAAAAAAACACGAACAGGACCCCAGGAAGTTAGTTTTAATTAACCTTTTTTTTCAACTAAATTTATACAATATAGGTATACAATTAATGTTATTTTGGAGTCGATGCCACCCGTGTAACAATTTTTAACTTATCAATTTTGAAAATTTTGCAATTTCTTTGGGTGGCGACGATTCCAAGATGACATATATTGTATAGATTAAGTTGAAAAAAAGTTAACTGAAACTAAATTCAAGGAACTAAATTACATTTTTTTACTTTTGTTTAAGTTCTAATTTAAAAAAAATATTTATGCACCGTAAATTTATAAATTATGTGTGCATTAAAACTATTCGTGACATCCATATATATAGTATTGAAGATGTTGTAATATAACATTATTCGACAAAAGCAGGCAACGATGACTGCTTTTACTGATCGATTGCTAACTCCCTGTTTTATTACAGATTTGAGCAGTTCACATTACAAATATCAAACGAAAATAAGGCATTTTCATCAAATAATAGACATCAATAAAATGTTATCGGTAAACTTCAAGGAATCCTCTGGGAAGACTCGTGTGCCTATACTTATGAAGTTCGTAATTGAAGGAAAGAAATTGAAAATCATTTTTATTAATTGCTCCAGTGTTTTGATGCACTTTTACCCCCGATTTATTATGTTGTTTTACTTGGTTCTATTCGGTCAGTATATTTGTTAAATGCGATGTGTATTATACATACTACCGTATCGTATATTGTAAGCAAATCTTGTGTCATCAGTCTATTTAACATTTTTCAATACCGAAACCGACAGATATCTATAAAATTTGAGGGTTACCCTCAATCTCCCTGGGATCCCATCATTAGATCCTGACTTGGTAACAACGAGACCACTTCAAAAGTATACACGTTCGAATAAAAAAAAATTGAAAATCGTTCTACAATTGACAGAGTAATCGGTGAACATACAGTGGAAAATACATATAATCTCCTACTTTTTGAAGTCAGTTAAAATTACGTAATTACGGAATTAGACATTTGAATAACGTTATTATAAAAAGGCCAAAAATTGTCCGTAATTACGTAATTACGGAATGGAAGCCCTACATAGGAGATTCCAGAAATAGACAGGCTACAAAGTGCTTGCCAGTGCAGGCAGACTTAGGTCTTGTAATGCGAGTCTTTTTGCTACAGGCATTACTCGCATTGCCAGCGTATATATGTGTAAAAGAATAGAAGAGGCGTTATTCAGGAAACACATCATTACAATTTTATAGTTCAAAACAGACAATACAATCGAGAGATGCCCTGAAAGTACCCAGTACCTAATGCCGATAGATTGATTTAGGTACTCGTATGTCAATGCTAAGACGTTGATTTTCTGTGGGGCCAGTGGGTTGGTAGGTAGTGCGGAATAGCATATTGTGCGACTTATGCGTAAGTGAGAATATGAACTTGTTCGCTCAGCTCCGTTGACGATGCCTGTAACTGTAACCCTGTGTATACAAACAAATGCGGTGCGGTAAGCCTGCCAGCGTGGGACTAGACGTGTTAACGCCGCGTGTTGATCCCCGGCTTTTCGCATGTGTGGGATTTAGATTCAATTATGCATGTGTGTATAGGATAAGATCAAGACGAGCAACATAGGGAAAAACAACAGCATTCTCTGAAAGCTATAACCGGTTCATTGAACGTAAAACTGGCTTACTCTAGAACGCGGGTCGAAAAGTAATATCCGAGATTCTGAAAAGTATTTAAGTTGATTTGATAATTATTTGAGTAAAAATGATTTTACTAAATTCAGGTTTCGAAAGTTTATTATGCAAAAGGTCACACGAGCGGTTTTTTGAGTCTGAGTCTACTAGCGTTTTGGAAAATATGACATTTGAAAATCTGAAGGAGCACCAAAATGAGTTCACAAGGAGACCAAAATGAGTTCACGAGCATGACGCTTCACTCCTAGAGCAATAAACGTTTTATAGGACTGCTAAAATAACATAAAATTTGCATAGTTTTTACATATTTACATAACTGGAAGCAATAAAAGCGAGCTTTTCGTTAACAATAAATACTTCTTTCCTTAACATTGTTGCAAAAATTGCATAGTTTGCTACATAGCGGTAAGGAGTAAAACGGGCAGTTTTACTAAGTCGATTACAAGAGTGCTTAAGCTCCGCTCTCGTCTCGCGTTTGTTGAGCACTTTGCGTACCGATGATGAAGCCAGTTTGTCACTCACAGTCACCCAAAACCCTTGTTACCTAGGCTCTGCCTACGTTGTCTGAATGGGATTAATTAAGGCTTTGATGTACTCCCCGACTAAATATACAACGTGCTCGTGAGTAACCCAAATAATTTTACCAGCGTATATCTTTTTGATATTTGTACATAAAACTTAAATAACTATCGCTTCTCTATGAAAATATATCCCTTTTAATAAATAAAATGGTAATATTTTATTTATTAAGAGGATTATTTTTCCAAAAAAGGATGACTTTAAAGAGTGGTAGCTGTCTATTTGAAGTATGTCAATAGCGACGCGACACTTGGAAACATACGTGGCAACGTCGCAACCAAAAGAGCTTAAATCCACTTTACTAATCACAACATATGAATTACATGAAAATTGATGATACCTTTAAAACTAAGCTAGATTTGCCTGGGGTTCGTGTAACATTTTTTTGTCCTAATGATCTCAGGTATGCGCTGGTAAAATTATTTGGGTTCCTCACGAGCACGTTGTAATGGAACAATGTAGCAACAAAAAGATCACACTTTTTGGTTGTGATTTTGACTGAATTTAATATTATGCAGCTAATACCGAACCTCTTCCATACTCTTTAATAAAGGAAGTCGGCTCGTTCCAGTAAGCGTAGAGTATGAGTAGTAACAGAGTGGTCAATTTCATACAATGAGAATGTAGCCTATATTTATTTCATATTCGCTTATTACTACTGCATTATCTGCAGAAAACTCGTATATTTATAGGCGGTAACGCAGAAGTTCTGAGTGGCGATCGCGTACCGCGTATGCTGAGCTGCAAGGCCCCCAACCATAATTTATCGACCTCATCAAGATTAAAGGAAACCATTGGATGTCGGTAGCACACTACAGGTTATGCAGATATTTGAAGGTCTTTCAGCTAGTCTTATGGGTAGTTTGTATAGCAAAAGTAAATACACTTCGTCACAAAAACTTTATTTTATAACTGACTACAAAAAGAGCAGGTTCTTAAGTCGACTCTACGGTTTTTTATGTTGCTTAACTACAAAATTTATGTACCGAATTACCGATTGAAAAATTTATTTTTTCTTTGATTGCTTAAAAAGTTGAGGCTGGCTGCCGATATACCTCAATTATTTTGGGTAGGTACACGTGTAGTTATTTAGGCGTTTTCCATATTTACTCCAAGAATGCATCATTTAAGTAAAGTGCATCTTCAATGATGAGAATAGCATTTGTTTTCGATGAAATAGCGTTTTTTATAAAAAAAATACCACAGGACGCGGTCTTTTATCAAGCAAACTGTTCCATTACAACCTCATCCTTTCTCTCTGACACGTAAGTATCGTACGCTAGGAGTAAATCGCCCGTTGACTGCCTAATGGCCTGCACTTAGTGTTCGATGGCACCGATAGTTTCTTACCAGTGCGCAAGTTACAATTACTGTGCCCCACGTAGCACGGGAGCCGTTAATAGTTTACTGCAGTTAGATGTCGGCTAATAATATAAGTGCCACGGTAGCAATATAGGTACATTTGAAAAACAAGAACGTAAACACTTTTTTTATCATTCGATGAAAGGGGTCGCTCGCTATCATTATTTTCCCTTTTTGATGAACAATAACCATGAATTTTCATTGCATAATTAATAGGTAGGTACTGTCATTACTAGGCCACTGAATTTATTTACTATACAAAAATGAAATAAAGAAAACACACATGGTCTAGACTTTTTAAACAAGCTGTATCATCTGAGCAAGCAGATCGTCTTCCGCCGGTGTTACAAAAGAATGCACAAACGCTGAATTCGGGCAGTGGATATGGACATATGCATTACTTTTTTCAATACCAATCTGTCCGGTTTCTTTTCACTAAGAAATGCATGATACCACGGAATAATAAAAACAACTGTTTTTTCTGTTCTGTGCTTGATACCCATTCGAAATTTGACGCATAATAGTCAAACTTGTTATGGCTATTTTTTGGCCGGATACTGCACTTTGTGATGAAAGCAAGCCGCTTTGCATAGTGATAGTAGGGACCAAACTGAGTGATTTGACTTGGACTTGGTCTTGGAGGTATTGATTATTCGGCTAGCTAATAAGCTGTTACCGATTAAGTGTGTTGTGGCGGTGAAGCTGCCGCAGCAGCTTCCGGCACCACGTGTTGATGACTGCCGCGCTCGGGCGCACGGAGCAGTCGATGTGTACCTAGCTATGCTAGCCGGTCTACGTCATGTCAGTAGTACGTGGCCTTAGCTAGGGACATGCAGGTTTTGTTTGGGGCTTTTGGGGAATAGGATGGGTATGGAATATCGTGTGGGGACCCGTGTATTAAGACCGCGGTGGGACGACCCCGCCGGCGGGGTCGACGGTGACGGTGTGGAGTGTGCGTCGGTACGTCATGGTGTCTTTCCTGGAAGTCAATGTTCCCGGTCAAAGTAATAGTCAGCGACATGGTTAATGGGTCCGTCATCTGTGTCCGAGTCGGAGGAGTCCTCCGGGTACCATCATTTGATGGTAGCCGTGATGACATCGTCCGGGTCGGACAGTATGTGCCGCGGTCTTCTGATTAGCCTTCTAACGGCCAATCCGAAGGCGGTCTGGTCAGTGACGGTCTGTAGTAAATGTGCCTGATCGTTTACAAGACTTTGTATACGATCATCAATATGTTCAGGTATTACTTGAAAGTCAGCTTCCACCGGAATGCGGGCCGGAACGTAATCCGCCGCGTTCCTAATTAAAGGATTCGGGTGGAAGCTGGCTTTCTCAAAGTATGTGGTTAATAGTTCCTTAAGATAAGTATGGATGGTGGGGATCTCTGCATCATGATGTAGGGATAAGTTTGAGACAAACCACGGTACATCCGTGGCTCGTCTCAAGAATCTGTTTTGGATAACCTGAAGGGGCTTGAGCTGCTTCTCGCCCACGTGGGCAAAAGCTGGGCTACAATAAGTCAGTATTGGTCTCACACAGGTAATATACAGGAGGAGCTTATTTCTGAAGCTCATCCTGCTCCTACTTCCCACCATCGGACTTTACCTGCCTAGGACAAATGCCGCCTTATTTCTAGCCTCCTTAAGGTGACTTTTGAAGTTGAGTTTACTATCTAGGTTGACCCCTAGATATTTAACTTTATTTTTCCAAGGTATGGGCTTGTCACGCATTTCGATTGGGGCTAAGTTCACTTGCGTTAACTGCTGGGTCCTGCGAAAAATGATAGCCGCACTCCATTCCAGATTCACCTGGATCCTCCATAGGTTGCACCAACGACCTAGGTCATCAGTAGCTTCCTGGAGTTCCCTCCTCATGGTGTTGAGGCTGATGGTTGAGGTAAAGAGAGCAGTATCATCCGCAAAGAGGAATATCATTTGCGTACAAGGAGTAAAGGGTCGGTGACAAAACCGACCCCTGCGGTACACCCGCTGTGATAGGGTGAGGGGAGGATAATGATTTTTCCACTTTGTTTCTGAAGGAGCGTTTACTGAGGAAGTCCTGGATGAGACGCACCAGGCGGTCGGGCAGGCCGAACCGATATAGCTTGTATATCAGACCAGCGTGCCAGACTTTATCAAAGGCCTTAGCGACATCCAGGAAGACTGCCGCAGTATTTATTCCACTATGAGTGGCATAACCTTGACGGTTTGTGAATCCGGCCAGCACATGCTCCGTGATACGGTGCACCTGCTGAACACATGAGTGTTTAGCTCTGAAGCCGAACTGTTCATCCATGATGACATTGTTGTCCTCAATGAAGTCATTAATTCTGTTCAGAACTATTTTTTCGACAAGTTTGCCCAACGAGGATAATAGGCTTATGGGCCTGTATGATGTGGGTTCAGTTTTGTTTTTGCCTGGCTTATGAATGCCTATGACTGTAGCTTCCTTCCAGGAGCCAGGGAAGTGAGAGTATTTAAGGGCACAGTTGAATATCTTGATTAAGATATCCTTCTGTTCGTGTGATAGGAGCTTTATAATACGGTTTGAAATGCTATCGAGCCCCGGTGCCTTCCGTATGCGGAGTGACTTGATGAGTCTGTTTAGCTCATCGGGGGTGACTGGCTTTAAGTGATCTGATTTGGGCTGAGAGTCTGATAGCCCGGTGACCATATGGTCCAGGCTATGTGCTCCTCGTCAATGAAGAGCCGACTCGGTGAGCATTGTTCGGAGAGACTGTCAGCCAAGCACTCCGCCTTCTCCTCATCCTCGAAGGCTGGGGTGGGTTGGCCCGGTCTCACCAATGGGGGCATTGTTTGTACGGATTCTGATTTCAGATATTTCGCTATTTTCCAGTAAGCGGTGTTACTGGGCGTTATCTCTGAGATCAGATCACTGAAGCAGTTCGCCCGAAAATCTGCAATTCTCTGACAGACCTCGCGTTGCAAGGCCCTCAGTTCCCTGCGATTATCGGGCAAAGGGGCCCAAGCTGTGTGCCTGAGGACGGCGTTCTTCTTTCTCAACAGTGCCCGCAGCTCCACTGGGAGGGGCCGACGGTGGATATCCTCCGCCGGTACCTCTCGCGAAGCTTCACGGACTACCGTGTTGAGGAAGCTGTTGAGAGAGGAGGTAGCCTTGTCTGTGTCGTCGACACGTCCAAAATGTCTGCTCTGTGAGTGTAATTTGGAGGATAATGTGTAGGTTCTAAGGGAGCTATGAGATCAAAGGTGAGACCGTTAATCATTAAGTAAAAGAGCCTGTTTCCATTGGAGTTGTTGGTATTACAGCCCCAGGAAGTGTGTTTAGAGTTTAGGTCTCCAGCCACTATGACTGAGGGGCCAAGACTTGCGAGTTTATCAAGGTCTTCTTTTAGAAGAACTCTCGATGGGGATAAATATGCTGAAACTATTATTATGGGGATGTGCCCTTTTACCGAGATCTTACACACCGAGGCTTCGATGTTTGTAAGATCCGGAGGTAAAAGGGCACAGCAGTGTAAGCTCCTACGGTAATAGATCATGGTGCCCCCCCCCCCCCCCCCCCCCCCCCCGAGCGGCATCACGATCATTCCTAATGTACACGTAGTTTGGGATTACAACGCTTCTGATGCTTGGCTTATATAACGTTTCTTGGATGAGGAGGACGTCGACCAGGTGATTCTTGACAAAGAGGGTCACCAGGTCTTTCATACCTTTGAGGCCGTTCGCGTTGAAAAACGCGATATTCAGCGCGGTTGGGATGAATTTGTTTGGGGTGTGACTATCCATTTGGTGGCGCGAAGGAGGAGCTGAATTCAGCTTTGGCCCCAGCAGCTGAAGTACGTAGTCACTGTCCGCCGTGGCCATCTCGGCTTCCAAAGAGGCGAGGTATGCCCTATAGGCATACGCTCTTCTCAGTGGTTCCGAGGAGGGACTAGATGGGGCTGGAAGAGAAGTTGGGGGTGGGGATAGTTCACAGCTTCAGGCTGGACGGGTGAAGCCCCTTCCCAGTAGGGATATCAAATCAAATCAAAATATTCTTTATTCAAGTAGGCCTAGTTACAGGCACTTTCGAAATGTCAGTTACATGAGAGTGAATGTTTGCTGGGAGAAATACAATATGATCCAACATTTGCTGCAAGGATTAGGGAAACCGAGAAAAACCTAATCAGATCATTTAACTTAAATGTTATATATTATTGATAAAATCATCATTTTTAAAATTAAAATAATCAATAAGATAAATCCCAAAAGGATTGTCAATAAAAAATAAATAATCTAGAATGTGTCTAGAATAAAATTCTAAATGTCAGAGTATATAAAACAATTAAAATAATAATAATACCTTAGGTATTCGTTAAAATAATTATTCATATACCTACATGACGCTATAATTTACATTAATCCCACGCGGCTTCATCATTCATGTAGTCTTGTGTGCTATAATAAGCTTTAGAAAATAATTTTCGTTTCAAATTATTTTGAATTTACCAATAGACAACTCAGTTATGCTGCTAGGAAGTTTATTATAAAATCTCACACAGTTACCCATGAATGATTTCCTTATTTTATGGAGCCTAGTAGCAGGCACTGCGAGCTTATGCTTATTTCTAGTATTAATATTATGTATATTACAGTTCTTCTTAAAGTCGGTAATATTTTTATGTACAGAGATAATATTCTCATAAATGTATTGACAATGCACTGTCATTATATTAATGTCCTTAAACTTATCTCTAAGCGAGTCTCTATAGTTCATTTCATATATCGCACGAACAGCCCGCTTCTGCAGAACAAATATAGTATTAATGTCGGAAGCACTGCCCCATAGTAAGATGCCATACGACATAATACAGTGGAAATAACTGAAATACACTAATCGAGCCGTTATCACGTCTGTTAATTGACGAATCTTACTTACTGCAAAAGCTGCAGAACTCAGTATATTCGAGAGATTAGCAATATGGGGACCCCATTGGAGCTTAGAATCTAATGTTATACCGAGAAAGACTGTACTATTAACTAGTTCCAGTTCCTCACCTTTAACCATAACGCTTGCTTGCTCGTGTTTTACGTTACTCGTGACAAACTTAACACATTTAGTCTTTTTCTCATTCAACAATAAATTATTTACATTAAACCAATTTACTACTTCACAGATAGCATTGTTTACGTCATTGTAGGATCGTTGATTTCGTACGACTTTGAAAATTAGAGACGTATCATCTGCAAACAAAACTATCTCATGGTGGGTCTTTACCAGGTGTGGCAAGTCGTTTATATAGATAAGGAACAGGAAAGGTCCCAATTTTGATCCCTGCGGCACACCCATAGAGACTAATGACCCCGGTGAACGCTTTCCATTCACGTCAACCCTTTGTATTCTACCATTTAAATAAGACTAATAAATTTAGTGCTGATCCATTAATTCCGTAGTGGTGTAGCTTCCTGATCAGTGTCTCATGATTAACGCAATCGAAGGCCTTAGATAAATCACAGAAGATGCCTAAAGCATCTCGCGATTCCTCCCAGGCATCGAAAATGTGTTTTACGAGCTCAACTCCGGCGTTGGATGTCGAGCGACCCCGCGTAAAACCGAATTGCTTACTATGCATCAAATTATTCAAATTAAAATGTTTTAACAATTGATATAGAATTAGCTTTTCAAAAATTTTACTGAATGTAGGTAGTACAGATATTGGTCTAAAGTTAGTGGGGTCAGAGGTACTACCTGATTTAAATAAAGAAGTTATTTTGCTATGTTCCATCAGATCAGGAAACTCACCGCAGTCAACACTGTTATTGAATATATCTGCCAAGTCAGGCGCTATTACTTCTATTAGGGATTTGACAGCATGGACTGAGACCCCCCATAGGTCATTGGTTTTTTTGACATTAATTGATTTAAATGCCTTTACTAAATCTGAAGGACTGACATGTTCAAAATAAAAGTCCTTACTACATTCTGGGACGTTTTCTTTTAACAACAAAACGGCAGACGAAGGTGATGAATTTAAACACTTTGTTGTGGATACTGGTATAGGTGAAGAAATGTTCAAATTCTGTTGCTACATCTAAACTAGAATCTATAATTTTGCCATCAATTTTTAATTGTAGATCACTAATTGCGTGCCTTGATCTACAAGTCTCTGCATTAATCACTTTCCACTTGGTTTTGATAATATTAGAACTATTTTTGATTTTCTGGGATAAATAATTACGTTTGGCAATATGACAATCAATTTTGAATTGTTTCGAGTATTCCTTTACATGTTCTTAAACTTCATCACTCGTATTAAACCGCCGTTCCTCATACATGGCATACAGTGCTTGTCTACGTTTGTGTAAGTCCGCAGTAGCCCATTCGCTAAATACTGATGCACCGCCAGCCACAACCGATTTGGAAGTAAACATTGTATTATAATGTTTCATAAAAGTTGTAAATAATGAATCATACATGTGATTAGGACTCATTTCAGAAGACAGAACGGGTAGCGCCTGAAACAAATGTTGCTTCATTCTTTCCACACGGTCTGTGGTTACCGGTACAAAAGTAATTTGTTTTTTCACTATATTTTCCCTTAATATCTCAAATTCCATTAATTGGCCTAAATGATCTGATTCTAATTTACTGATTATACTTTGTTTAGAAGGAGAAATATCAGTGAAAATGTTATCAATACAGGTGGCGCTGGTATCGGTCACCCTAGTAGGTTCCATAAATACGTGGCTTAAACAAAAAGATTTGAATAGATTCAACAATCTAATACTTAGTGTTGAATCTTCCAGAAGATTTACATTGAAATCACCGCAAATAAGTAATTTTTTACGAGTACGCGATATCTTAAAAAGCACATATCCCATAATAGTTTGAAAAACATCGAAATTACTTAATTGCGGCCTATACACACAAACTACAATAAATTGCTCTTATTCTACTGCACTTAATTCTATGGTCCGTTCAACAGACAAGGATACAATGTCCTTACGTTCCTTAAATTTCAATTGACTATTTAATATAATTAACGACCCACCATGTATGGAACTAAGTCTGGTGAACGAACTACCCACCTGGTGATTATTGAATTGGGGCATTATCTCATTGCAAGTTAGCCAGTGTTCAGTTATACATAAGATATCAATATTATAGGCATTTAAAAATAATTCAATCTGCAAATCTTTCCCTCTAATACACTGAATATTTTGATGAACCAGGTGGATATACTTTTCATTGCCAGAAAAGGATTTCTCCATTGTCTCATCACTTAGTTTAAATTATTACACATAACAACATTAATGTCGGACTGCTCAATAGAAGCAGAGTTATGTACCAAATTCTTGGTAGAAATGTCAATTAAATAGGCTAGTGACAAAACTATTTGTCGTTTGCAATAATTGGAAAGGTAAAACTTACCTTTTGTCAAAAAATAATGATTACTAACATATTTGTTATCGTCTACTATTCTAAACTTACGAAGATTATATAAAGATGTATTTAAAATATATCTTGTATCATTTTCAGATTTTGTCAATTGTTTACAATAGGGAAAAGTGAACATAATAATTTCCTGAACTATAATTGTGTTCAAAGTTTCATAAAATTTAATTAAATCATTCTTGTTCACTTTACCCCTGTTTCCCAAAAGAATAAGCAGTGTTGTCTTGGAATTAATATTACTGTCTTTTAGAATTTGGTTTGAAATATTGTCAAGGCTACTATAAGGCAAACAATTGCTACTTACACTATGTCCCTTTAAGTATGAGTTTAACAGTGGGCCCATACCACTTCCCATCTCATCACAGTACATGATAACCTTAGGTTTAGGTGTACTTGGTGCGGTGTGGAAGAAACTTTCACTGGATTTTTCTGGCAAACTGGCACACAGAGAGGATGGTTCTAGTACACTAGTTGACAGATTAACACTTGCCTGCTTACATAAACAGGAGTGATTATTTGTCAGGGACTCAAACCGTTCTGAGTTATAATTTATTTGTGATATTAAATCATCCATGGCTAGTGAGTATTCATGAATAACTTTTTTGAGCTCTCATTAATTGTGTCTAATGATTTAATTGAATCCTCTAAGCTTTGAATTTTTAACTTTAATGTCTGTGTGTCAGTTTCATATTTTAACCTACTATTTTGTAACTGTACAGAATACATATCTAACTTATCCACTAGATTTACATTTTGACTGCAAGATCTCAATTTCTTTAGAAACCACCTGTTTTGTTTTGACAACTTTTTTACTCTCTGTATACACTTGTTAAGTTTGACATATTTTTTTAGTTTTTTACCACTGCAATTTACTAACTTTGTTGTGGTGGAAGTATCATAGTCTACAACAATTATAGGGTTATCAATTGGAGCGGTAACCAACTGTGGGACCGGTCCGACTAGTTCTTCGAATAAGCTATGAGCATGATCCGCTGCACTCTCATGCTTGGCCTCCTGCAGCTCAAGAATCTGCTCATTGGCATCATGCAGCGCTCTCTCCAGTGTGTTGATCTCCTTCAGGGCATGCTCATACTCAGCGCTACACTCAGTAAACCTGTCTACCATCTCCTGAAGCTTGGCCCGCTCACAATTTAAATTATTATAATCACATTCTAGTGTACAGAGTTCCTTTTTCAACTTATCTCTGCTGTCAAGTACCAATAATAGTTCCTTCTCACTATCCTCTCTCTCACTTAGCAATTGAGCACACAATTCCTTTGAGTTTTTTAATTCCAATAAGGTGATTTGAAGTTTATCCACCTCCTGTTGACGGGCCGCCGCGGCTTTTCGTCGAGTAAGCATCATTGATATTAATTAAACACAAAAGTGAACCACAATATTTCAAGGACTTGCTAACCCAAGCTAAGTTATTTTTAGGTACTTACGTGAAATAGTAACGCAAGGGTGCGTTACTATTTCACGTAAGTACCTAAAAATTGTGGTTCACTTTTGTGTTTAATTAATATCAATGATGCTGCTTCATGTATAAGCTGTGTTCTAATTTTATTAGTTGCTAAAATAAACACAAAAACAAGACGATTTGATTGCACAACGAAAATATATTTCGAATTTCGAACCTATAACGGTTACAAATTCAAAATTTGACGAGACAGTTGTAAACGTTACTAATGCACTTCACTTATTATGTTTACACTAAAACTAAGATTAAAGCTATTGAATACACACTCAATGGGCTGAATATTACAAGAAATATTAATAAAATAACATGAAATAAAAGGAACCTAATGCAATCAGCTGCTTATTCTTTGACAGCCCAGAGGCGTTTTATCAATATTGTGATAAATGTTGTGTTGCGGGCTCGCTTCAAATTGGGCCATGTACGCCTCTCTTTGAGCAGAGGGGGGGGGGGGGGGATCGTGGGGCCGGGAAGCTCCTATGATCATCTGCCGGTATGGGAGGGGGACGAGCGGTGTTTGCTCGGTTGGGTGAGAGCTGAGCTGCTTGCGCAGCATTCAGCGTAGCCGAAGGTCTTTGGTTTCTAGGGCGAGGTGCAGCAGGGCAACTGCGGTAGCTTGCCGGGTGACCTGTCTGCCTACAGTTCACGCAGGCTACTATCTGGCCCTGGGGACGGTCGCAATTGGGAGTTCCGTGGTCACCCAGGCACTTAACGCACCTGGGCCTCAAAAAGCAGGTTTTATGTGAGTGGCCCCAGACTTGGCAGTTTCGGCATTGGACTATGGTATCCGTCAAGTGTGGTTGCTCTACCTTGACCCGCAGCATCATGACCTCCTGTACCAGGAAGATCTTGCGTCGGGTCTCGGCATCCGTCTCCACCTTGACGTTTACCATGTCGTACGATCCGTGTATTGAGGAATGGGCCCTGTGCACTTCGCGTAACGCAATTCCCTGCTCAAGCAGGTCATTGAGTACATCCTGGCAGTCAATTTGCTTTGGTATCCCCTTGATGACCACGTTGAAGGTCCTTTCATGGTCGAACTGATCCCTGTGGAAGGGGATACTGTTTTCGTCAAGGAGATGGCAAACCGACCGGAACTGACCCGAGTCGGTACATTTTATTTTTGTGCCTATTTGCACGCCTAGGCGATCAAACTCACACTTACAAAAAGCCGGTTTTATGCCATTGAGAGCGAGCAGGCTTTGTATGGTGCCCCATTTAGAATTGTCTCTAACTGTAAGTGTGGAGGGCTTTCTCTTAGGGAGCTTGCTATTGTCGTTAGCAGAAGGGTTTACGGGTGTCTGACTGCTGCTAGACATTTGAGTCAGATCTTGGGCTTGGGAGGAAGTTACTTTTTTTAGAACGCTTGTTCTTTTTAGCTTTGGGTATGGTTTCGGCGGTGGAGTCGGCTTCGGGAACTCTACCCCGCTTCTTATTTTTGTTAGTGACTACCAACCACTCATCGGCTACATTCGCAGAGAAGTCCTGTTGGGATGTTGCCAGATCCATTATCTGAGATTCTGGTAGGTTGGGGGGATAATAGTATCCTGGGTTTGGGCTGTGGATTGGAATTGATTCTCGGTTTGGCTCGCAGGTGGAGCGAGGTCGAGTGCCGCGAAGATGTTCGGCCTACTGGGACTGAGTGAAGAGGAGGAGTTTGATCTCCCCCGTCTGGGGGCTCGCAGTCTAACCCTTGATCTTGAGCGTGGACGGTGCCTACTCCCTGACAGTGATCTAGTGCGAGGAGGCTTGGGACGCTCAGCTGAGGTAGAACTGGTAGTGGTAGTGACAGGCTGAGAGGGAGGGAGGGACGAATCTGTGGTGTTCATAATTTGGGATTGGGTTTCAATGGGCTCCTGGCCTGGCGGCTGGCTGGTGTCCAACGGGGCTGATGATAGGGGGAGTGGGGAGATTTCCTAGCTCCAGCCACCGCCGGCGGGGGCCTGGGAATCCTATTAGAGTGATTTTGTTCCCTCTCGCCTGAAGAGAAAACTATATCACATGGCAGTGCGTCAGAAGGGCCAGGGCCAGAAGGGCCAACAGTCTTGGCCTTCTTCCTATTTTTATTTTTATTCTTTTTGGCCCTAGGGGCTGAAACAGCTGCTGGATTATTTGTATTAATCGAGGTGTTATTAGTGTTATTGGTCGCACTAGCGGCCGCTGCGGCGGTGGCGGCTTGGGCGGTGCGCGCGGCACTTTGGGCAGAATGGTTGATAGGCATACCTGGGGCCTGGGGCCCCGGCGCACGGTTTACGGCACGTGGGCCAGAAGTATTGAATGTATTGCCTTGAGTAATGGCGCCATTACCCTGATTTTTAGGTACTGTAGGAAAGGAGCCCGGTCCCCCATAAGAGAACTGGGCCATGAAATCGTTGTTTTCTGCGAATATGAGATCTCTCGTGTGGATTGGGTTTTGATTATAATAATAATGTGGCGCCATTAACCCCTCAGGGCTTGAGGCACCTTCTAATTTGCCGTTATTTACTGCGCCTGCATAGCCGCCACTAGTGCTGACACTGTGATGTTGAGGTCCCCAACCCAAGTAAGGGTCGGGGGCCCCAACACCCCAGGAGGAGGGGGGGGGGGGGCGCATCCCACCCGGGAAATGACGATGAGCCACCTGACGCGAGAGAGTAAGAAAAAAAAATAAGTTGCTGTGTTTTGCCAGAAGTTTACAGCATACATTTTTTCAGTATATTTTTTATGAGTAACGTATATAATAAGCTTTCATTTGAGATATTAAACATTGAAATCGGTCCATAACTTTAGCTTGTAGAATTTTTTGAATTATTTTTTAAAGAAGTGGCGCCATCTCTGTTCCTAAGGGGTGAAACTTCCGCTGCTGCGGGTCAAATCACTCAGCCTGGTCCTTACTATCACTGTGCAAAGCGGCTTGATTTCATAATAAAGTGCAGCATTTCGTCCATAACAAGTATATGACTATAAACTTTAAAATCGAGATTCAAAGTCAGGCACGGTTGGGCGTTAATACACCCGGGCGCGCACAGTTCAGTATTTTTCCGGCATAAAAGTAACCTATGTCTTTCCCCGGGACTCAAACTATTTCCATACAAAATTTCATCCAAATCGGTTCAGCGGTTTAAGCGTCAAGAAGTAACAGACAGACAGACAGACACACTTTCGCATTTATAATATTAGTATGTAAGTATGGATGGATATGGATTGTGGTAGTTACCGAGCACGTTTATTTATTTATTTTCTTTATTGGGGAAAAAAACAGACACAGACAGAACAGTAACACATGAAAAGAATTCTTAAATTAGGTATAGCCTATATCCTAACACAGATCCCACCGAGATTTAGTGCAAGTGAGTAAGGTGGCATTGCCATAAACAACACTGGATCAATACATTATGGAACTATATAAACTGTATATGAAACCACGCTGTATAGCTGAAAGTTAGGCCGATACAATTTTACGTTACGCACTGTTTTTCCAACTTTTGTTTTGAACAATTCAACAACGGCTTTTCGCGGTTCTCACCGGAATCCCAAATCTTATAGCAGAAGTTATATGAATATGAAGGACCTACGATATACATTGGAGTAATGATAAGTTGATAACTAAGAATTTATAAGAAGGTGTGGTAATTTTACATATAGCTTTGTTTCTCGAAGAAGTACTTCAATTATGGAATTAAGTCACAGGTAGTTACAGCGCAATAAAAACTATTCTAAAAATATCCTATATAGCCAATAACACATATCGGGTAAGGGTTGTCGCAAAAGATTCAGTCGTGCAAAGAAAATAAAACATAGCCACTGTTTGATCGCGTATAAGCTTCCTTTTTAATCCAATTTGAACCTTTACGTCCACGCTTCATGATTTAGTTTGATAATAGAAAATAGGCAAGATATGACCTTGCTCGTGTGATCTCGATGTCGTGGTAGTAGTTTGATTTTATCTTGCAAAGCTGTAGCATAGCAGATAAAATATGCTGTCTGCGCACACAATATGTGTGTCGAGAGAAGGTGGTTCGTAAAAGCGTTATTACGGCGTGATTTAGCGGCCAGTAGCTGGGTGACAAATTATCACATTATACTACAGAACCATCGAAGTATGGGTCATACTATCATTGCTAGAATCATTCTTGAGATAAATGATGTTGTCATTACTTCACATCTGATTTTAATTATCTCTCGAGATGTTACGTATCGTTCGATCGATTTTTTTTTATAAGGATCAATTTTGGGATAGGTTATTGTTGAATGTGTGGACTGTATTGGACTACTTCTTTCTTGATTTAAAATAAAATACTTATTTCTTCATGGTAAGTAGATTTGCTAATTAGCCATAATCAGCTAATATGGCCGCAAGAGAGTAGTGTAGAAGACTGACCTAGCGATCAAAATGGCCACTTATTATTCCCACATACTAGGGCCTGAATTAGCGGCTTATCGGCTGATGCAGGCGAATTAATAAATGCGACAAAAGATATTCTTTATTCATCATAAGTTTTACAATAGAATGATTGATATACACAGTTATATTAATTTCTTATACTATAGAATACAACATAACACGTATTTTATAAACAGGGTAAAAATATATGATAGAGGTTGGTAAACGAAATAAAAATAATTTACGATTAAAAATAGCGACATAATATTGATTAAGAACTACGTTTACATAATTAATCATTTCCTAATCCTAATTATTTCCCACAGTTATAATGAATTTTCATTTAGGTTAATATTATGCCATGTGTCTTCTTTTATTTTAGTTATTTAATAGCAACTTTTTAAGTGACTACAAAGGATACAAGCACATATTTTTAAAGTGAAATAGTACGAAATTTCCCTGAAAGAAATAACCCATTCTATTTCACCGATGTCCTGTAAATTCTAAAACTCCCGCGGACCAAAGCAGGTGAAATTCTATCGGATAAAGTTGGTGGAATTTTTAATTTCGGGATATATCGCTTCCAGCGGCGAGGTTGAAAATCGGCCCGAGTTATTTGCAGCGTCAATACGGGTGTCGGCGATCTTGAGAATCGACGACTTTGAGGGTTATCGGTTACTTACAGCTCCAGTTTCAATTTCTATGCCAGTCTTTTTAAATTTAAATATGGAGGCGTTGTTTTGTTCTGTTTGTTAATATAAGTAATATAAGGGAGAAAGACGGAAGTATGGAAGCGACAAAAATTTTACCGAAAATGCTCTTAAAGGCGTTGAACTAAAGTTAACCTTTCGAACTTCCCGCCGGTTCAGTTTTACCACCTTTTAAGGTTTTGCGTTAAGGTGAGTCACCTTAACACAATTATATCTTCAAACTGAAATCATTCATATAACCGGTTTAGCTCAGACGGAGTAACGTTGGCTTCGAAGCTGAGGTCCTGGGTTCGAATCCCGGTAAGTGCAAATATTTGTGTGATGAGCATAAATATTTGTTCCTGAGTCTTGGATGTTCTGTATGTATATAAGTAATATATCTATTAAATATATCGTCGTCTAGTACCCATAACACAAGCCTTATTGAGCTTAACACAAGACTAGTTCGTTTTGTGTAAAAATTGTCCCGTAATATTGTTTATTTATTCATGTTGATTATCAAGTTTATGCAGTTTTGTTTTTTCCATAACCACTGTTAAGAATGATCTAGTTTATTAGTTGCGTAGTAATAGGGACGATAAAATTTGACAACATACTCGTATCTAACAAAATATTGTTTCCTAAACTAAATAAACAATTCAATATAAATAATACACAATGAATAACTTTTCCCTATTCACATCACTAGGTATAAATCAGTTCACAGCAGGCTTTTTTTGTTTTGGGTTGAATCAACAATATTTAACGAACCGAAAAACGTCATTTTTCCCATACGGCCAGATTTGAATTCAGGTACAGTTACAGTCAATCTGGACACTTTATGTTCTGGAAACTTTATAGGGGATTTGCGGAAGCTTGCACACTACATACTTTGACGACACGTTTGTCTCAGTGGGTTGCACAACGGCCTACGTAGCTGGCGGTCCTGGGTCCGAATCCCGGCCAGGGCAAGTGTTTGTGTGATGATCAGGAATGTTTGTTCATGGGTCTTGGATGTTTTCTATATATTTAAGTATTTAATTTATCTATATATTTAGTAAATCGTCGCCTAGTATCTATTCGTACAAGCTTTGCTTAGCTTGGGACTAGGTCGATTTGTGTAAGATTGTCCTTGATATATTATGTCTAACGAGTAATCGTTGAAATGATAGGAAACAGGAAACCCTCGATAAATCTAAAAAAAACTGATGCTTTCAAACGGCGGAATCGATTATCTTCAATCATAACGAAGAACCCGATCTATCAAGTACCCTTCCAGACTAAAAGAAAATCTGAATGGGGCTATGAAGTCACAGACACACAGTTTCAACTTATGATACCCTTCGTTTGTCGTCGGAATTAAAAAAGTCGCCAGCTACATTTGTGTTAACCCTAGTTGCATATACAAAGATCCAAACATAGTATCCGCAGTTGACAGTTTGGTGCATCCCAATGCTACCTGCACGATTTACTGCGAGTGGCGCTGAATGTTTCTTACCAACGACGCAGCGCTTGTCGGGCTAAATTACAATACACTACTAGTATTTCTCTTTAGATAAACTCACGACTCAGATGGGGTACATGTAGTTGTTTAAATAACTGTTAGCGAGGGTTCCGCTTTCAGATAAGGAGTAAATATGCTAACAGACAAATATAGGGATAATGTACGATGTACCTTAACTAAACGCTTGCAATTAAATTGCTAACTTAGTGACTGGCAGAAAATGCATTTTCTGCTCTCTACGAGTACCATCTGTAATATTTGTGTATACATATGTGATGTACGAAAATGTCGCTATATCTACACAATGTAACAAAGAAGTGGATCACCGTAATTTGGGAATAGAGAAAGAATATGGACTGGATTGGAGAAGAGTGACAACCTATATTTATCATGGAAAAATGCACAGTTCTTTGCTACGAAGGGAAAGCCGCTAAAAATTGTACAAGTGCCAGTTACAGCACTGTCACCAAATTAAATTTCTCCTGACTAAGGACTGAAAATAAGACCTTTAAAAGACTGGAAAGCTAATAAAACCGTCCGCAAATCCAGGCTAATGTTGCACGAGGAATTCCTGGTTAGTTTTCAACGGCTTTCGGACTATGGAGCGTACAGGAATGCCACGCAACTCGGTTCGCTATTTGTGTCCGGCTACACATAGAACATATATATAACGTACATGTGCAAACTGGAAGGTACATATATTTATGGCTCTATTCCATGCAGAAATGTGATTGATCCGATATTCTAGGTCCCTTTAACGAATATTCCAACCAATCAAGAAGAAAAATACAAAAATCTTAACTCGTATTGAAAATAAGGGAGTAAAAGTAACGAAGACGCAGTTATGGTAAACTCCCCAATACCGAAGAGAATATTATAAACGTACTAAATGTACCAATATTTGATATCCTAATTAGTATATTTGTCAGCCTGTCTGTCACTTTTTATTGCTATGAATGAAGGTTGTAGTTGCTAATGCTAACTATTAGAATAACGGACCGACCACGACTTTGCGCGACCAGCGGCAGCGGCGAGCGTATTTGTAATACAATGCGCGTGTTCCTAGTTAACCGCCTTACGGTGAGCGTGTCGACCGTGGAATGGACAGAGAAATCGCTCGCCACTGCCGCTGTTTGCGTAATTTCGTGGCCAGGCCGTAAGGTTGAGCACTGGGATAATTACCTTAACTAACCGAGCCTTAGCGAGGGTCTCCGTTTCAGCTGGGGCAAAAATGCTTTCGTATGTCTGTCCGGCGGATGTCCGGCTGTTCTCTTCTACAGTTCGCATTTCTCAACTGATTCTCGTGAAATATTGTGAGCGGGTTCAATAATTATATAGATTTTTTTGTCAATTTACTTTTTGGGTTCTTTGTGTTGCACAATGTTAATTGTGTGAGAAACAACATGTAGGCTGGTGACTCTGGATATTTCGTATGCTTTAGATAAATAATAATACTTAAACGTTTACGTTAAAGTATTTTCCAAGTAAGTATTCTAAATATGATATAGTTGAATCATCGAGAGCGTGGAATTGCATATGTAGTAGTATTGTTTGTTTACAGGCATTCTATATTTGAATTTTCTATTTTCTTGTACTATCAGCATACAAAGAGGTTGTTATATATGTATATATCGAAGAACTAAAAACAAAAATAATGTCAGTGTGAAATTGTCAATATTATACGTTGTGCGTATATTTTTACATCTGATTTGATTGTATTCTCAATTAATTATTGTGTCCGCCCGTACGACTACGAATAATTTCTATACTTTAAAAAAATATGGCTGTAAGTAATTTTGGTCCTATTGAGAGTCAAAGTAAGCAAATAATATTCAACTGTGATAAATATTTTGAAAATGAACTGACGAAAAATTTAAACTTGCCTACACCGCTGCCCAGTTAGTTGAAAAAGCTACAGGTGTTTGTCTCTCTACTGTTTATAACATTGTGACTGAGAGCAACAGCGAGAAATTCGCGACAACAAAGAAATTCACCTCCCCGAAGAATAAAAAGTTGCGTCCTTGTCCGTCATCAGCAGTAGACGATTTTGATCAGGAAGTCATCCGGAGAACTATATACAATTTTCATCTGTCCCATAAGCAATTTCCAACCTTAAAGGGACTCCACTCTGTGTTAAAATCCGATATAGATTACAAATTTGGCATTTCCACCTTACGAAAACAAATACACAAATTAGGATTTAAATGGAAAAAAACCGAGGACAACCGAAAAATATTAATGGAAAAACACAACATACGACTGCTAAGAATAAATTACCTTATCAAAATTGCGGAATATCGATCTCAAGATAGACCACTAGTTTATACTGATGAAACCTACATCCACACTTCACATGTGTCCGGAGAAGCTTGGACCGATGGAACAGAATTTGGTGTAAAAAAACAAATCAGTACAGGCCAGCGGTTAATAATAGTGCACGCAGGAGGAAAAGATGGTTTTATTCCCAACGCTTTGTTAATGTTTAAGGCAAACCAAAAAACGGGAGATTACCATGACCAGATGAACTTTGTCAACTACGAAAAATGGTTAAAAGAAAAATTAATACCGAACCTCAAACCGAATAGCGTACTTATCGTGGATAATGCGTCCTATCACAACAAACCTTTGAATCGTGCTCCAACGTCAAATTCTAATAAACAAGAAATGATGGATTGGTTGACAGAACACAACATTTCGTATAACCGGTTGATGTACAAAACCAGTTTGTATGAATTAATTAAACAAAATAAAGAGCGGTTTCGCGAGTACCACATAGATGCAATTTTAAAAGAACATGGCCACCGTATCACCCGACATTCAATCCGATCGAAAATCTTTGGTCCATGGTAAAAGGATATGTAACAAAAAGAAACGTTTCATTAAACATGCAAGGCATTATGAGTTTAGCAACTGAACGAATGAATACCATCACTGCTGAGGACTGGGAAAATATTTGTCACCACGTCGAAAGTGAAGAAAATAAATATCGATGTCAGGAAGGAGAAATGGATCAAATAACCGACAATTTTATTATCAATACTTGTGACAGCTCAGATGAAGAGCATGATAGCGAATAAAAGAAAAAAACAGAGGACTACTACTTATTCCACTTCTTGGGTATGTCATTTTATTACGTTAAGAGAAAATTATTCTCCTTTTGTTGCAAACGGTACAACCACTACAAATGCAATTCCATCTTCTCGATAATTCAACTATACAAATATAAATGCAAGTTCTAACTAAAACCAATGAAACTTCGTTTAACAGACTATAAGTTTCCGTTTCGTACAAGACTGCCTCTAACTGTATGTCACGGAACGTTCAAAATTCCAAATCATCAAGTTCGCCTTTGTACTTGTATTTATTATGCACAATACAATGTTTACATAGATACATACATTGACTAATTACTATATACATAATTACTATATATACAGGGTGACTGGAAATTCGCCGTATTCCTTCAAAGGGGTTATTCTATGGTTCATTTGCAATGATTTAAGTCCAGTCAACTAGGGGTCAAAACTCATTGGTTTTCAAGTTATTGGAGTTTTTAGATTTTTTTGGAAAATACCCGCCTATCGACCTACAAGTGGTATTTTTATACAAACTACTTCAATTTGGATTAAAAAAAAAACATTTTCTTTTAGCCAATGAGTTGCTAATTACGATAAATAACAAAAACATGCAAAATAATGCAAAATTTTACAGGAAAAAAAGAATTTGAAGTTACCAGTACTTGATTTTATTTCCAAATTTTGTAACATTTTGACACATAACTTTAAAAAAAAGTAGGACACTTGACGTACAAATTACAGAAATAAGTTTCTAAGTTCATAAGCTTTCTAAAAAGGTAAAATAGTTGACATTTTTAGCTCAATTCTTAAAATTATTAATGATAATAGCAGAGCAGGCTGAGGACTTGACTTGATGAGTAAGGTAAGATAAGGAGAAACTGGGGAAAGAACAAAAATAAAAATAATAATAATAATTTAATTTTAAAAAGGAAAACCAGTTTGTAATTACAAATTTTGCTCGAACTGCCTGCCTTGGTTTCGTATGCAAGCACGAAGCCTTTTTCGTACTTCAGTGATTGTAACTCGCGTTGAAAGCTCTTCTTTAATTTTTTGTGCAGCTGCCAAAATTTTTTGACGTAACTCTTCTACGTTACGTATCGGTCGGTCGTAGACCAACGCCTTCATGTGACCCCAGATGTAGAAATCACACGGAGTTAAATCTGGACTCCTGGCTGGCCAAGGGATTGGTCCTCCTCGACCAATCCATCTTCTTGGGTAGTTTCGATCCAGCCACTGTCGCACACCCCCGTAATAATGAGCAGGGCAGCCATCGTGTTGGTAAACCATATTCTGTCTCGTCGCAAGTGGCACATCTTCCAGTAGCATGGGTACTTCATCTCTCAAAAAATTTTCATACGCGATGCCGGTTAATCTCGCGGGCAGAAAGAAGGGTCCGATCAAATGATTGTGCACAATGCCCATCCACACGTTTAAAGAAAATCTTTGTTGATGAGCTCCTTCGCTTGATTTCCTTGGGTTTTGACCTTTAGGAGCCCAAAAATGCAGATTGTGGTAGTTTGTTATCCCATCGCGGTCGAAATTGGATTCATCTGTCCACAAGATTCTTCTCAGGTACTCGGGATCTTCGATATCAGCATTGATTACAAATCTGCAGAAATCCATCCTTCTTGCAGGGTCTCCCTCTTCAATTGCGTGTACTGGAGTGTAATGATATGGATACTGCCGAGCTGAGTGGAGGGTAAACCATACCTTCCACTGAGACAGACCGAGCTGGTTAGCTACGATTCTCGTCGAGGTAGTGCCGTCTGCCCGGAAAATCTGGAGGATTTGTTCTTCTTCAGCAGGATCGTAATGTCGAGGTCTTCCGGCATCGGCTTGGCGGCGTTTAACAGTTCCATTTTCCCGAATAAGACGGTACGTTGTACCAAACACGCTTACGTGTGGTAAACGGCGGTTAGGGAAACGACGTTGGTACTCTCTTCTAGCTGCAGCGGCATCACCGTCACAGAGCCCGTAACAATAAAAGATATCTGCGTATTCCGCAAATTGGTAAGCAGCCATTTGAGAAAGAAACTTAATTATCAGTCGTCCGGATTGGAATAACTGATTACTTACACATGAAGATTATTTAAACCTCGGTTAGTCCTAACCCCACCCCATAGAAATTACCGCCAGCCCATAAAAAATTGATAAGATAAGGCAAATAAAGCCCACGCAGAAACAAATTTAAAGTGATTAACAAACTAATTAACCTGATGACCCTTAATTAGTTTGTTTGTGTCGCCGAACCGATTAAGGGCCAAGTACGCTAAGTCAAGACCGGCTCTGCTATTATTAATAATAATTTTAAGAATTGAGCTAAAAATGTCAACCATTGTACCTTTTTAGAAAGCTTATGAACTTAGAAACTTATTTCTGTAATTTGTACGTCAAGTGTCCTACCTTTTTTTAAAGTTATGTGTTAAAATGTTACAAAATTTGGAAATAAAATCAAGTACTGGTGACTTCAAATTCTTTTTTTTCTGTAAAATTTTGCATTTTTTGCATGTTTTTGTTATTTATCGTAATTAGCAACTCATTGGCTAAAAGAAAATGTTTTTTTTTAAATCCAAATTGAAGTAGTTTGTATAAAAATACCACTTGTAGGTCGATAGGCGGGTATTTTCCAAAAAAATCTAAAAACTCCAATAACTTGAAAACCAATGAGTTTTGACCCCTAGTTGACTGGACTTAAATCATTGCAAATGAACCATAGAATAACCCCTTTGAAGGAATACGGCGAATTTCCAGTCACCCTGTATACATTTCATCTGCCTCCATCACACGATGCAAACTGGCAGCCTGTATAACCAATTGGTCTAGAGTTTGAAACCTGAGAGCTATATAGTAAATTAGCCAATTTTAGAGTCTTTAGCCAATTATTAGCATATCCGGCACTTTATGAGCCCGCAGCTCTAATATTAGCTAAAGGTTGTTGACGTGATGGCCAGCACTTGAACAATATAATTATCAAACATATTGAGGAACTCTTCATCATATCCAGTAATATTAGTAGGTGCCCTCATGTTCGTTCGGGGAAGAGGAACAAGTCATAACCCGCCCTTTTACTTTAGCATAGTCGCGTAAAACGTACCTATATATATTATATGCTGTGGATGACCAGCTAAGCGTATACCAAAAACGGTTAAAATCCGTTTAGCCGTTGACGAAATGGAGCCACGACGAACACACAAACAGAAAAAGTAAAAAAAATATATTGTTTATAACTTTAAAACAGTATAGATATGTAGCTTTGTGAAGATTATGGGATATTTGGATGTTCGTTCCTCAATAACGCATTAACCGTCGAACAGACTTTGATGAAACTTGGTACCCAGATAGACCATGATCAAAAGCCACTTAATTCCCAGGAACGCGGGGAAGTCGCGAGTAAATACTTCTTAGTTGTTAAGGATCCCATATGAATATAACATAGATCACTTTGTTTATTCATATTTCTCGTTCTTCTACTCCAAACTCATCTCTTATAACTCTTCAGTCTTCACGTCCATGTCTAACACTTTTTTGGTACCTGACTTTCAAGCCTTTATTTATACACTTGGGCTACGAATCCATATTAAGTACTACCGCTTACATTGGTAAAGCTACGAAAAATTTAAAGTGACCCGACAAAAAGTCTTGTGCATTTGTTAGTTTTACCAGCAGCTTAAAAGAAAGCATTCAGTTCTAAATAACTACCAAAAAGGTATACTTCGGAGTGCACACAAACACCTAGCAAATATGTAAAGTGAATTGACCGCAATACGGGCGGGAGCTAAACGAAGCCGATCGCTTGAATGCGAACGCAAATATTGGAAAAATATACGCGGAAGTTTCGCAGACCGATTACTGTAGTAGATATAGGTGGTTGAATTTTAACCAAACAAGCATATGCTATTGGTAACTTTCTTTTGTACAAAATTTGCTTCTTGTATGTAACTACATATACAAACTTTCTATGACATATTTTCTCCTCCTTTAACTAGGAGGAGAGAATATGTCATAGAAAGGTTTCCTTCAAGGATGAGGTGGAAGGCAGGCAAAGGAGGATCAAGAGAACGTATACCTGTATTTAAGCGGTAAAATGAATACTCAGATATAACCCAAGGAAATACTTCAGAGAAGCAACAGTTCACCTAGCTCAGGCAGTATATCAGTATATTCTAGTGTTTCTCTTTTTTGCTTAAAAAATGGTTTTCTTTCTTCTTCTTCGCTCTATTTAATGTTTACCTCTTATTATAAATACAATTTATTTCATCTGAAAAAGGATGGGGGAAGATTGGTGTTCATCGGGCTAATCTACCACATATATCGTTACTCTCTGTCATCAATTTACCTGGTTACAAACGCATTTCCATAGGTTTTAAGTGCTTTGATTATTAACTCATATGTTCTGGTAATTTCTGACCCCGGTAATTTAGAACGCTGGCTGGATCTTTACTATTTTATGTAGAATTGATTCGTAAAGGAAATCGTAATAACGTAATATATATATATTTTATAGTGTTTCAAAAGAAAGCTCCGGGCTTTATCAGCATTTTAATATGGCCTGTGCCTATGCGAATCTAAACGGATAAGTCTTTCTCATTTATCATCCTCTTTCATAAGGCAAGTAATAGCAATGTTCACATAGTTACTTTCCAAACCTGGTATCTTATCTCTTATGTAATAGAAAAAGCAACTGGGCTTTGTGCAATAAAGTTCCATTTTCATTACTTTGTAAATGAGATATGATATTGAAGAACACTGCCGTCGATATGTCGTATACCCGACCAAGTTCTGATGGGAGCTAATTTGCATTTAATTGGAGAGCGGTGCCATTCATTCCAGTTTGGATAAATTCATTTTGTTAAGCGATGCTCCTTAAACTGTCGTAATTTTGGCGAGTCGAGAAATTGAGTGCGCACTCTAGACTAAGATTGTTTTGGGAAAATATAAAATTGGAACTAAATATATTGCCTGTATTCTCGCAAAGCATTTTTTAAATTAAGAAACGAGCTGTTTTAAAAAGTCTTTTAGTCTGCGTCTCGTCTCAAATAGTATGAAGGAGAGATTCATTGAATTTAAATCGGTTTAAAAAGGAGCACTCAAATGAACGTCTGAACTAAATATGCTGTTTTATTTGCCAAAAAGTACTTATTCGTAATGAAAAGAGAAATTCATTTTCCCGCAAAACGTACGGTCTTTGACGGGCGCTGAAATCTTATAAGGGTTTCAATGCAGCCTGGATTCTTTCAGTTTAAGTCTTCTTGTTCCTGACTTTGCATCCGTTAGCGATTTAATCAAGTTTTTATAAATTTGATTACGTTATACCAAGATGGTGTTTTATTATTCAAAAAACAAGGATTAATTTTATTGAACTTAATGTAGTCGTTTTTGTAAAGCCCAGAGGCATCGCTAGTACACTCAGACCACCCAAGGCTGAACATTCTGTTTTTTAGTTCGAAACACCGTACAAAGCAGTAATTATAGTTTTGATGGTATCAGTTTTGTATAGTAATGGGAGATACCAAATTGGATAGCGGGTTTCAAGCCAACCTTGTACCATGGATCGATTTACGAAGTTCAAAAATTTTACAAGTGTATGGAAGCTACTGATTAGGTAATAAATAGTTATCCTAAGTTATTTTAAACGAAAGGAGTGTGTTTGCCTATATTTATAAGCATGCGACTTTTTATGGAAGTACTATTCCGAATCGCAATTGCCACCTCTACGGTGTCTTTATAGCCCGTGTCATGTAAGTATCATTTGTCGTTCTCAATATGAATAATGAATGCAAAGGATAGCGCATTACCATTTGTCGACATTATGAAAGCTATTGTTTTTTCACACGTCGAGTGTCGTCTCACAAAGCTGTGTCCGGCGCCATGAATAATGTAGGACCGACAGAACCGTGCCGTGCCGTAGCTCGTGTTGGGTAAAATTTTTTATTAGAAATATCTTGTAGACAAATATCAATATTATAAAACATATCGATACCATAATATTTTCTTCTCTTTCCGCAATTATTACTCATTGAAATAAAACAATTTAGCGGATTATATCGCGTATATTATCTCATTTTAGTTTCCAACGTTTCGGAAGTCCACCCGTGACCATGGAAAGCTGAAAAGCTTCGAAACGTCGGCAACTAAAATGAGATAATATACGCGATATAATCCGTTAAATTATTTATTTAAATATCGATACTATTTTTTTTATTTGATCAGAGTTATGAGACTTTTTTTTTGCACATTCCGAAGTCTTTAAATTAAGTTTTTTCTTGCATGACCCTATAGGCATGTACATACAAATTCTCTATTACTATACTGTCTATACAATTATAATTATAAAGTTGTAAACATTTTAAGTCTGTACATTCAAAAAAACAAAAAGTGATACTGACTACTATTAGGTCAGTGAATCTGAAATTATCTTCTTTGGATTTTTTTTATGTTTGTGTGTGTAGTTTTGACGTTATCATGCCAAAACGGCTAAACAGATTTCAACATTTTTTGGTAAATGGGTAATTGGGTAGCCGGGCATCTACAGATGGTTATAAGATACTTTTTATCTGACTATGCTGAAGAAAAAAACGAGGGTTATACTTTTTAATACTAGTACTCTATAAAAATATTAGAAGTTACCCAAGCCATTAATTACTGCAGATATTACCCATAGGAAAGACGGCTATATGGTATAATGTAAACGACTAAAATACATAGGTAAGTAATAAGTATGAAATTAAAACTGGATCCGATCAGACGGCTAAAGCCTTCGCTCTATTGCAGTCCATTAACTTACAATATTTTGTTGCGCGTTAAAATTGACAGTTCTTTGTTTCTATAACGGAAAATTCTTTGATGTTTCACTATTGAATTAAGGTTAATGCAATACTAAAAGTCTGAGACTATTTTACCGATCAATACGATCTTCACTTTGTTTCCTTACAGACATAATCTTAATTAGTAATTATAGGAACTTACGTTTTCGTACCGCGCTACTGCTGGTATAGAAATCTGCAACAAGAACACACGTTTTTAATAAAAATGTAAAGGCTACAATAAAAGGGATTTTGTAATCCTGCAGGATTAGGAATAAAGGATTCATTAAAGAGCCGACCCACGAATGACCTCCAGGGATTACAAATTAAATATTACACAGCCCTTATACGTACATCCTTGTAATATGTGGCATCGGTGGATCCTGAACAAATACTGCTGTGTAAGCTAATTATATGGATTACAAAAAATATGTAAGAAATTTAGTGTTGGATAAATATAATAAACATCGTGTATCAAATGTAATGGTATACGTACACAAACACAATATGCAAACGGTACGGTATTTAACAGGGATTTGTTTCATGTTGCCAATTACAGAATTCACATCCATACTAATATTATAAATGCGAAAGTGTGTCTGTCTGTTACCTCTTCACGCTTAAAGCGCTGAACCGATTTGGATAAAATTTGTTATGGAGATAGTTTGAATCCCGGGGAAGGGCACTTTTTATCCCGGAAAAATACCCTTATCCGGTATACACGAATTTAAGGCAGACGAAGTCGCGGGCAGAAGCTAGTGAAGCAATAAATTGTTCAGAAATAGACCGTAAATATAAAAAGTGTAGCCAAAGAGACAAAAATACACGCGTCCATAGTTTTTACAGAATAAAACAAAGTTGTTAATGGGTTAATTAATACATATGTCGACTTGTACAGTAAAGTTAAAATAATAAATTAATAGTGAAAACTAAAATAAACATCCAATAATAAAATGCGTCTCATTTTTAATAACTTATTTCAAATAATATAGTTAGATTTAATTTAGATGTGATGTAGGTATAATAATGAAGAAAAATAAATTGCATGAAGAACTTTAATTAAAAAAATAACTATAAACGGCATTTAATAAGAACTTAACTTGTTCTAAACTCCTACAAAAGTATGAGATTCTTAAACTACAAAAGATCGTTATATTTAAATAATATCTACATTTACATTCACCCTAGGTCATGTCTTGAACAAAATGTACAGTGGTTAATTTCTTAATTAACGTCTGGGTTCAGGTTAAAATTGCAGGCTTCATGGGCAGACGGGGATTCGACAGTTTAGATACGCATCCTCGTATCTAATAAAAATGTACGCACAATAGGGTACTTGACTGACGGATCAAATCAGTTCCTTTTTATGAACTGTCAAAACGGTCAGAAAATATGAAGTTTGAAAGGAAAAAAGGTTTATAACGTCATAATTCTATACGGTCAATTAGTCTAATTTTAATTAGTTTTTATCGTTTTTAAATCGCCAAAACCTTAAAAATAAATATTCATGAATGTTTTCTACGTATATTCAGAAATAACATTTAACTGTAAGCGTGGCATCATTTATTTTGACTACAGGAAAGTACCCATTAAAAGAAAAACTGGAAAAACGCGAGTCACACACAAAGGGTTTGGTAAAGTCTAAAAATGAAATCCAAATTGGTCCATCTGTTTAGGAGCTACGATACCACAGGCAGACACACAGATACAACTTAAAGCATAACTTTTTTGGAGATTAAAAACAAGTTAATGGTTTGGTTAATCTTTATTTTTGTTTTTTTGTTTTACTAACGTTAAAATGGTTGTTATAGCGGTCATAGTAAATACACATTATGTGAACAGTTTATGTGTGTGTTACTGTTTGAAATGAAAAAAAAAACGAATATGTTTATTGGTTAACATAAATTTACCGACAAACAGGGTTAGGATTTCCTATTAAGTATATAAGAATACTTGTATCAGGAAGTCCCGCATTTCCATATTAATATATTTGTAAAACCAAATTACATGTACATTTTATTTACTATGATCTTAACTAAGACTAGCTTAATATACGTTGCTGTTTAAGAGCCAACTCTTAATTCTGAACTCTAAAGCTCAGTGATAGACAAGCATACAACGGATGCCAAGATTGCCAAGTAATAAGGTTCCGTTGGTATCCTTTGTCAAATAAATTCCACTTTACAAAAGCATCTTCAGAAATTCAAAATTTTTTGAATGTCAGGCTGGCCAGCTTTCATAATATCTGTAAGACTAAATTATTCCGTGGACCAATAATTAAAAATTCACTTTTGGAAAAACGTTATACGGGCGAAGTCTACCGTGAAATTCTTTTTGTGTAAATATTTTTAACGTATTATTTCTTCTTTTTAATTAAGTCCCTCTTCGACTTCGTCGGACGCTAATATTCTTTTTATTTTGAAAACGAGTAGGTAAAAGAGGGCTAATTGGAATATTGTCATCGTCACCGAGATAAGGACAAACCTTTGCGAAAATGTTTAGTTTGTTCCACAACTGAGTAAATAAAATAAGTGCCTGAGGTCGAATATATCCCACACTTTTGTCTGTTTGAAACTAAGACATAACAACGTTTGTTTTCTGTACTTTATCACTATCAGTGGCGTGGCATCCATATAAGCCGATTCAAGGAAAGGCTTTTTCGTTAAATACGAGCACCTAAATGAATACGCTTCGGCTTCCCTAATTTTCCTCACGCCACGCATGCTTCTGTCACCTATGTACAGAACGGTATATCGTAATTTGGCCAGATTATTTCATTGCAATAAAAATAAAAAAAATAAAAAGGCGTACAATTGTTTCGCTTCTTAAACCATGCGTTTGAAAGTCTGCCTCTGCACCGAAGCACATCAGAACATATTTCTGCCAAGTTAGACCACTACACTAGACGCGTCACTGACGCATTCAGTAAATGAACTAATATTGACATTTGTAAAATTAAATCATTTTTCATGATTTTATTGCCCACTCGATAAGATAATTAGTCACAACACACATTACTCATTTAAGTAAAACAATTTAAACTGATTATATCGCGTATATTATTTTTATCTCGTTTCAGTTCCCAACGTTTCGGAAGCTTTGCAGCTTTCGTGTTCACTCGACCCAGGAACTCAAATGAGATAATATACGCGATATAATCAGTTTAAATTGTTTTATTTAAATGAGTGATAATCGCGGAAACAGAAAAAAATATTACACTTTACTCACTTAAAACTATTTAAGGGATTCTCCAAGTTATTACTATACGGAGCAGTGGCGTGAGGTCAATATAGGCACAGAGAAACTGCCTACCCTGAAGCCTTGAACGACCATAGCTCCATATAGGCACGGAGAAACTGCCTACCCTGAACGACCATGGCTCCATACAGACCCAGAGAAACTGCCTACCCTGAAGCCTTGAACGACCATGGCTCCATATAGGCACGGAGAAACTGCCTACCTTGAACGACCATGGCTCCATACAGGCACAGAGAAACTGCCTACCCTGAAGCCTTGAACGACCATGGCTCTATATAGGCATGGAGAAACTGCCTACCCTGAACGACCATGGCTCCATACAGACCCAGAGAAACTGCCTACCCTGAAGCCTTGAACGACCATGGCTCCATATAGGCACGGAGAAACTACCTACCCTGAACGACCATGGCTCCATACAGGCACAGAGAAACTGCCTACCCAGAAGCCTTGAACGACCATGGCTCCATATAGGCACAGAGAAACTGCCTACCCTGAAGCCTTGAATGACCATGGCTCCATATAGGCACAGAAAAACTGCCTACCTTGACCAAATACCCTGTGCACGCCTACGCCAATGACGGAGTGTGATTGTAGCACCATCTACGCTCAGCTCGTTTTCTATCGCATTGATTAGGTTATGACAAATCTTCGTTGCGACGGCCCGTCAACAAAGACAAATTCTAAAGTGAGAACCAGGACCTACTGTTATTATAAATTTAAATGCATTCAGTAGAGCAATTAGTGGAGCATCGCGCAGATGGGGCCGGCTGCCATTTGTCACTGTCCCCCGTCATTACTTCGTAAGTGATCGCTGAACAAAGATTTTGTAATCAAGTGATTGATTCTACTTTGATTTTGAAAGATTTCTAGGGGTTTTATTGGTCTCTATTTTCTTAGCTCTGATGTTTCAATCGTCAGATTAAAGTATATATATGCATTAGTAAACCTTAACAATATTGTTTTTTAATTTCTGAATTAAAATAAGCTCAAGCTAAAATAGACAGTCGGCCAATATTTAAGGAGGGACTGAAACACACAGACATTAGCCCTCTCAATTTTCTGTAAGCGGCAAATAAAATAAAAACACAAAAGTAAGTACCTACCGGCAAACCAGCAGCTTATATTGTTGTATTGTATAACCAATTTGGTTTCATTTAATGGTCATGTAGTTCACGACGAAAAATCATCAATCATCACTCACTTAGCTGACTCGAGAAAACAGCGAACCAGTTGATAAATACCAACTGCACGGTGATTCCGCTCCCGTACAAGGGCGGCCATAAATACCTCAACTCCAAAAAAAGCCATTTTTTCGATTTTAAACTATAAAGGGTTATTATACAAGCATGAAATATATCATTAATAACATTTTTAGACATTTATAATAAACTTGTGTGACTATTTTTATTAAAAAAATATCTGTAGTCAAAACCATTTTATAAAACGTTATTATTTTAAACATAGAGCCATTAGATAAAAAAAATTTGTAATTAATGAAAACATAAATGAAACAGCATACTACATAAATAATAAAAATATTTATTTCAAGACTATTTACATATATACAAATAAGGTTATATTAAAACAAAGCGATTACTTACTATTTATACATTCAATATTACCTACTTACTATTTACACACAACAAGTCCAATACAGATTTAGACAAAGAACTTTTTTTTTTAACAGGTAACCTTCTCAAACTTGATATTAGGGGATCTGAGTGAAGAAGAAGTCGATTAATCAAATCAGTATTAGTCAAAACGCGGTTCATTTTTCGTGTGTGATCTAGTCGAAATGCTTTATAGTATTTGTTACTCGCTTCAGCTGCTTCTTCAGACAGTTCTCCTATAGACAGTAGGCCGTGATTGATAATGTCAGCACCATGAATCAAAATTTTGTGGACAGAAGCAGGCAAATAGTACCATGGATATTCGGCAACTAATTGCCGTGCAGTTTCTAAAGCGAAATCTCTGAATTTTGTCGCATCAATGTTATATCCCGAATTGATACACTGAAGTACAGTCCAACAACGATCTAGGAGATCCTTCTTAATACCCGTAATTTCAGCTGAAATATCTGAGCTTGAGAAGAACCGCCTAGCAGTGTTGCCATCGTTCGATGTCCCGCTTCCGCCACTTTTGGGTTTATCGATAATAAGACCTAACTTTTCCCTAAATTGCGATTGTATAAGTTTTTTTTTTTCAGCTACAAGTCGTTTATCGCTATCAGACCTAGCTTGCCATTTCTTAACCTCTAACTTGTAAGCGAGATGAATGAAATATTCAAAAAATCGGATCAATGCGTGAAGTGGAGACATGCCATATTCATATTTACTTTCGTCAGTTGCTTTGCACAAACATACATCAATTTGATTCATCTCACTTGGTAAAGCTTTACATATATAACATCTAGTTGAAGAAACATCACTAAGTGCATTACACACCTTACCATCGACCATAGTAAGTTGTAAGCTATGATTAATTGTGTATTCGCATGCATTTGTCTTGAAGATAGTCGGTTGCAAGTTACTTATTTTCTGTTTGAAATAAGTCTCCTCTTCAACTGATACTGCAGTTGTTTCCTTAAAAAACTGAAAGCGAATAGGTCTGCAGTATCGAGTTGAAGAAGGACGAGGATTTTTCCACAAAATGATTGAGTTTTCCTTATTATCCGGGTTTAAAATAAGTTGAAGCGGTACATATGAAGTAACAAACAAGCTACTATCCACAAGAGAAGAATCTGAGAAAGTTTGTTTGTATTCGCTATGTCCTGTACTACCATCAAATCCCCATTTCCCAACCAAAGATATTTTATTTAAAGACTGGTCAGGTATTTTATCTAAAATATCTTTTTGAGACTCAAGAATCCGAGTGGCAGTGTGATCTAACAAACTCTGAAGTTCGACTTCGGCTGATGATTCAGTAACGGCTACAGTTGTAGGGTAACATCTCTTTTTAGCCTTTACAATGCGTTGATAGGAAGGCATACAATCTTTCAGTATATTATTATGTATAAAATTCTTAATTAATAGATATTGCTTTCTAGAAATCTTACCTTCTGCAATAAGTGACAAAACTTTGTTTTCGTCGACTTTTGTAGAAGTTAAGCTGGAATCAGCAGAAGCATTGAGCAGTGTATTTACAGCAGACTCGTCAAAATTAGATAGTTCCGCCAGTCTCCTTCTTTTAGTGCGTTTACTACTTTCATTAAAGTTTTTCCTCGGACGGCCACGAGAAGTGGAAGGGGAGGGATCGACGTTATCATTCTGCTGAGAAATACGCTGCTCGATACTTTGGATCACATCAATGTATTCTACATCATTAAGCCACTCTGCATATTTATGTAGAAATATAGACTTTGTACATCTTGTTTTTTTCCAATAACATGCAATTCGTTTACATAAATTCCTTATTTTAACCCTTAAATTCTCTATGCCAATATTTTCGATGTTATCCGAAATAATTGATGTTTCCGTCAGTGTAGTAAAAACATGTTGAAATTTTTCTGTATCAGTTCCTTGTCCAGAGTGCCAAATATCAAAAACACTACGTTTCGAAATAGAACACCTTAAAAATGTACCTAAAACAAAGATAAAAACATTTTTTAAAAATCGGATTTTTTTCGGCTACCCTACTCTTGTTCTTTGAAACCCCTTTTACCTAAGAAGAGGTCAAAAAAGGTCGATGAAAGTTACAGCCCTTATTAAGGACACTTCCATCTATAACATAATATATGTGTCAAGTGCGGCAAACCTCGGCATCAGAGTATAACTCTCAATGAAATCATACTTCTTAAAAATTAATCGTAAACGACAGACCTCTACTAGAAAATTATTTTAAAATATAAGCACGCATATTTATATATAAAACATAATTGAAAAATAAAGTACATACCCCCTTCTTGGATTTCCATAATAATACCACGTGGACACACGCAAATAATAATAATAGTACACAATAACAAAGTGATTAAGTTGCGGCGACAAAAACACACTACTAATTAGGGTCGAGATGCGTTCACTTTCGTTGCACAAAAGTAAATGATAATAGTACTTTATTGCTGTGCTATATATAGTATTTAGAAGATTGTCTATCGGTGAATCATTTTACTTACTTTTTAGTCCAGGATACGCTCATGACTTTTTTCGATTTATGGCCTACGGCGGAATCACTGTGAACTGCTCCGAACATTTTTATAGCTCTTTTAACGTTTTAAACACCGACATCGATATAATAACGTAGTTGAAACAGTCGTTTATTTCTCACATTACATTGTGTACCGCAACAACATCTTTACGTTTGAAGAAAAGTCTGTGTAAAATATAGCCCCGCAACTCGACTATTTGTCTCGTAAAATTTTTGTTACTTCCACGACACGTTTCCCCTTTTATGGTGCTTCGTCTCTGTCCTGCATTTCCTGTCCACAATTCACTCTTTTAGGTAATTTATTTGCAGTATACAAAACAGGATTGAACAAACTTCGGCTACGAAGGACGGCATAAATACTGCTGTTAATTAATAAGGAGTGTAGAGTCTGAATTTGTCGGTAATTAGCTGTGTTGGTAGGTACAAGTTTGGGATCCAGTAACTTGCATATTTTAATGACTTTATCTAGTATTTCGAGCCATAATCACCGCGTCGTCGTTTGTAAGTGTATAGCGGACACACGGTTGCTTAAGTTATATAAATAAGTAACTCGTACATTTTAGTTTTTAGATTTACTTTCAAGGGTTGTCGATCTGATTGTTTAATAAAATGTATCGTGTACAATAGGAAGCAAATTTGCATGGATAGATTTTCACCATAATTTTGCAACATTAGTATCCAAATTTATCAACGCAATTTCACTGCTCTAATCAACAGCCATCAGCGGAAACAAATCATACAGGCAATAGATAATATCATCTTATAACTACTTTTAAACACTAGTCGAGTTCATTACAATAAACGGATGAAAAGCGTAATAATATACTTTCTTCTATACATATAGATAGGGGCGATAGTGCTAACCGCAAGGCGACGTGCTGTTGGGATTGGGACTCGCTTGAGAGGCGGGTAAGTGCTATACGTGATTCAATGCGGGCTTGACCACATCTCTCAAGTCTCATTTATATATTTAAAAAAACGTGGCAGTCGATACAATGTGGCAGCTATAAGGCGTGAAGTAATCTTCAAAGTTTCAAAAAATGACTTCAAAGATCGGTGCTCATCGATACGCTCCCTATAGTTTATCTAGGACCTCCTCCATAACCGAGTTCTTTCCAGTTTCGTGTATTTTCAATGATAATTTGACGCAAGAAGCGAGTTAGTTTGAATTCATCATATGTTTGTGTCTGTCTCTGTACCCTAGCTGTGACAGTTTTAGAACGTGTAGCACTGTGTAGCAATGGCAAAAACGGGACCCTTAAAGTTTCGTCACGTCCATCCGTATGTTGCAGGCATTTTAGTCAAAAACCACATTGATGAAATTTGAAGTATAGGTTTTGTATAAGCCGTTACTAAGTGTAACCGAAACTGAAAAAAAAAAGGAAATTTATCAATGTATGGCATTTATTTCTACAGTTTAAAAAAAGAAATATTTTGTGACATTTTGACAAAAAAAAAAGATTTAGTGAGAATTTTCGAAAATAGGAGATATCCTGTACATATACGTTTTGTAATTTTCTGCCAAAACCATTTTATTTTGTAACTGTTTCATTTCTCAACGCACGCTTCAAAGAAACTACCGAATATTGTTTTTGTCGTTGTGTCGAACACAGTAGGTTAGATTAAGTTTGTATTAAATTATAAAAGTCTGAAAAGTTACTGTTTCAGAGGAACATTTCGTTGGTGCAATAAAACAGTTGCGAACTGAAAGTTTGGGCAACATAATCAGCCCATAGGCTAGCGTGGGAATTGGGAAGACCAGGGGGGCTATTGCCTAACGAAATTTTGACACTTGGTATCCGAATCAACTGTCATAGTCCATACAAAATCATGACACTTGATTCGTGAGCGTCAAACGCGTGAGGCAATAAGGGGGAGGCCCCAACAAGGTGGACCGATGATCTGGTGAAAATCGTGGGAAACCGTTGGATGAGGGCAGAACACGGCGGTCGATACGTAAATGCCTTTGTCCAGTAGTGGACTTCCTAGGGCTGATATGATGAAACTAGCAAATTCTAAGAATAATGTCATAAAGTCATCCTTTATGTTCGTGTGTAGCGGTGTTATCAAAGTCGTGCAGATACCGTGCTGGCCCTCGAACGATATTTCATCCTCGAATGTACCCGCGTAATGAAGGGCGGGCGTTACTTAGACGCTTATGGTGACACGTGCGCTGCGCCTTATTTAACAGAAGGAAATTAGAATATGAATATTTAAGCATGTTTATTACGAATGAGAACGTATTAAGTAAATATAATATTAAGCACAAATTTAATATAGATACGAAGCTAAGTACGTTAAATCGTCCATATTTAGCAACATAAACAAATGTCATTCGGTTACTGGCAATTCATTTTCTAGTCCAACACCACACTAGAAATACTTTTATAATAAATTGTTCATTAACGGGGGCCCGTATTCTATTATATTTTGGACAGGATAAATGGACAATAACTGGCTATTTATCTATGGTCATACTTTTGTAAACTATGAAGCTATGGTGATACTTTTGTAAACTATTCAGCTATGGTGATAATTTTGTAAACAGATCCTTAGATCCAAAACCAGGGGCCCGTTTTACAAAAGCTTGTAAACTCGTATTACAAATGAAAGTCTCTTTTTAATACATATTGCTGGAAAGAAATTTCCGCTTGTAATACAAGTTAAGGTCTGTCTGTACTCGTAGCGTTTAACCGCGGCTTTATTCCTGTTATCCGCAATTAACTATCCTATGTTTTATTCTATGACCTGATTGATCTAAGTATTTGAGCGGTTCATCACAATCCGTTCGATGGTTTAAGCGTTATTGAGTTGAGTAACAAACATCCTGATAAAACGTCGCATTTATATTATTCGTTTAATATGATTAAGTTTTTAAAACTTTATGCTAAATACAGATAGCTTAACATAAACACCGTCAACAATCAGTTGCTTCAACCTTCACAGATATGGCATGGCAAAACCCGCTTAAACGCATCAACTTCTATGTTCAATGTTCGCTAAAGTGTTCCCAGTTTTGTCCGAATAGTTTGCCACTTTAGCTAACATTTCACCAAAAATAGTACACTTACGACATGGTCGGTGCGGTTCGATAATTACGTTAATGTACTTAATAAGCCAAACATTACGTCGAATTAGCCTCATTTTTGACTTGGCATTTAATGTTATGTTCAAAAAAATTCACCGTTAGAACTTTATAGTCTTCTCTCGCGTAACATTGACAGCAAAAATATAGAGATACATTAAAAATACTATCTGTTACAGCACATACAACAGAGGGTTTACATCCCTATATTATTAACATCGTAAAAAAATCGAATTACCTATAATTAGTATTCTTTGATCGCTTAGTTTTAACAGGCTTCACTTGTAGTTCACATAATCTTACACTTATTTATGCAATGTAATAAACGCTCTTCCAAGTTCCAACATAACAGGGTTAAATTTATAGGGTACGGAGTTAAAATAAGACTTTGTTTCACTCCTACAAATTAAGCCAGCGCAAAGTAAAAGATCATACTATAATAGTGATCTGTACCCATTTAACGAATCACAAAACAAAAAACTTCTTTGAACTAATTTCGTGCGCCCGAATTTATTTGTACAACAGCGCGCGAAAACCTGCGTTATTTATACCTACAATGTGACCGAAACTAACCGTTTAGGAAGGTCCCTTAATTAACCTAATAAACGTAACGTAACATTAAGTCAGATTAGCGTCATTCCCATCACCGCAGGCGCAATCGATCCATTTCCGAGGGATCGCATGCAGTGTGAATACAAATTTTATTGCAAAATGCATTTGCCTTTTTTTCATCGACTTTACGACTGTAATCTTGCCTTTCCCGCCCGTAAAACGGGAAATGAAAGTGGACCGAATTAAATTGGTACCTCGGTTTTATTTTTATTACAACATGTTAACTTGTAATGCAAGCGTTTAACGTTTTAATTAGTAATTATTCTGCAGCTATTAGCTTTAGCAATATATTTAAGCAAATAACGTTAATTAAATTCATTAAAATAGATGAACTGTAATTTCAATAACGATGAAAATAGTAAGTAACATCAAACGTGACTCATATTTGTGAAGGCTATATTGAGCCAAAGATATCGATCGTAATTTTCCAGGTATTTTCCACGGAATGTAATTTACGACGAGTTGCCAGTTTAAGTTGCTGGTTATAATTGAAATAGTTAAATTACTTGAGTCTAGACACTATCGATTCACACGATACAACACGTTCTATTAAGCAGTTAAAAAAATAAAATAAATACTTTGGGCTCCTCTAGGTTAAGATGATTATTACTGTCTCTAGCGGTGTTGTCTTTTCTGATATAATATTATTTTATTTTGAAACTATGTGAGAGAGTTTAGTAAAACGTCCCACTTTGTCGATTTTAGTTACGGAGTTACGGGCAGTTTAGTGAAATATAGCAAAACCTACCGAAAATCGACTTACAATGAAAACTGATAGAACATACTGTAATAAACCTATGATTTTGGTGTCGACCCATAAATGTCTAATTTAAGCACCTTTTTAAGGCCTCAAAGTTTAGTGCCCAGCGTCCCACTTTGTCGAATAACTAAAAGAATCGTCGATATCATATTTGTGCCTGTTATAAATAGGGAAAATTATCTACTTTGTCGATATGGCGTTATGAGTAGTTTGTAATATAACAAAGCATAAGCTATCTTTCGGTGAAACACATATGTCTCGAAGTGCTATAGTTATTCTTTTTTAATTCTTCAAACTTGCAAAAGTGAAAAAGCGACAATTGAGAAATCGTTGGTTAAAGCTTGGGACCGCAAAAAAACACACTTGTACTTTGAAGTTATGGAGGGGTTGGTATTAAATTAATTGCCATACTTTTTGGATTTTCAATTAGGTACCTAGTCCAAATTATCTATACATATAAAACTCTTGCGTTACTGATACTGACCTATTGTCAGATAACGCACAGCCTAAACCGCTAAAGATATAAGCTTGAAATTTGGAACGTATATTCTTTATAGTACGTGGACGTGTACTAAGAAAGGATTTTCGAACTTCAACCCTTAAGGGTGTGAAATAGGGGTTGAACCGTTGTATGTAAATCGTTCATGTGGAAAGTTATAGACTTGAATCTTTGTATAAATTGGGGTTGAAAGTATTTATGGAAAACCTGTAATCAATTGATTAACTGTGATAATATTTCGCGTAGACTCTTAATTTAAAACTAAGAATTTTAGCATTATTCAAAATCCTTCTTCTAACGGGGTTAAATTGGAGTTGAAAGTATGTTTTGAAAACCTGTAATTAGTAGAGTAACTGTTATAACATTTCGCGTATACTCTCCATTAAAAAATAAGAAACTAATTTCAGCATTTTTGGAAATTCATCCCCTACCGGGGTTAAATTGGGGTTGAAATTTGGTATGGAAAACCTGTGATTATTTGAGTAACTGTTATAATAATTCGCGTATAGACTCTTCATTTAAAACTAAGAAAACTTATTTCAGCATTTTTGTAAATTCATCCCCTAACGGGGTTAAATTGGGGTTGAAAGTTTGCACGGAAAACCTGTAATTAATTGAGTAAATGTTATAATATTTCTCATATAGACTTCATTTAAAACAAAAGAAAATTAATAACGTCACATCACTCCGCTTAATTATGAATACCACGTAATAAAGTACCTAAGTAATTTAAAATATTGTACTAATTTAAATAAAATTGTATTCGAATACTCACTTCATGGTGCATCATAGTGCTCGGCACTATACAACACAAGCCAGTTCGCAACTAATATTACAACCAACCTCAGCGGTAGCTCACCTCGCACTGGCACGGCCGTCGCCGCTTGCGCTGCGCGTATAGCCGATTAGGCACCTACCCACGTCGGCTTTATACAAAGCACTTAGCGGCGGCAGTACCTTTGACGTCGCCAACTCGGCGGCGACTCAAAAGATGCGTTGCGTTAGATTCGTTTGCTACGTCTTATAGGTTCAATAGGTATAAAATTTTTGGTTTTTAATTATACTTTTTTTGATTCGGCGGAATTATCGATAACAAAGCCTACTACCGACAGATATAAAATAACATTTATATAAATACTAACTCGAAATCATTACACCTATGTTTTAAAAGCTGATTTTATACTTGTAGTAATTTTTTAGCGTATGGACCAACAAACCGTCAAAGTGGGACACTAAACTTGAGTCGGAAATAAATTCCGTTCAAATTCCGTAAAAAAAGATCAAACAAACGACATTAGTATCAATGACTATTAGATTAACAATAACAAAGCTTTATCTCATACATAAAATGGGTTAAATATACCAAACACATACATTTCACTGAACGTGCACTAAAGTTTAGTAAATCGACAAAGTGGGACGCTCCCTATAGAAAATTACTAAACTTTATAATGCATAAACAAGTACTTACAATTTGATATTAATACTTTTTATGCTTCTTAAGTGTGTTTTAAAGTAATCTTATGTTGAAATAAAACAATTTAACGGATTATATCGCGTATATTATCTCATTTTAGTTCCCGACGTTTCGGAAGCTTTCCAGCTTTCCATGGTCACGGGAGGACTGAGAAAAGATGTTTTTCCTCTGTCAAAGTTACAATTTGTGCAAACTACCCATTTTTTTGAAAAAACACAAATAAAGGTGTACATACATGCCAGATGGGCCTAAGCTGTAAAGACAGTTACACATGTGCCAGAAGGGCTTAATTATTTTATTCTAATAATTTACCAAGCAGCATTTCACCAATGAGGCGTACTGAGGAGAAAAGAAACGCTGCAAAGAAAAACTCCCAGGCTACCTCATTACTAATTATAATATTTTAAAAAACAGAGACTATTAAACTACTTTAAACAGATAAGATATTTTACACCGTTCGGAAATTAAGGTTTTGCAGTCCTGTGTCTCGCTTGTTCCTTGATGAGATGTATTACAGGATCCCAAGCAGGTGGTAGTGACAATCCATCTTCTCTATTGAAATTAGGATGCTTTTTAATCTCAATAGCCTCGCGTAGCATCCTGGGAAAATATCTTTTTTCTTTGGCAAGGATAGAAGGTTTATCAAACTTAATTGAGTGGTTTGGTTTGTCAATGACATGTTCACAGACTGCAGACCTATTACACCGACGGTGCTTGACATCTGCTATGTGCTCCTTCACCCGGGTTGATACACTGCGTTTCGTTTGACCAATGTATGAAAGACCACACTCGCAGTCTAGCTTATAAATGCCTGCACTCTGCAAAGGGGTGCTACTCTTCACGGGTCTAAGGTATTGAGACACCTTCTTCAACGGCTTGAAATATGTTTTTATAGAAGCACGCTTCAAGATGTTTCCGATCTTGTCTGTGACCCCTTTCACATATGGTAATACGGCAGGTTTACGCTCGACTGTTGGTTTCTTCATACTGGGATTCTGCTTGGAACGTGGTATCTGGAGCTCGTTGGCTCGAAGCGCACGTTTGACATTCTGCAACTCAGCAGTCAGATGTTGATCGTCGCAGATACCCCTGGCTCTCTGAAACAAAGATTTACCCACTGTAGCAAGTTGACAGGGATGGTGGTGAGATTTGCCATTCAAATACCTATCTGTATGCGTAGGTTTCCTATATACAGTATGACCTATGTCATTGTTAGGACCTCTAATTACTAGCACATCTAAGAATGCAAGTGAATTTTGATTTTCCAACTCCATAGTGAATTTAATTTTACTATGCATGGAGTTCAGATGGTCTAAGAAAGCTGAAACACTAGATCTAGGTAAAATAGTAAAGGTATCATCTACGTATCTTTTAAAGATCCTCGGCTTGACAGGTGCCAATGAAAACGCTCTCTCCTCGAAGTCTTCCATGAAAATATCGGCGACAACAGGAGACACCGGAGACCCCATTGCCACACCATCAACTTGCCCGTTGGTCCTAACAATGACATAGGTCATACTGTATATAGGAAACCTACGCATACAGATAGGTATTTGAATGGCAAATCTCACCACCATCCCTGTCAACTTGCTACAGTGGGTAAATCTTTGTTTCAGAGAGCCAGGGGTATCTGCGACGATCAACATCTGACTGCTGAGTTGCAGAATGTCAAACGTGCGCTTCGAGCCAACGAGCTCCAGATACCACGTTCCAAGCAGAATCCCAGTATGAAGAAACCAACAGTCGAGCGTAAACCTGCCGTATTACCATATGTGAAAGGGGTCACAGACAAGATCGGAAACATCTTGAAGCGTGCTTCTATAAAAACATATTTCAAGCCGTTGAAGAAGGTGTCTCAATACCTTAGACCCGTGAAGAGTAGCACCCCTTTGCAGAGTGCAGGCATTTATAAGCTAGACTGCGAGTGTGGTCTTTCATACATTGGTCAAACGAAACGCAGTGTATCAACCCGGGTGAAGGAGCACATAGCAGATGTCAAGCACCGTCGGTGTAATAGGTCTGCAGTCTGTGAACATGTCATTGACAAACCAAACCACTCAATTAAGTTTGATAAACCTTCTATCCTTGCCAAAGAAAAAAGATATTTTCCCAGGATGCTACGCGAGGCTATTGAGATTAAAAAGCATCCTAATTTCAATAGAGAAGATGGATTGTCACTACCACCTGCTTGGGATCCTGTAATACATCTCATCAAGGAACAAGCGAGACACAGGACTGCAAAACCTTAATTTCCGAACGGTGTAAAATATCTTATCTGTTTAAAGTAGTTTAATAGTCTCTGTTTTTTAAAATATTATAATTAGTAATGAGGTAGCCTGGGAGTTTTTCTTTGCAGCGTTTCTTTTCTCCTCAGTACGCCTCATTTGTGAAATGCTGCTTGGTAAATTATTAGAATAAAATAATTAAGCCCTTCTGGCACATGTGTAACTGTCTTTACAGCTTAGGCCCATCTGGCATGTATGTACACCTTTATTTGTGTTTTTTCAAAAAAATGGGTAGTTTGCACAAATTGTAACTTTGACAGAGGAAAAACATCTTTTCTCAGTCCTCCCGTGACCATGGAAAGCTGGAAAGCTTCCGAAACGTCGGGAACTAAAATGAGATAATATACGCGATATAATCCGTTAAATTGTTTTATTTCAATGAGTAATAATCGCGGAAACAGAAGAAAATAATCTTATGTTACACATGTCATTTGTATTTTTTTTGCGGTACTGTTCAATTCATTTTTTATTAACTCTTTGACATAATAACTAACTAAAGGGATCCATAGCATTGTTTCTGTCTTTTTTAGCATGTAAATACATTTTATAAATACAACTTTAATGATAAATCTGCATGTCGTGTTATAAATATAGAAAATAAACCCATATTCAGGATTGACGTATTTTCGTTCTGTTTTTATGTTCAAGCCTCCGTAACATTCAAACTACTAAGGTTACATATATGATTTTGACTAATTTGAAATCCTTAAAGTATGCCAATTCATTTGATACTAACCACTCCATAACTTCAAAGTACAAGTGTGTTTTTTGCCGTCCCAAACTTTAACCAACGTTTTCTCAACTGCCGCTTTTTCACTTTTGCAAATTTGAAGAATAAAATAAAAAAAACTATTGCACCTACAGACATATATCTTTCACCAAAAGATAGCGTATGATCTGTAGTATTAGGAACTACTCATTACTCCATATCGACAAAGTGGGACCTTTTCCCAAAAACTGTCACATATATCACAGCGCAAGGAAATAATAATATTTTTAACGAGAGACGCAGTTAACAGTAGGCTAGTGCGATATGACTACCTCAGCTCAAGAACCTTTCTATTCGTAAGACCGGGCACTAAACTTACATTTAACACACTGAGTTTATCTTCTATGCAGCTGAAATACGGGAACTCGTATCTTTGTTCCACAGTCCGGTGTTTTAATTAAAGTTCTTTAGCCGAACGAAATCCCGTAATTAAAGGTGCAGGAACTAATGTGAGTGATACGGAGTTGTGGAGTTGGTAACTTGGTAACGACTTGACATCTCCGGGCCCAGGTAGTTGGTAAGTTTGCCATCGCGTCCTCGCAAGTCATTAACCTAAACGTTTTATGCATGTGTCGCTAAAAGTTGGTAATTTATCTCAAGTGTAGAAGGAAACATGTTATAATAATTATATTCCGATGTTAGATCCTTTTTGGAGAATAGCTTTATATACTTTTGTCACAAATAAACAGTTATAAATGTAGGAATATGAACAATTTAAGCTGTTAAAATTATGTACTTTTTTAAAGAAAAAACCAAATCCTAGGCTATGCTTTGATTTATCACAAATATTGAAAGTTCTACTTTTACATTATTAAGGGTATATTGACAAGGTAAAGGTTAAGGTGTTTAATTAGGCCTTTATTGAAGGTATCGTTTCTGAAAATTAGTCTCAATAGAGTATTTGAGCGATAAATTTATTGAGACGATTCTTAGAAATTTAATTTCAAGTCTACAAAGTTAAATTAATTAAGCTCAAACTGAGATAATATCTGCGTAAAAATAAAATCAAGAACGTTGTCATTATCTTTGCAAATTATGAATAGCGTAATATTCTACTGCAATTTATACTTCTGTAAAAAGTATTTATAAATGACTGATTTCGACGCCCAGAGTTCCAGACATGCTAAACTGTTAACCAAACGTGGCATAACAGCACCAAACGGCTTGCATATATCCAAAGCGTAGAATGGACACTACATTGCTATACAGGAATCCAGTAAAGTGCAAGTAATGCTGTCTGCCCAGACGAAGACATTTTGGCCGGCCGCCTAACGCGCGTTGTGGCGCGAACATGTCGCAGGCTCGCAGCTCAGCCCACCACGTTAGCACCGGCTTTGCATATAAACGCCCGTTCATCGTTTAGGAATTTAGACGACTAAGTAAATGCGGAGTCAGCAACGGGAGGTCGGGGTCTTGTGCATGTAGTTGAATTTGGCTACAGTATTAATCTGTATTTACTATTCAATACGTAAGATAGTGAGTAACTCGGACCAGTTTACTTAGGAACTAGTATTGACATTTATTAGAATATCCATTATATCCAAGCCAACATCCATATTTATATTATAATATAATGGTGACAAACAAGCATACGGCCTGCCAGAAGGCAGTCTATGGATGCTTGCAACGCTATATAAGCATCACGTGCGTGTTGCCGATGCCGACCCTTGAACTACCTGATTACTCACCTCTTCACCTCATACTATAGCGCTGCGGAACAACCTCTGCTGGGAGCTCATTACACACCCGAAGCGTTCGCGGTGGGGAATTCGTCTAGAAACCCACGGTACGCGACCATTTTGTCTACAATGTGTGAGGTCAAACACCCTGCCGTTAGCAAGCGGTGCAGTGGTAGAAGGTGGCTATGCGAAATAATTCCTCGGAAGATAGCCTATTCAACAATTTCAAACACACAAAAGGAGGCACTTAGACTTAAAGTTTCGATAACTTTGAGGCCGCCCTCTTTATTAGGTATGGGGAAACAGATAATGTGAGTGCCGTCCATATATAAGCCGATTCCCACCGGGTTACCGGAAAGTTTTATAACTACCTTTTTCTTTAAATATGAGTAAATGAATACGCTTGCTGCTACTGACTATGACGAAATTCATACCATAATATCGAATCTTAAGAGTAACAGTGCAACGGGCTGTGATAATATCTCGACCAGTTTCCTGAAACGTGCAAAACCATTGGTCATTCCTATAGCACGCACTTAGTCAATGCTTGTTTTAATACAGGAATATTCCCGGCCTTACTGAAACAATCGATCTTTACACCGGTCTATAAGTGTGGGGACAGAGACGATGTCAATAATTACAGAGCTATATCTGTACTACCGACATTTTCAAAAATATTCGAAAAGTATCAAATTTGAGACTGCGCAATTACTTAAATAAATACAATCTTTTATCTTCTTCTCAATATGGCTTCAGAACTGGTAAATGCACTGAAGATGCTGTATCTGCTCTAACTTCGCTGATATTTGAACATCTTGACAACGGGTCTAAATGCATTTCAGTGTTTCTAGATATCAAAAAAGCGTTTGATACCGTCTCTGTCCCTATATTGCTACACAAGTTAGAAAGAATGGGGATAAGAAATACTCCACTTCGTCTCTTCCGGGACTATCTAACTAATAGGAGCCAGAGGGTGAAATTAGGAGACCATGGATGTACCAGTGAGGATATGGATGTGACGTACGGAGTACCCCAAGGTTCTGTACTAGGCCCAACGCTGTTCTGGGTATACATTAATGACCTTTGCAACCTGAAGATTCCTAACGCAGATATATATTTGTATGCCGATGACACCGCCATCGTCTTCGCTGGTACCTCTTGGGATGATGTCCAGAAATCTACGGAAGCTGGATTAGTGAATCAGTGAATGGCTTAGAAATAATATTCTTACATTAAATACTTCTAACACTAACTATATATGCCACAGTATATACGTCAATAATCAAACTGGTAATGACTTTGACATCAAAATACACAATTGTCGTAATAACGTGCTTAAATGCTCTAATCACACCTGTCTCAGTATTGTAAAGGTTGACAGCACCAAATATCTGGGTGTCTTCGTAGATCGGGGACTCTTGGTACCAGCATGTCGAATATGTTATACTAAGGCTAAGGAAACTTAAATGGATCTTCAAAAACTTGAGACATGTTGTGCCAAGGGTAGTCCCAGGTCCTCAGGGGCACAGTAGAGATTTGTTAAAAGAGATTTATATTTCATTGGTGCAGTCGATTCTAACCTACTGTTTACCAGTTTGGGGAGGTGCTGCCAAGACTCGTTTCCTAAACATAGAGAGAGCTCAGCGAAGCCTACTTAAAATTATGTATTTTAAGAACACGTTGTTTTCAACAGACAAGCTATATCCAAATTGCAAGCTGCTTTCAGTGAGAAAACTTTATATTTTAACCACTGTTCTTAAAAACCATAAAACCATAACTTTTGACCGTAGACGGAGGAGAGACATTGTTGTGCAACTACCAAAAACCAACACCATTTTTGCTAGCAGACATTATAATAAACGATCCTCACATCTATATAACATTGTAAATAAAGAACTAGACATTTATCCACAGTTACAACAAGAGGTAAAAAACAAATTAACTACATGGTTGGAAGATAAAGATTATGTTCAGACAGAGGAATTGTTGGGATATATAGGCTAGTCATAAATACATTTACTCGCACACACACACACTCACACGTACACACCTGAGCTTTAACAGATATTTATCAAATATAATATATAAGCTAAAAGGATTAAAAATTGTACAGATTTAGATTAAGATCTATAAATTGTATAGTACCTATAACAAAACTTGTATACACGGAAGAGCGGTGGACTCCTGGCACAAGTTATTCAATAACTTACAAGGAGACGCCGGCCATTTGTAATAATTGTACTTACTCTTTGTAACAGCAATAAATAATTTTAATTTTATTTATTTATTTATTCCCTTGCAATTGTCCTGACGCCACGCCTCTGGTGCCTACTCACAACATTTTTATCAGCCTATTTGAGTGTCCCACAGCTGGGTAAAGGCCCTAAGATCTCCACGACTTCCGATCAGGTGCCTCCGGCCAGTCGTTGAGGAACGCGTCCAGATCGTCCCACCATGTCCACCTAACCCTGCCCCGACTTGGCACTTGTTGTCCATCTTGTGGCACCCATTTAGTGACCACACTAGGCCTATCCGGGTGTATGACTGTATGGGGCAGGCGTGACCGGCCCAGTCCCACTTTAGCCTGGCGGTTTGTTCTCCAACATTAGTTATTCGTCTTACAGAGCGCAGCGTAGTGTTCCGGACGCGATTTGTCCCTTTAACCATTAACACCTTAGAATGCTGCGCTCTATCGCCCGTTGGCAAACCTTCAATTTGGATTTCTGACTCCCAGTGAGTGACCACGTTTAGGCACCGTAAATTAGGACGGGCAGAATACAGCTGTTGACAAGTTTTCGTTTAAGTGACAATGGACCGTTTTCCCTTCATTAGTTTCTTTATGGACAAGTAACTCTTGTAAGCATTATCACCTCGACGTTCGAATTTGTTGTTCTGCCACAACACGACACCACAAAATAATATACATTTATTTCGTGCGTTCATGAAAGCCTGCCCGTAAAAAAGCAAAACATGGTTATGATAAATGTAATTATTTGTTTTAAAAAACAAAGCTTGACCAGATACATAAGCTGATGAATTTAAATAGGCTATAACTCCAAAGTCAATGCAAAGCGGCATTAGGCTTTACGGAAGAGATAATTTCCTGGATTTGAATTTCTCTCCTTTTTACCCGACTGCGCGACGCAAAGGAGTGTTAATGTCAGTCTATGTATGTATGTATGTATGTATGTAGGTATGTATGTATGTATGTATGTATGTATGTATGTATGTATGTATGTATGTATGTATGCATGTATGTATGTATGTATGTATGTATGTATGTATGTATGTATGTATGTATGTATGTATGTATGTTTGTTTGTTCCTATCTGGCACTCTAGAGACCATACGCGTGGACCGATTTTGATGATTCTTACGTCAATCAATTTGTCTTAACTGTCCGAATGTCACTGAAGACATGAAAATGATGAAAACTGGCGATAATGAGAGGCCATATTGTGAAAAAGAAAAAAAATGAAAATCGACGTACTATATCAAGTGGGGTATCATTGAATAGGGATTTAAAAATCATTATTAGGTTTCTTTTATCATTTTTAAATTGGAATTGCCAGTTAGGAACTATAACGATTTAAAGTTGGTTAGCAAGCCGTTCTCACTAAATTTTTATTTAATTGTATTGTAATAAATCTGTGCAAGCTTCGCTGTAACTCCCACGATAAAGATTGCGAAATTGACTCACTTTTATAATTTTAACTTAAAAGTATTAAATAAAAAATAATAATTAAAAAACATAAAACCCGACTGCGTAAAAATCTAAAAAGAATAAAACAAGTCCAGTACCCTAGAAATTTGTTAAGTTATAATGGAAATCTTTCATGATTCATGATCGATACTCACAATATAACAAATAATAAATTCTAATATGGAACATAGCGATTTTAAACAGTCGGGACCCATTGTTGGGAAGATTTGCGTCAATCTAGGTTTCTTATGGGATATCGATCATGAATCATGAAAGATTTCCATTATAACTTAACAAATTTCTAGGGTAATGGACTTGTTTTTTTCTTTTTAGTTTTTTACGTCGTGGGGTTTTTGTTTTTTAATTATTATTTTTTATGTTATAAGTTCATCGGGTCTTAGTACAAAGATAAATTGGAACAACGTTGCCGTTTTTATAGAGATTGTTTTTCCTTTTCTTTCTGACACGGGTCACAATCTTTGTTCAAATAGAAACATTGAATTGGGCAAGCAAAAAAGCTATTTAAAATAAAGCCTCACACTTTATCAGCAAAAAAATCGTTGAACATTTTCTTAAAGCAGAGGTCGATACCTTTAACGGTCATTGATCATTTCTTTAGCGTATTATCCATTTGTAGAAAATTAAAGCATTTCTAAATCAGCGTTTCAAATATAGTTTTTATGGCTTATATGTCAAAGCTTTAAACACTATTTAATAAACTGTGATGTCCTATATGCTGCAGGTAGCTGGTTGTCGTCCTGTTTATTATTATTCTTCTTTTTCTGGTGTTTCTTTTTGCTTATTTTTTGTTTTCTTGTTAATAAGCGGCAAAGTAATTGTTATATTTTTAGCTTTTATTTAACGATATCTCACATTTCTACTTTAGTATTAGGACTTTTTGTATACGAACCAGTAGTCATTAAAGGTGGACTCAAAACCAGTGCTGCGTGCACAGTGCAGGGCATTAGTTGTTCTGCGCGCGCGGCAGCCCTTATAGTTTGTTCTGTTTTTTGTTCTTAGCCGTCAGTTAGTAGTTAAATTGTTAGTATGTAATACTTACAGTACGATTACTTTGAGTTTACCAATGACATATGCTTTTATTCCATTAGATATTCGACTTTAACACCAATGTATAAGAGTTTATATTACTTACACACTGTCTAAACGTCATTTGTTTGTAATAGAAACTCTTTTGTATTAGTGTTAAAGTCGAATATCCAATGGAATAAAAGCATATGTCAGTGGTAAACTCAAAGTAATCGTATTGTAATGTACTTTTTTCTACTCGTCGACTTTAATCCCTTAATAAGAACTTCATAGAGTAAACTTTAATAGCATACTTTTCAATGTCGGATACTCTATGGCACTTCCAACAGAACTGATATATTCATAAGCCAACACTTTGAATTGAAGTGTTGGCTTATGAATATGTCGAATGAATGAGTCGAAGATAATTGAGGTACGATGATGGTGATGATGATGGTGATGATGGTGATGATGATGGTGATGGTGATGGTGATTGTGATGGTGATTGTGATTGTGATGGTGATGGTGATGGTGATCGTGATCGTGATCGTGATGATGATGATGATGATGATGATGATGATGATGATGATGATGATGATGATGATGATGACGATGATGACGATGATGATGATGATGATGATGACGATGATGATGATGATGATGATGATGATGATGATGATGATGATGATGATGATGATGATGATGATGATGATGATACCTACTCGTAGAAAAAGTATTGTATACAATAGTTATATAATTAGCTTTTTAAGTCTCGTACCTTACTCAGGCCACTCAGCAAGCTTCGTGGCCTAAACACGGTACTCGACTGAAAAAGCATACATTATATAACGATTGTATAAAATACTAATGTTTGTGTGGCAATAAATATATTCGATTCTAAAAATGCCACAAAACAGATGCTTAAACAATGTCACTAACGCAGGCGTAGTTTGTAGTAAATGCTTCATAAACAGTCCAATAAGTACGATTACCTAGGGTTGACAGGCCGCCAAAAAGTAAAGAAAAATCATTTGAATAAAATGGCAATGGTATCCAATTTGTACCCGGCAGTAAGCTATCGATAGGGCCCGAAAAGGTAGAACAATATCTTTACATCGGTGAAGTCCCAGGCGGACAATACGACCGTGTTATTGGTGCTCGTGAGATATGGAAATTGCTTCATTTTTATGGAAAGGTTTTAAGTTCCAGGTACTTGCCCTTTTTTAGTATTGCTCGATTTATTTCGATAGATACACGTAAAAGTAAAACAAATCTTTCCGAGAGTTAATTGTTTCCTTCAACCAATGTTTTGCATTCAAACATAATTATCGTCAATACCTACTAAATAACTAAAAAAAACATGAGGATATACTAGTGTGATACAGAGTTGTAGTAGCTCTGGTTCTCATTACTCTGGTTTCGATTAAAATAGTGACAATATTCTAAAGGCAAATTTATAGCGAGGTTTTAAAATCAAATGCCTTTATCACTGAATAATCATCAGGAACAGAAGGGTTTGCCCCTTAACAACATTATATTTTCTTCAATGGTTCGTTTAGTCTACAAATGTACTTAACATAATATGCAACAGAGAATTTGATACAGGCGCTAACCGTCTTATCCCAGGAGTTACAAGTAAACAATAGCTCTAACACATTGGCGTCGGCAGACGGATTATACCGCACGGCGACAATTAACCCGAAGAACTTTGGAGTCTTGTCATGCAGTTATGCAGTTAAATTTCGGGTATACTATGTGAAGTTAAGCTGAGATAAGTGCTTAGAAAGGCTGAACATTTCATCTCCAATCAAAGACATCAGTATTTTCCGAATGATTTTCAGATAATATTCATACACTGAAATTGTATGGATGTTCTTCGCGTTTAGTACGATTCTATAACATGTTACTAAAGATTTCTCTGGCAGGCAACGCACTTTCTAATTAACGTGGTGGTAAAGGCGTGTTATCAAACAGGTGAACACTAAGAAAATATATTTTTTTAAATTTAGATAAAATGAGGGGAAGTCGTCCAATTGCAGATGACTATTACAAAACATAAAACGAATATTTTGCTATTATAATTATGTTATTTTACTATTATGTATATATAGTCTAATTGATGTTGAGTGGCTTATAATCAAAATGGAACAGGAAACAATAGTTAATCGCCGCTATAAACTTCAGCCGCAGTACAATAATTTAAACTCGGCGGTATTATTTGCTAAAGACAGCAATCTTGCGCAGACCGCAGGGACCGGTTGCTATAGCGAACGCTCCACTTGTGCAGGGATGGATTTCCAATGTCTTTGTCTCTTATAAACATACTTTTAACTCAAGATTCTGGAAAAATCAAATTTAATAAGCAATTCACCAACTGGTTTCTCCAATTCAAAGTTGTTTGGAATTAATGAAAACAGTAGGAATGAAAATTTAATTGATATGATCATACTTTTTTTCTCATTGAGATAAATAAACTTCATTTTGAATTGCATAAAAATACCTAACGGCGAGTCATATTGCTGAAGTGAAAATGGCAGGCGTAAGCAATATATAAAATTTTACTTAATTGAGCCATAGATATCTTCATTAACTTGTGAATATCACTTAATATAGCTGGAATAAATAGCAATAATCGATATATATCCGATACATGGCCGAGATTTTGTTTTTCATGGTTGACATGAAGTTTTAGAAATTTTTTAACGTCATGATGCGTTAAATGGTTCATACTGTTAAGTATCATAAGTTCACAAGAAATCAAGTATTTAAGTTCACATATTTTTTTTGCTTGGTCTTACTTAAATATGTAATTAATGAACGAAGTATGCAAGCAATCTTATAAACTTAACGAATCGGGGATGAAATAAAAAAGAAAAGAAAAAATCTAAATCAAAGCATTTTATCAAGTCAACTCAACCTTCGACTTAACACAAACACGGCATTTACGAAGAAAATTATAATCCATTAAATCAAATAACAAACGTTTCCTTTTTCAAGAGACAGTCGTATATAAATAAACAGCCGGTTGTGACAAAAACCTTGTTCAAGGAAAAGTTAAACTCGCAGGCATGTTGGAAGTCGACCTTTATAAAAGTTTTCCGACTGCCAAGAATAAGCGTTGAATACTTAGACAAAACGGGTTCTCCCAAGATGCCTGCAAATCTAGGGACAGGGTAAAATCCGCCAGTGACAACCCTATTTTTTATAGCGAGTTGTTATTATCCTGTCGGGTCCTAGTAATGGATAAAAGAGTTGTATTATTATTACATTTGCATCGTAAACTCTGTTATAGTTTTTTATGGCTTAATGAAGGCACGCAGATTAACGTTTATTTCATTTAAATATTTATTAATATAATATTCTTGAGGACAACAACGGACATTAAGATCAGTTACATAGTTCACATGTTTTAAGAAAATATGCTTTTTATAATTGTATCTCACTGAAAGTCTGAAGTTAGAATTGAATTTTTTCAATAGAAATAGGCAGGAAGAAAGCCTTGAGGTATGTGCAGTCTTCCAAATAAACCTATAAGTTTTTTTTGATATCTTACTTAGGTGTCCCACTGCCGGGCAAAGGCCTCCACTTCTATTCTCTACTCGATCCTATTTTAATTATGTAATAAAAATTATTAATTAAATAAAAAAACAACCCAACAGATACTAACTTAAGTGCACAGTAATTATAAAAGGCGGTCCATTACACAGTGCGGATGTGGATGTATTTCTCATTAGGACACTATCCAACATTCGTCGATAACCATAGTATAAAGGGGTACGTTACATGCCAGAAGGACAAGCTGTCTTCGTAGAAAAGGGTCCGTCAGACTCGTTAATCAGGACCTAAGTCTTTGGAACCTTTCGGACGGATGTGCCATACATCTCAACAATAAATACGACTTATAGCTTCTGAGGTAGTTGTAGGGATCGCGTGTCCCTGGGATTGATATATAGGAACATGTTGCAAAACTGCATAACTATAATTGTAACATAGGCAACCTTTTGTGAACAAAGTGACGTTTTGCTTGAGTTAGGTATGTGGTGTCTTACGAAAAGCTGTGAATGTTAATCATTAAAAGGACTCTGACAAGGAAGTTCGTGACCTCCATGACAGTTTTCATCAATTAACTAATATACTTCGTGAAGTTAAGGACTTTGTAAATATCAATTTTTTCGATTTACTTTGTGTTCAAACTCATGTCTCGATCTTAGTCCTCGAAAATGTACTTATGGTTTACTGACCCAAACCTACCCGGATTTTATTAAGATCTGCGTAAAAAAGGGTCAGGTTTGGAGTTTCAATTCAATCTTGCTTTCAGCAGTAAGCTGAAATAGGTATGTCAACGGATGAAAATAAACTTCCGAGAAAATTTCCACAAGAATAAATAGCTAAACGTAGATATTATTTATCTTATCACTCTAGTTCCTGAAGGCGATAAAATAATAAAAATGTGTAGTTTTAGTACATATTTAAAAGTTTTCCTGACAGATCCACTTCAGATTCAGACGGCTTGATGCAATTACAAAAGAACTTACACATATTGATGTCGATTAAGGCGGAAAAAACCGCCGCGGAAGGGTTGCGCCCCAGATAACACGTCTGCTAGTGCTCATCAACTCCCGACACTGAATTATTCATGGCTTGCATGACGGATTTATTTTTCGCGATAAACTCATAGACTGCTTCACCGAGACCGATTCCGTTGTTAACGCTTTGATATTTATATGTACAGTTTTTAGTTAGAATTCGAAGCGCTGTTACCGTTGCACAATTTGCGATGGGACAGCGAGATTTTTGGCGGTGTATCCTGCAAAGGTGTATCCAATCGGCCACTTGATTCTGAACGTTTTTGAAGTTCGTATACAGAAGCATTATTTTATTTTTTAGCCCAGCGTGTTTACTTGTAGTGACTCTTGTCAAAGCTCGAAGAAAACTCAATTTGACGCCTCTTGAGCAGTAAATACAATACATGGTACGACAGATATATAAAATCGAAGAACTAGTTTTTCTCCCATATCGGCTTTGTAGGCTGAGCGGAACGATCAATGCCTTAGAGTAAGGGATGCGAACGTCTCCCATGCATACTTAGACCGGTATAATAGTGGAGTCGTAAAACGAAGTAAATAAACAAATTCGATTTGCGTTAGGAAAGTCACCCCTACTTTTTATTACGATACTATTTGATCAATAAAAGTCCTTTCATCAGAGGTAGGAAAATAAGAACTTCGCCACAAAGTTCCGAGTCACGTAACATATTTTGTTTTAATCAGTGATCAGAAGTTAGCGCACCAAGACCAATCCATTATTTATCAGTAAATTAGTCCTCACAGAAAGCTATTATTCGGGGACTACGTCGGTATACTAAATCACAAAATTATGTTCCGAAAATTTATAATCTAAATTCCATTAGAGAGACACAGGACACGCATTTGAACGAGTGTCTGGAACAGACTGGGAATATTGAAACGGTTTGCTTCCGACACGGTACATTCGTGACATTTTTCTTATTATATTTCCGAAATATTGTGTCGAGACATCTGCGAGTCAGCTTGTACGTGCAATTGCTTTTATTTGACTTTAATCCTTCATTCTTTGTGGAATATTTTTGCCATGCTACATCATTACGCAATACGCTGTTATCCTCATACATTTGGTAACGTTGAGCAATTGTTTCTAAAGTATTTTCTGACCAGGTGCCAAGGCAAAAGAACGTTTGTAGCAATACATTTTTTGATGTTCTTATCTATAGAATAGAATATATTTTATGTATTCTTTAATAAATTGTTTTCGGTAGGCATATGAATGGCGTCGAAGTTAGTACAGTCAGCTACAGAGTAAGGTAACCGCTTTGCCATACAAACGTATATGGCCGGGGGTCACGTTTCTCTGCAGCTGCCAAACAAGAATCTTTCGTCCTTTAACTTTAACACGGCCGTTAGAATGGTCTGCATTGCAACGATTAATGCACAAAAGCTTGGATGTGATTGTGACCATATCCTGATACATCTACCTGATAATCTATAATGAAGTTGTAAAAACATAATGTCTATAAAAAAATAAGTGAAACGACCAATTTGAAGATCACTAAGTCAAAAAAAAATGTAAGTGACTTAGCGGCCTCATAAGGGCAAAACGGCTGGATGGATTTCAACCAGTTTGGTATACTCACACATACTTTTTACTCGATTACGCTGAAGCAAAAATGAGGGTTATAACTTTTTAAATGGGGAAGTTTGTATTCTAGCTACTAAACTTCTAATCAATATGGCACACTATCAGCAGCCCTCTGTTGATTCCTTGAATTACTCATCGTATTAGGGCCACATTTGCCACATCCGAACAATTTCGACAGCACGTGGCGCGTCCCCGCGTGGCCAGAAGCACGACCCTACTGTCATGTGCTTAATTTGAATTATGCCGGGGCAGACGGCCCCCGATATATAAAATTCAAGTTTACGCCCCCCCTAGGAATACGGTATTGGATACATTTCAGTTTCGCTTTCGATGAGTGTACCCCGGCTCGTGAATATTTTAAACGCTCCGTGTTGCAATGAAATCAAACATTGAATCCTACGAGTGTAATAGATATTGTCGGTATCGGTAAATTAGGAAAAATAAACCCATGGCCTTATATGGCATGCTGTATACCTATTAATCTAAATGAGAAATAATCTTTAACAATAACGAATCTACACACGCATGTCAATAACGTTAGTAATATTTTCGTTCGAGTTTAATGCAAAGATAAATCTTGTAATTGTTTGTACTTCAACTTGTTATTTTATCTTTATCCATATGTATATTGTTTCATCGTTTCCAGTCTTTAAATAATAATTTCGAATTCGGTAAATAAATGCCATCCATGTTTCCAGGACTGGCATTTTAAAATTTCGCACTTCTGTTACCCATACTAATATTATAAATGCGAAAGGGTGTCTGTCTGTCTGTCTGTTACCTCTTTACGCTTAAACCGCTGAACCGATTTGGATGAAATCTGGTATGGAGATAGTTTGAGTCCCGGGGAAGGACATAGGCTACTTTTTATCCCGGAAAAATACCCTTATCCGCGATAAACGTGTTTGAGGCGGACGAAGTCGCGGGCAGAAGCCAGTTCTGAATATAACTAAACACGTGAAGTACTGGTATATGTTCCAGTTCTCAAAATATATTGGTCCGTCAAAATATATTGGGATCTCTCTACGAGATCTAATCAGAAATGAGGAGATTCATAGACGAACCAAGGTCACCGACACAGCAAACTGAGTATGCAAACTGAAGTGGCAATAGGCAGGGCACATAGTTTAAACAACCGATGGCCGTTGGAGTGGAAAGGTTCTCAAGTGGAGACCGCGGCGTACCGGCAAGTGCAGCGTAAGGTGGTTGGACGACCTAGTTAGGGTTGCGGGAACTCGATGGATGCAGGTTCCCTCTATCCGGTATGTGAAAATTTATCGAGGAGGCCTGGGTCCAGCAGTGGACGTACTATTGGCTGAAATAATGATTGATCCGACTAGTAGGTTGTTAAAGCTGACTTAAGAAAACGAAGCCATGCAATAAGGGCGAAACCTCAGTTCAACAGATAGACTACAGATGGCCAACACGAAGCTCTATTTCAATCGTTTTGTTCTTGCTAAATACTTCATTTACTTCTGACATTTTCAGATATGTGCAGTGCAGACTGAGGACTGTAAAAGCAGTCTGAACCCCTTCGATATGCTTTAAGACCAGGATAGGTGAAGTGGAGAATAAGAAGTCACAGTTTGTATCGAAATCCTGTTCCTAAACCAATACTTCGGCGTTCTATTGTAACTATATGTGATATCTATCTGACTGAAGCTAATTGAGTTGACTACTGTTTCCGTATGATAACTTTCCGTTGACTTGTTCTCTAGTAAGTATTATCGACCACTAATTAGTAAGTTTTACCGATGACTAACTAGTTTTTTTTTTTTTTGTAAATGGTCCTTTGCATAGAGGCCTGCTGATGCGCCCTGTGAATGCACATCGGATATTTGTCCGGGCTTCGAAGAAGTCTGGACAAGAGTGTGGGGTATGCTAATGCCTACTTCAGGTTGAGAGGTGGGACTTTGATGGCATACAAGAATAGAGTTCAGAGGGACTGATAGGAGGTTACGACTAGATTCTATCTACTAATTTGGGGGGAGTCTCGAGCCTGCTGAGAGGCTGATAATCTTAATAGGGGATTGAAACGGCTATCGCCGAACCGGGCGTCTCTGTCGTTTTGTCTAGCCCTGTTGACGGGATGACTGTGAGATATTGACGGGATGACTGTGAGAAAACGGGATGACTGTGAGAACTGACGGGATGACTGTGAGGCTGACTAGTAGCAGAGCTAATTCTATATTTGTGTGCTCGTTCGTACGGAACACATAGTGGGGTTATCGTCAACAGAATTAGCTTCGGCTTTTATACTCGAGCCGTATATTGGTTAGGGAAGGGGTAATTATTTCAGAATTATTATTAACAATTATTATGCAACATATTAGGTTTTCATGGAAAATTACCAGTCTGGTGCAATGTTATTGAATAGTTGCGAAATGTTGCGCAATTCCTATGCAAAGTTTATATACATAAGTTTATTATGTAATTTATCGCCTTATGGGCTTTATACATCTGATATTGATTCGTACATACGAATCTTATCTTTTTGACTATTTAGTCAAACTAATGATTTCATATCTTTCTATCGGGATAAGATAGAAAGGTATGAAATGAAATTATTGAACAAATTAACTTTTTATTAGCTTATAAGCTAGGTAGGTATTCTAGGTGTTATGTTAAGTCTATATAATACTATTATTGTGGGGTCATCCGGTACAAGATCTAAGCACAAACAAGTTTGCATGCCTCGACCGAGTTCCCATAAATTGAGAAACATTTTATTTCAAGCCCGTCACAATATTTTTTACGATTGGAATCGTAAAAATGCGAAGACTTTATTAAATTCTGCTCTGTAACCTGTTCTGAACGGTATCGCGTCGTATTGTGCCGACTGCCAAGATTCTCGTCTACAAGAACTTTTAAGCACTCGTATAAAACATGATCGTGTGAATGCAAAAGCAACCGGCACCCTTGTAAATAGAGTTTAATTTTAGAGAACATATAAAATCATTTCATTTTTTGCGAACGTTAACATCGTAGTTTTTTGACAAAATACGAAGAGGTTGAAATGAAAAAAGGTTTTATGCAAATGACGACCGACAAAGTTGATCGTTACGATAAGGTCTGATAGTGCGGTCCCCGTGGAATGTCCATGCTGCCAGCCTTGGAACTGGTCATTCAACCTAAACTACAGTAAAATGCGGTTCGAACGTTCGCATTGTCTAGCAAAGTGATACCATAGATAAGATATATGGTGTACATAAATCCGGCAGTAATTTTAGTCAACCAGTGCAGGTAACTCATATTGCTATTGTCTGCCTGTTCACGTGTTACAATAGCGAATTTTCGAAACTCGAGCTTGACGTATTGCCGTGAGCTGCAATGGCCGCAGTATTGCTATGCTACTATAAAATATACAGACTATGATTAAAATAGATGGAATTTTCGAGTTAAATATATTCAAATATGTTTGTATGACAGAGGGGTCTCTTTACGCTGCACGTACAGCTGACTTTACTTGTCCGAATTCCGTGTACAAATGTACGACTACACTTACACGGGTACGTACCATGTTCGAAATATTTTGAGTTCTGTGAACATCTGGGTATTAACTTATTTAGTCACTTTGTTATTTTTCATTTGACACAAAGCTTTCTTAAGTTCCATGGGTGTTATAGCCTGGAAGCGGCCCATGAACTGAGTTTCGTTGAGACGTGTTCGAGTTTCTCAGGTGTGCAGGTGTTGGTAGTACTCTAAACATCTACCTCTGATATAGATCCTGCGTTAGAAGTCTACCAGTGGTGTCATTGATATACTTGACCGTTGGTCTTTGGTGCTGTTGCGCCGTGGCTTCACCAGTTTTTCGTCGTTCTTCGAAATCTGATACATAGTTAATAATCAAAACTTGCCGTTACAAATGGCGTACTTGCAATGGGGCCAAACAGAGATACATGATACCTCATATGAAATACCAACTGTATTTCACCACTACATTTTTGTAAATAAATATTCTTATCATTCGTTTAAAACTATCCCTCGAACAGCTTACAGCTAACAAACAAAGCAATCCGATATCTTAGCACATTAGCGCCGTCTCTGTCCGGATTACCGTCCGAACGTACAGCCGGTTATCCGCCCGGCCGGATTAATCACGTATCAGTTACAGGAATCGGCTTTCACGTAAAGCCTAAGTGTCTAATTGAAGACGTGTTGATTTTCTTACTGAAAGCAACGGATCGGAAAATGGGGCTGATCGGGAGATCGTGAATCGAGGGGAATCCCTATGATTAACTTAATTAGGGTAATTTTGAGAGTGTTTCATCCACTCCATTGGCTGGTCGATCATGGATGCTATCGGTGAACGGTTGACTTAAGTTTGAGTGTTTAAAGATTTTGGTTGTAGGAAACTTTGAAATGTATTTTTCCATCCGAATGCTATGAGACAGTTTTTTTATATTTATATTATATAAGAAGCATTACGCAAACGGACTCAAATACTGTTGCTACACCACTAGATATTTTCTATTGAGCCACCTTATTCTATTATTATCAAGATTTTCATGAGCTTCATTTTCATAAAACGATTACACGGCGCATTGAAACAGCACTATATATAAAAAAGTAAACGTTTAGGACGTTTAGTTATAGGCCATTGTCGCATATAGCTTATGATAGTAAATAATTTATCTCATATAGCTTATAATTGTACATAACTTTCGCATACAGCATTATAATTTTTATATACCGTAATTTTATACACTTAGTTTTATGTTAATTAATTATAAAATTTGTATCGTGTTTAGGATAAGTTAGTACTGTAAGATTATTGTTTGTTATTGTTTTGTCTCATTCTAAACTGTTTTTACTCAATAAATTATACACTTGACCATACCCCCACTAAGTGTGCGATGGAACGACGGAATATAATGGCGGCCAAGTCCCATTCAATCAATTCCATCTCAGACTACTCACACTCTACACAGTTTTTTAAATAAGAGTTATTATTTACATCATCCCTCTGGTATCCTGGTATCCTGGTAACCTGGTTCCTGGTAATTCCCGGTAACGAAGCTCTCCTGCCCGCTATAGCCCGCACCTAACAGTGGTCCTTCGGCGTCGGATCAAGAAAGAAGATCAACGACAAATCAAGTGGACTTCGGGCAGAAGAAAGAAAAAAGAAACAAGTACGTGCTGAGCTTGAAGGTCACTCGGCTCAGGTTAGGGACCAAAGTGCCAGGGTTTAACCGCCTCACGCACTCGCCCGCTTTCGCGGAAGGACGGATTACGTTGAGCTCGCTCCGTTTGAAGTCAAGGCCGAACACGTTGAGCTCGCTCCGTGGGGTGTCTGGCAACTTTCGTTGCATATGTCGCATGGTCGACATCATCACACTGCTTTCAAACGCCCTGGCCATAGCACTTAGGCTTTGGCGGGAGATTCAGTGCACCGAGGGATCCACGCCATCGAGTTAAGTCTGTAGGGATCAGGCCCGTAGACGTCGCACTCAGTGGCGTCTACGAATAGGTGTTAGGTAGGTAAGGTTAGGGAACCCCACGTGCGCCAGCAAGAAGATGTCGGAACAAGGAAGATCGCTGCGGTCACGCAAGCCGCGCGATACCACATCTGCCGCAACGGGAGGGTATCAACACCGACCCACACCAATGCCGTCCAATGAAGGAAGCGACGGCACCAGTAGCAACCGTGATCAGAGTAGGGAACCGCGTCCGCTCAGTAGGGAACCGCGCCCGCAGGATAGGGAACCGCGCGCGCACAGTAGGGACCCGCGAGTGAATAGGGAAACGCGAGTGAATAGTGCCGAAAACCCCATAAATCTCGATAACACGTTAATTGCAAACAAAAGTACATCGGGTACAGTGTTAGAAAACGCGCGCGAACGTAGCAGAGATCGCGCATCTCTCCGCGAGATAGAACCGCGTCACAATAGGGAACGCGACGCCAAACTTTCGAAATTAATGGCCGAACTGGAAGTTTGTAAAGCCAAGCTCGAACTCGCTCGTAAGGAGGCCGATACCGCTGAGTGTAAGCTGCAGATCGCCCAGTGTAGGGTGCGATCTAACAGCGGTGGTACGACCTCCGACGTTGATGAAAACGACCGAGTCCGTAGCTGGGTAAGACAACAGTCGATACGAAAGTCTGGCGCCGAAGAGGTTAAAAGTCCCCTGCGACCGGAACAACTGCGGAATCGTTCTATGCCAGTGCACGCGTTAGAGAACCCCCATACGTACGCTCCAATAATTCAACGGCCCGCGCCGGAATTGCCCCATTTCGACGGAAATATTACCGAATGGATAGCTTTCCGCGCCGAATTCGAAGACACCGCGCCCATGTTCAGCTCGGTGAACAACGTCAGTCGCATTCGGCGTGCGTTAAAAGGCGAGGCGCGCACCGCGGTCAAATCGATCATGTATACGGTTCAGGACCCCTACGAAATAATGGAGGCTCTTGAGAGACATTTCGGGGATCCAGAGGAAATTGTTTTGACCGAAATTCATAACGTAAAACGGATGCCTCGATTGGCAGAGGATAATTCAAATATAGTCAGTTTTGCCGCACACGTCGCGAACGCGGTGGCCACAATCAAATCGTTACGACAGGATAAATATTTACACGCGCCCGAGCTCGTAAATAAAATCATAGATAAATTAAATATCCTCGTACTGTTATATCCTAGCTACATAGGCAAGTCTGCTGACACTGCTGCAGCATCAGCGGGAGTCCCTCCTTCTCCATACAACCTGAGAACCCGTCTTCATCCAGCCAGTCAGTCGAGTCCCGACCTCTGACCGCGTTGACGCTTTCCATCCAAGGTTTCTATGCCTCGCCAAGGCCAGAATTTACAAAGTGTATTTTAATTTAAGTTTTTAATAATAAACCTTTTTTTAAAAAGGGCCTTGGCTTTTCCTTCATAACATTGGTGGCAGCTTAGGGATTTTTTTAAGAAATCCTGGAACGTTTCCGAAGTTTCCGAAAAGTGAAAAGTGAAGTGCTATTTCCAAAAACAATCGCGGTCAATTAAAACTGTTCAGTAACGGGATTCTCACTCAACCTCTGTTTCCTCTGTATCCTGCTACGGTCTACGTGATCATAGTGACGCTGTTTCCTGCTACGATCTACGTGATCATAGTGACGCTGTTTCCTGCCAAATCTAGTCTGTTAACCAGGCTCCGCTGTTTCCTGTGGCCTGCACTGAGTGTCAAGGCCAAACACTCCGTATCGACCCTGACAATGGTGGTCCTTCAAGTCATCATAGTTTTGCTGTGAGTACTTTCATTTTTCATATTGTGATCTGTGTTGTGCCGTGAAAATCGTGGATAGTGCCGTGAAAATAAAATATCTGAAATCAAGACTGTTTCTATAAACATATGGTCATTTCTTTTTATCTATTTCATAACATACATTGTACATTCATAGATATAATATATCATCCTGGTGCACCGAGCCGAGTATCGTTATCGTAAACAATTCTCTTCGGGCGGCCGTCCGCCTATTACACCGTATCGGAATAGTATTCTTGTATTGTATTAGTATTAAAATTACAAAATGTCGAAAACACCCGACGGTGAGATGCCCGGCACTTCTAAAAACGCAAAAACTAACCTAGATCCACTGAATCTTCCGAAATTGGTGGTGTCAGAAGTTCCATTAAATGTGATACTCAAATTCGTTAAGCCATACGATGGCTCAAGAGAAAAACTCAATGCTTTTATAAACAATTGCACAAATGCTATGTCCTTGGCTTCCGTAAGTCAAGAAGGCATAGTTCTCAAATATATTATAAGTCAGTTAGAAGGTAAAGCAGAATTAGCCTGTTCCATTAAAGAATTCGACAAGTGGTCCACACTTCAGGAATTTTTGAAAGCCCAATTCGGTGAACGTAAACACTACGCCCACTTACTAACCGATTTACAGGAATGCCGACAAGGGCCCAATGAGTCACTTAATCAATTTTCTCTCCGAGTAGAATCATGCCTTTCCCAATTATTAACAGAGGTGACTATGTCCTGCCCAAAAAAGATGGAGCTTCCCGGTCGTATTGCGGCCATGGAAGACCTTGCATTGAATTCATTTATGATGGGCGTCAACCCGAAAATTTCCACAGTTTTGCGTTGCAAGTCACCAAGGACACTCAACGAAGCTATTAACCTCGCATTATCCGAGAACAAAATCTTACAATATGCCGACAAGAAACCTGCAGCGCCCTTTATCAAGCCAAATATCTCTAAAAGACCTAACTTCTCTCAGCCGCAGTATTCCAATTCTTACTCGAAACCTAGCACATCACATAACAAGGATAATTCCAACACGTTTAACAGGCAGAATACTTCATCAAATAATACCGTAGTGTGCCGCTATTGTAAAACACAAGGCCACACTATTGAACAATGTAAAAAACGTGAATATAACAATAAACGTTACAACTTCAACAACAACTCATCTGATCGCCCAATCAACTTCCTTGACAACGAAGAACTTGATGAAACTGATTCATATCCTTTAAACGAAGAATAGGCTCGAATAGGTGTCGCTCGAGTCCTAAATTCCCACCAGACACCGCATTCACTACTTCCGCTTCAATGCCCAGAAACTCTAGGATCTACGAAGTTCTTGCCAAAAACGATAGATACTTACCGTACATAACTGTATCAACATCCATGAGTGCTAAACCCTTAATGCTACTCATCGACACAGGCGCATCAGTAAGCCTTGTTAAGAAATCGTGCGTCGATAGAAGCCTCAAACTTTCAAAGAGCGAAATCAATGTCAAGGGCATTGATTCAACTAACGAATCAATCAAAAGTCTTGGTCACATTAAATCCCAAATTCACCTTTCCCGTGACCTTACCTTAACACATGACTTCCATGTCATGGAAAAAATCAATTTACCTTATGACGGTATAATCGGAAATGATATGTTTACTAAATTTCGTTGCAATGTGAATTATGCAACTAACTGTTTAGAAGTCAACAATCTTAAAATGAAGCTGTCCTTCAAGGAACCAAATTACGATATACCTCCGAGAACTGAAACCATAATAGAATGTACCGTAGCTAATCCTGATATAAAAGAAGGAATAATTACCGATCAGCATTTGTCTGAATCAATACTTATAGCCAACTGTATCGTGAAGGTTAAGGAAAATAACCGAGTCAATATCTCTGTTATCAACACATCTGAAGACGCCGTCAAGGTAAACCCCGATTTAAAACTACGCCTCGAACCTATTGATATGAATGTTGCCTACTCCTCAACTGGTAACACTGCCAGACGCACTGAAGAAGTTTTAAACTCGCTTCGCACTTCCCATCTAAATGACGAAGAAGCAAACGCTCTAACCGAGGTTTGCTCTCAATATTCAGACATCTTCCATCTTCCAGGAGACAAATTAACATCCACTCCCAATATTCAACATAGTATCCGAACAAATAGTGATGCTCCTGTATATACTAAATCCTATAGATTCCCAGAAATACATAAAAAGGAGGTGAACAAACAAATTGATAAGATGTTGGAGCAAGACATTATAAAGCCTTCGACTTCTCCATGGTCATCCCCAATCTGGGTCGTTCCAAAAAAAATGGACGCCTCAGGAGAACAAAAATGGCGCGTAGTCATTGACTACCGTAAGCTCAATGATATAACAATTGGAGAAACTTATCCCATACCTCAGATTTCCGACATTTTAGACCAATTAGGCAATAGTAAATACTTCTCCACCCTAGATCTAGCCTCTGGTTTTCACCAAATTAATATGTCTCCTGAAGATGCAGAGAAAACCAGTTTTTCAGTACCTCAAGGTCAATTCCAGTTCAATCGAATGCCATTCGGCCTTAAAAATGCACCTTCTACGTTTCAAAGGCTCATGAATAACTGCCTTTCTGGACTCCAAGGTGTCCGCTGTTTCGTATATCTCGACGACATTGTCATATATTCTTATGACCTAGGGTCACATATACAAAATCTATCAGCTATCTTTGATAGACTGCGCAGTTTCAATCTCAAACTACAACCTGACAAGTGCGAGTTTCTTAGAAAAGAAGTCGGTTATCTCGGGCACATTATCAGTGACAAAGGTGTCAAACCTAATCCTGAAAAAATTAAGGCAGTCACTCAATTTCCGCTGCCTAAATCCCCAAAAGATATTAAATCCTTCCTGGGTCTTGTCTCTTATTATCGAAGATTTATCCCAGACTTCTCTAAAATATCAAAACCTTTGACACTTCTCTTAAAAAAAGAAACCCCTTTTAATTGGGGACACGAGCAACAACTAGCCTTTGAGACCTTAAAGTTTAAACTCACGACCGCTCCGATTCTTATCTACCCTGATTTTACAAAACCCTTCGTTCTCACCTGTGACGCTTCAAATTATGCGATTTCCGGTATATTATCCCAAGGACAAATCGGTAAAGATCAACCGATAGCCTTCGCTTCGAGGACACTAAACAAAAATGAATGCCATTACAGTACTACCGAGAAGGAACTCTTGGCCATTGTGAATTTCTGTAAATATTTCAGACCCTACCTTTTCGGTAGGAAATTCTATATCCTAACTGATCATCGCCCATTAAAATGGCTGTTCAATCACACTGATCCCAGTAGCAAATTACAACGCTGGCGTTTAAAATTAGAAGAATACGATTACGAAATCATATATCGCAAAGGCAAATTGAATTGCGCGGCTGACGCATTATCTCGATATCCTATTCCTAATAAAAACTGTTTACCTGTAAACGCTGTACATACAGAATCTAACGAAAACCTTCAGCCTACGGCTGAAACAAACATCTATGATAACCCACAACCAGGGACATCCTCTTCTCAGGCAGACATCTTCAACCCATTTGATTTCGAAGACATTCCGTCCCTATCGCCTGATCCACAATTTTCCCCGATCGAATTAGATTCCATAATTGATGAACTTAACTTAGAAAATACACCATCTCTCGAATTACAACCTATTGAAACAAATACCAATCAGGATTTGCTTGAACCATCTCCTCCAGCAGTTGATGATTCTTATTCAAAATTCTTAAAATCTCCTCCTAACACCAACTATGACACTGCTATTATTGAGCACAACCAAGACCTTCTAAAAAGCCAATATAAAACCATTGTAATCCCTACGTCATTAGACCTGGACGAAAGTGTACCCTACATAGAAACATTCCTTAGTAACCTAACAGAAAAAGAGCAATTCATACAATCCGAAAAAACATTACTTTCCTTGCAGGAAATTAATCACGGAGGAAAAACTTTCATAACCTTATTTACCAAGGTCCATCACTTTGATGATTGTTCCTACTCAGATATTTATGAGTCACTGAAAAACCTTCGCAACCACTTAATAGGCACTAATGAATGCGTAAACGGTAACAAAAGAGACATAAGTATCTCTGATTTCAAAAATCCATTTGATAAACATGCTTTTACTAAAATCTATAACATGATAGCCTACATTTTCCATGGTACTAACATTCAAATACATATATATCACAATAGCATCATATATCCATCACTAAGTGAAATTCCTAAAATTCTTAAGGAAAACCATGATATTCCCATTGCTGGTCATCTAGGCATGACCAGAATGCTTAACAGAATTCGTGAGCAATACTATTGGAAAAACATGCGGACTGATATCGAAATTTATATAAAACGATGCCCTTCTTGCCAAACGAATAAAGCGCTAAGAAAAACCAACCGATCACCACTGGAAATAACTTCTACCTCTACAGAACCCTTCCAACGCGTATCGTTGGATATTGTCGGCCCCTTGCCAGAAGCAGGGCCTGCCAAGGTAAAATATATACTAACCTTACAGGACGATCTAACAAAATACTCCTTAGCGTATCCAATTCGCAGTACCACCGCTGAAGAGACTAGTGAATGTCTAATACATTTTATATCCTTATTTGGAATCCCCAAATTTATTCTGACGGATCGAGGAACTAACTTCACTTCTGACCTTTTCAAACAGGTTTGCTCCTTTTTAAAAATAAAGCAATTATGGTCCAGTCCTTATCACCCCCAAACTCAAGGCGCCCTTGAGAGGAGCCATTCCACTCTAAAAGAATATTTAAAATCATATGTAAATAAAGATCAAACCGATTGGCCCCGGTATGTGTATACGGGCATCCTAACGTATAATACCACAGTACATAGTACCACTAATTATAGTCCTTACGAACTGATTTTCGGACACAAACCATTTTTGCCGAACTCTATTTATGATTCTGCGCCTAATGCGACTTATTGCGACTACCTTAAGATGCTTCAACACCGTCTCCAACACTCTCATAAGAAGGCAATCGAAAATATTCAGAAATCTAAGGAGACCTCAAAAAAATATTACGACTCAGATACCCGACCTGTAACTTATCATGTAGGAGATTACGTTTACCTGAAAAACCATCTTCGGCTTCGCAAAGCCTTATCCCCTGTGTGGAAGGGACCATACAAGGTCGTGAAAATTAATGGTCGAAACACTTTGACCCTTCTAATAAACCGCAAATACGTGGTTCATCATTACGACCAAATTAAACTAGCACATAGAGCAGATAGTGTTTAATTAAATAACATAATTAAATTAGTTATTTTAAGATTATACTATACTAATTACTTTTATTCAATTTTTTTTTCAGTGTTCCCCTTTTGGTACAAAGTAATTTCACCGAACCTGTAAATAACAGCCCTGGCATTTATTTCGACCCTGTTGGAGAAATTAAAGTGATTAACGGATTCTTGGATGTAGTTATACCTATCGACATTTCTTTTATAAAATCGCACATTGAAAATCTGAACGGTGTGATAGGCTCCTCGAAATTCTTATGTAGGCAGAGCGATAGTTTGACGGTGGCAGAATGCAATAACATGTTTCAATCGCTCAATACAAGATATAATGATATAATTAGAGACTACGATTCAATCTCACACTTGATTACAAATAAATCCAAAAGATCCGCGTGGTTTGGTGGTGTCGGAACTGTATTTAAACATTTATTTGGAACTATGGACCAGGATGATGCTAGTATGTATAACAACGCCATTCAAAACTTAGAGAGCGACCAGAAGGAGATCGCGACCTTGATGAAAAGTAATATTTTAGTAACATCGGCGACTTTAAAGTCTCACGAAGATTTTATTAACAAAATTAGTGTTAACGAACAAAGGTTGAATGACGCTGTTGACGTACTTAATATGTCTTTGAAAAATTTTACCTTAATTAGCAATAAGTTAGCATTAAGATCCAATATCTTAGAATTAGTGAACATAATTGAAAATAATCTTTTAACATTGTCATTTAAATTAGAGGACATCGTGAACGCCGTAATGTTTAGTAAATCAAACATACTATACCCAGCCATTATTACCCCAAAACAGTTGTTTTCTGAATTAGTTGAACACTACAGATTTTTAACAAAATTACATGAATTCCCAGTACCATTGCATCTCGATCACATTAACATTTTGGTAAACATTTCTGAAATTTCTAGCTTTTATATCAATAAGAAAATTATATTTGTAATGAAAATACCTTTAGTATATTCCCAGGAATATAATCTCTATCACGGTGTTCCATTCCCGGTAGCTCATAGTAACGCTACACCGGCCTCCTACGCGATGGTCATACCCACCGCGAAGTATATAGCTCTAAGCAGAGATAAGGCACATTATTGTAAGTTAGATAATTTAAATAATTGTAAGACGCTTAGTAATAAGTTTTATATTTGTAACTTAGATAATGTCTATTCCACTACGTCCTCACCTATTTGTGAAACTGAAATTGCAACGAAATTGTTAAATGCTAAACCCGAAGACTGTAAAACTAAATTGTTTTATGGAAATATGGAAATTTGGGTTAAACTTGAAAATAATAAATGGATTTATGTAATTTCAAAAAAATCTAAGTTATCTGTGGAATGTCAAAATAACTCTAATATATTTGATATTGATGTTATGGGAACAGGTTTGTTTACATTACCCAGTAAATGTACCGCGTACTTTAAGGACATACAGTTTATCTCGAAAAATAACATACAAACGAATTTAACACCCATTCAGTCCGATTTCAATTTAATTGAAGATTCATGTTGTGACTATACCAGTATCAAAAGATTTCAGTCAGATTTTCCTGCAGTAAATCTAAAAAGTCTAAACATAAACACCTTGAAGACCAGTAATTACTTATCTAAGGATGAACTGACTGAACGCTTAGATAAGATAATAGAAAAACCCCACATTGTTTTGTATGGACATTATTACTCTTACAGTACTATTTTTATTATTATTGTATTGTTAGCTTATTTCACTTACAAGGCCTGGAAAACAACTTATTGTAAAGCGAAAATGAACTTCGTTCCTCAGCTCCATCCTCTCTCAACACCTCCAACCTGTTCCGAACTCGAAGACCATCCAGTTTCAGCTCCTGTACCTAGACTTAGATCCACATAAACTTCACTCACTAAGAGAGTAAGTTTAGTCTTAACCCCGGGAGATGTTATATCCTAGCTACATAGGCAAGTCTGCTGACACTGCTGCAGCATCAGCGGGAGTCCCTCCTTCTCCATACAACCTGAGAACCCGTCTTCATCCAGCCAGTCAGTCGAGTCCCGACCTCTGACCGCGTTGACGCTTTCCATCCAAGGTTTCTATGCCTCGCCAAGGCCAGAATTTACAAAGTGTATTTTAATTTAAGTTTTTAATAATAAACCTTTTTTTAAAAAGGGCCTTGGCTTTTCCTTCATAACAGTACGTTACGAGTGGTCAAAATATAAACAAGCAAATATGGATTTGCCGGATTTAATTGCGATGTCGAGTTTTCTGAATGAAATAAGTTACGCCGCGAAACGGACGACACGCTCAAAATCTTTTAAACCACGAAATATGGTGAACGCGGTTTACAACGACCCAGGTCCCGCGCGCCAGGCTGGCACTAGGCCACGCCCCCCACCATACAGAAACGAGCGTGACAGCGATTCAGATAGCGATTTCGATGATCGACCAAATAGATACGATAATCGGCCACGCACGGTAGCGCAAATAAAGTATCGAGAAAATAAAAAGCCAAATAATTTTAAGCCTCGACAACCGCCGCCGCCGCCGCCGCCGCAGTATAGAGAATCAAGTCGATCAAAATGCGCAATTTGTGATAGTTCTAACGAACATAAAGTCGGCTCGTGTACCAAATTTCTGTCGGCATCGATCGAGGAACGTTGGGAAATGGCGAAAAACGCGAAAATATGTTTCCGCTGTCTGAACTCTGCGCATAGACGGACAACTAAATGTAAATATGTACCGTGCGGGGTAAACCAATGCGAGGCCGGGCATCATAAATTGCTACATGGATTAAATTCCGTAACCGTCGCCGCGGCAACACGTAGTAACTCGGGCCACGTTAACGCTATAAATTGCGCCAATACTTTTCTCAAGGTTATCCCGATAGAAGTGTCAGGCCCTTCAGGCACCATACAGACTCACGCGCTTCTAGACGATGGGAGCACGATGACTCTCATCGAGCGTGAAACAGCCGATAGGGTCGCGCCGCGCACGGCAGGAAAAACGCGTACGGTATAGGCTGGGATACGGCTATCCCGGAGACACTCGCGCCCGTATGGAGGTCATTTATAGAAAACATACAACAATTGAAACATTTAGAAATCCCGCGCTACGTACCGGCATGTAACAGAGAGGCTAGCATGCACATTTTTTGTGACGCAAGCGACAAAATATACGCTTGAGCAATTTATCTAGTGAGCGCTCACGCGGAGGGGCACACGACGTCTAACCTAGTAGCCGCCAAGGCGCGCGTCGCGCCCCTGAAAATCATTAGCGTCCCGAGGCTCGAGTTACAAGCGTGCGTATTAGGAGCTAGATTGGCCCAATCAGTTATTAAAGAAACCGATTACGTAATAACTAACAAATATTATTGGAGTGATTCGCGTACCGTACTGGCATGGATACGTTCAGATCCGCGCACCTTTAAAAGTTTCGTGGCCCATAGGTTAGCTGAAATAGAAGATTCTACCACTCCATCCGATTGGAACTGGGTACCGAGTGCTTTGAACGTCGCGGACGACGCCACGAAAGGAGTGCCAAACAAGTTCGGCCCCAACCACCGTTGGTTTTTAGGGCCCGAGTTCATTAGACAAAATAGGGAAAAATGGCCCATAGAAAAGTCCACCGAACCCGTCGGCCCCTCAGGCGAGGAACGGGTTAACCGCGTCAGCTCCGTTCAAACCGTAAATAATAAATTCGATTACTTACCCGAAGTAAATAGGTTTTCGAAATACGAACGTTTAATTCGCGCCTCTGCTCGGGTCATGGTTGCTGCCGAGGTATTCAAAGCCAAATCGCTATGTAGAAATCATGATAAAGAAATGAACAACGAGCATATTAAGCTGGCGACTATCCTGCTTATAAGAAGAAGTCAAAATATGTCATACTACGAGGAGATTAAGCACCTAGAGGCTGGGCGGCCACTACCGAAGAAATCACCGTTACACAAGATTGCAGTGAAACTAGCCAAGGGCGGAGTCGTCGTGCTGGACGCGAGAACTGGCCGAAATGAAGAATACATACCAGTATTACATGCCAAAGAAGACTTCACCAGATTGTTGGTCCACCACTTTCACGAAAAATACAATCACGGCAATCACGCTACGGTAATCAACGAGCTAAAACAACGCTATTTTATCGTCGGGTTGCGCGGCACTATTCGCTACATAACAAACAAGTGCCAATGGTGTCGGACCTATAAGGGGGCCACTCTCAAGGCCCCTGTAGGCGACTTACCAAAAGAGAGGCTCTTAGCGAATCAAGCCCCATTTACCGCAACAGCTGTCGATCTCTTCGGGCCGATGAACGTCACTATAGGCCGCAGACACGAGAAACGATGGGGTGTTTTATACACTTGCCTCACCACCCGAGCTGTCCATCTAGAGCTTGCTGCCTCTCTATCGGCATCCTCTATGATCCTATCACTTCGCAGAATGATGGCTCGGCGTGGCACCCCCACCACTATTTACTCAGACAATGCTACGAACTTTTATGGATCCGAACGTGAACTGTCAGAAGCCATGAACTCACTACCTGACACCATGAAACAGTTCACCTCCGACCGTCAAATAGTGTGGAAGAAGATCCCGCCAGGCAACCCTTCCGCCGGCGGCGCGTGGGAGCGACTCGTGGGCAGCGTCAAGACCGCGCTCAAGGTCACCCTAAAAAACAGGGCACCCCATGAAGAGGTCTTACACACCCTACTGCTGGAAGCCGAACATATCGTCAATTCTCGCCCGTTGACACCCGTGAATCCTGACTTAGAAGCAGAAGCATTGACGCCAAATCACTTTCTGATCGGCAGGTCCAGTGCCCTCTCGCCCCTTGGCTCCTTCTCGGACAAGTCGCTCGACCTGAAATCCTGGAAAACAGCACAAGCGCTGGCAGATCATTTTTGGACTAGATGGCTAAAAGAATATCGCCCAAACTTATTGCCTAGATCCAGTGCGCATTCCAAGGCAAAGAACCTACAGATAGGAGATGTGGTCATAGTTGCTGACAATACTATGCCGCGTGGTACTTGGCCTAGAGGCATTATTGCACAACTCTATCCCGGTCCTGATGGCCATATTAGAGTAGCCGATGTACAGACACGCGCCGGAACCGTTCGCCGCCCAGCCTCCCGCCTTATCCTCATATGCTCCACAGAAGGAGATGGTGCTGTCGCACGTGGAGGAGAATGTCGCATATAGCTTATGATATTAAATAATTTATCTCATATAGCTTATAATTGTACATAACTTTCGCATACAGCATTATAATTTTTATATACCGTAATTTTATACACTTAGTTTTATGTTAATTAATTATAAAATTTGTATCGTGTTTAGGATAAGTTAGTACTGTAAGATTATTGTTTGTTATTGTTTTGTCTCATTCTAAACTGTTTTTACTCAATAAATTATACACTTGACCATACCCCCACTAAGTGTGCGATGGAACGACGGAATATAATGGCGGCCAAGTCCCATTCAATCAATTCCATCTCAGACTACTCACACTCTACACAGTTTTTTAAATAAGAGTTATTATTTACATCATCCCTCTGGTATCCTGGTATCCTGGTAACCTGGTTCCTGGTAATTCCCGGTAACGAAGCTCTCCTGCCCGCTATAGCCCGCACCTAACAGCCATGTTAACTCAAATAAGATGGTCCAAAAATATATTTTTTATGATTCGTTTAACGACTGCGATGTTAGAGGATTTTAATTAATTAAATATTTTCTTTATGTATTTAATTAACTATAAACGGATTATATGTCGAATATGTAATATTTCTCATTTGATTTCCCCACGTTTCGGAAGCTTCCGAGTTCACGGGGTAGGCTGAGAAAAAAAATGACAATGTTACAATTTCTGCAAACCACCCCCACTTTGAGAAAACAAATAAGGTAATACATGCCAGGTGGGCCTAATGTGTGAAGATACATGTACCAGAAGGGCTTAATTTTTTTATTTTTTTTTAACTACCAGCGTTTCGAAAAAGGAGGCTTACTAAAAAGAAAGAAACGCCGTAAAGAAAACTTCCAGACTGGTATGCTTTATTTAATAATCATATTATTAAAAAAAAACGACGATAACATATTTTTACACCATTCGAAATTAAGGTTTGCAGTCCTGTGTCCTGCTTGTTCCTAGATGAGATGTATTACCGGATGCCAAGCTGGTGATAATATACTCGATAATAATTCGTTTAAATTGTTGTATTTAAATGAGAGATAATCGCGGAAATAGAAGATATATATGGGAGCCAGTTACAAAGCTACTACCGGTGTTTAAAAAGAATATGAGACAGGTACATTTATTGATATTCTGAGACGGCAGTGGGGTTAACAGTAAACGATAGGTACAGTTCCTAAACCGCTAAATAAATACTAGGTTAAAGCCCAATTTCACCATGATCTGTCGCCAGTCGACAAGCCTAATCAGCCGTTAATAACTAACAAAGCATGATGACATTGGAAATGAACGTCAATATTATTACTTTAACGCATCCCTGGTTCAATTTGATTAAAATTAGCATTTATTGGTATAATGTTAACTCACCATTTGTTAAAGAAATAATGATTTGTCTCCTATTAGCCCCGATGTAATTCTAGTTCCGATTAACCCGACGAATTAATTAAATGTGAAAGGCGACCTTTTTATAAATCGACTCGGGACGGTACGAATAAATCTTGAAGGGAATCCGGTCGCTCCTAATTCACTAATTGCCCAGGGAAGCAATTTGCAGGAATATGCTTTTGAATTTAACGTCCCGATTCGCCACGATTTAAGAATAACTTCGACAAGCAATAGTTAAGAAATCTAAAATGCTTTCAGTATTTTATGCGAGGATCATCATTTTATGTGGTGTTCCCACGGGTAGCTGGTGTTGGAATAAATCGCTGGTTGATGATCCGTGGCAAATAATATTGGCGAATAGGTATAACAGTAAACGCATTTAGATCTTCTTCGTCTTTATTGTTTCTACACACTGTTTGTTTTGTAAAAAGTCTCTTTAGGTGTTTAAAAAGAGGTAAACAATGACTCGCGCATTCAGCCATTCAAAGTTATCTTTTGTATCTGTGGCTGATTGACTAAAGTCCATGTGACTTTTGTTTACCATTTTGAAGCATCTGAAAAGACAAAGTTTAGTGGAGTGAGACAGTAAAGTGTAGAGAGTTTAATCGAGAATATCGTATTACGTGTTTGCTCCTCATACATTAATTGATCGAGTAAGTATTACATGGCTTTAGTTTTTATTCAATCCTTACTCGTACTACCCTTTTTTGATTCAACGCTCAATCTAACTCCATTCAATTAAAGTTACACTGATAAAGTCCACGAGTCATGGTTTAGATATAGGCCACCTTTAAAGTTTACTTGCTGACCATCGATTCTGTCGATCGAAATGTAACAACCGTATAATAAACGTACAAACTAATCTGCAGTCACGAGCCTGTGAATACCACCGCTTTATAGCTATTTTACTAAAAGAACGAGTCGCGTTAGGCGTTGTATAGATATTAGATTTCAACATACAACGTACGAATATATACATTTATTTGAAAACTGTTTAATGCATTTTGAAATGTCGTGTCTGTATTTGGCTATAGCAAACACGTACCACGTACCAAATGTGGTTAGACCGTTAAACTACTGCGAATAAGAACTGTCAATGACAAATAAGAAGTAGATTTATCTCGCCAAAAATACTAAATATTTAATTGCGTTGTTCTGGAGGAAAGCTTGCTGTTTAAGTATAATATTATACTATATAATCCTTATACGGTTATATATCACGGCTAACATTATTGTGGTCATGCGACAAGCCAGCCGGCGCGCTTTGAACATAGCGTTTCCTAACATTGTACAAACGGTTTCTCTGTATCAGTTTCAGATCACATCACGATCTCCCAGAACTCATAGCTCCTGACTGTTTCTAATTCAAAACGAAAGTACAGTGTAGCCAGCGAGGTCTAGCCAATCCGTTATGTTTGTTTACGTAACGTATGTAGTGTGCGGTATGGCCCGCATGAGCGGCGGACCGCATCGATTCACTCTCGATGCATCAGACGTCTGTGTACCCATACCGTGAAGGACGTCTGGAGACCTCGGCCACGGTTATGTAATTAATATAATTAATGTATTATGCCAAGTTTATGGAGAAACCCCAATTACCCGACCCGACAACCCAAGAAAGATCATTTTGGGGCCGATCCTACCTAATTTATTTATTTTTTTACTATAGAAATACATGCAAATTTACAGTTATCACACCAAAGCGTTTGCTTTCACAAGACAAAGCAATATAACATGAACACAACAAAGTAAAAAGTAAATAACAATAAGAACACAATAATCAGCTTAGGTAGGCGACGACTTTCCTGCAAAATGCGCACCAACACTATCGGAAAACACATCTACATCGTCAGCTTCCAGTGCAATCTGGTTTAGCACATTTAGTGCTCTAGCTGTAGGCGCTTTAGCGCCTCGGTCGGTGCGCGTGGCAGGTCCCGCGAACAGCCAACGGTTACGGTAATGTGGGATAAGGTCACAAGACAAAGAAGAAGAATGTGTTATACCAGTGGACTGAAATAAAAAGAACGTAAGCAAAGATTCTTTGATAAATTCTCAGCACAACGCATGGAACTGATGAGAATTGGAGGCTCGGAAGAATGCCTGAACAACCTCGACGGATGCCTTGATCATGGTCATAAAATTATTCAATTAAAGTGTGTCTTTACCAGAGTCATGGAGATCGATGGCAGTACTTTATTTTTGTTTTAGTTTATGTGAAATATAGTTCATAAAATAAATGTTTTACTGTAAAGTGTTACAACAGTTAAGTTTTGCAAACTATTCATTAGATAGCGGAGGATATTATTATTTTGAAACAAACTTCTCGAATATCTTTGCCATCGTAACGCGTAACGATTCGCAATTAACAGTTATGATTTCACTTTCTTAAGTTGAATCTATATTACAAGCCTTTTATGGCACGTTGTATGAGCTTGGCGTAATAATGGTGTCAAATAACTTGGATGTTTCAAATGTCGGTAAAAGTGAAATCAATTTCTGTTAACCTATTAACAATCGAGTTTTGTCATCCATCCAATACGCATCTCCCGTCCATCAAGTAACCATCCATGCATCTCGTATGTAACTGTTATTGAGACAATTTGATACAAAATTCTACACTTCCAAATAAAGGCTGTTTTTTTAGGTATTTAAAGAAAGGTATACAAAACAAAAGACGTGACTTCTTTTCGCTAATCTATTTAATCTTATGTATCTGTAGTAGTGGCCGAATTACCCCAGTCACGTGGTTCTTTGTTTACCTTTTTTTAAGTACCTACCTAAAAGAATATGTCCCTATTTATGTTATGCTAAATAAATTTAAGTAAAAATTACGTTTTATCTTTATAAACATACTCCTGCCTGTTTTTGTTTCTTGTTTTCATTAGCTTTTTAAATGAGGATGCACTAGTATATCCAGTATGACCAGATGCATAGTCAAGTATAAAACACGTTCTAGCGCTGGGAGCGGGGTAGTCGAACTATGCTTGTAACGGGGTCTCGAGTAATTTGAGCTCCGCAAATAGTCACCCCATTACAAGGTTCTCGGACCGGCTGCTGGGAGTTGTCAGGCAATTTTACACCACGTAATAATTCGATTTAATTTATATGCCAGCCATAATTGTCTTGCGGTGAAGTTGAATGGGATGTTAATGCTACGTAAGCCATTAAATACGTCAAAGATTTATTACTATTTATATAAAACTTTTGTCACCTATATTATGTTTCACTACTATGTTCGTTGACAATTTGTTCGCTTTTTTACAGAACTTGTGACCAATTCGAATTAATTTATCACAAAGTCTCATCAGCATCATCATATATTTAAGAGCTAGGCTCTTGTCGGTGGATTCATTTCCAGCTTAATCATATTCCGCTTTTTCTTTCACTTTTTTATATGATGAAACGTTTATTTATTTTTTTATTTGCTTCATATATGTTCTTCTTGGGCTTCCCCTTTTCCCTTCTATTTTTCCTTGTATTATAGTCCTAATGTAATTATCGTGACGTAAGAGATAACTTACGAGTAACATTTTTGCTCACCTATTCTCAATTATTTTCAATAAAGGTCGTAAAGTCTCATAATTTAATCAATTTAAATTATAAGGTTGCAATAGAAAATCATCGAAATTAATTTATCGTGTGACATTAGGATTTTAAAATTACAGTAGTTTTCATAAAAAATGTATAATGCTTATTCATAAAGCGCACATCATGACGATAACCACGCAGAGATCCGTTGCGTTAAATCAGTTTTACTATGGTTATTTTATCTATCACTCAAAGATTAAGGTCAAAGGGAGGAAAGGACCATTCAAGTGACCAAAATATGCACAAGTGCAGAAATCTGCAAAGTATTACTAAAGAAAACTCAGTGCGGCAACCAATGTGCCTTAAATGGCTTAACGCCATTATAATTAGATGAAAGTCAATGCTAATTCCCCACTCATTAACGCGGTAACCGTTTAAAGTCCGATTAGCTTGAGATTTTTTCGATAGCTAATTAAGTAGATGGCGGTTGTAAAGTGTAAACTTCACATTTCATGGCTGAGTTTTACAAGCTGAATCCGAAGTTAATCAGTACGGTAAAAGCGGGTTTTCAAACCTGGTTACGGCGGTTTCAGATACTTTTATCTATAACTATTATAAAGATGTAAAAATGAAATGTCTGTACATTGAACATATTTTTTTATATGCACATATGCATGTTCGTATGTGTCGTTGTGGCTTCAACACGCCAAATTGGCAAACGGATTTCAACTATTTTTGGTACACGGGTAGCTGGGTATCTCCAGATGGTTATAGGATACTTTTTACCCGACTACGCTGAAAAAAAAAAACGTTATGACTTTTTCTCCTCCGCGAACGAAGTTTAGTTAAAAGTTCGGCTAAGGCACCTTCTAGTTTTAGTATATACTCGTACATATAAAAATTACTGCCATTGGCCATAATATTTACTAGTTTATCAATTAATACAATACTTTAAACCAATAAAATTTCATGTGATATTGCCGTTTTCAATAATCTTGATCTTTTAAATGCGTATCGTATCGTATCGTAATACACATCGTAAAATAGCCAATTATAAATCGGAACGTTCGATAACTCATCAAACGGGAACAATATCCAGTAACGGCAGTAGTTGTCACATTCCCAAAATAGGCAAATGCTCGTTTTGCCTCCAACAACCTCGCTCAAAGCAATTGAGCCTCGTTCATTTTGCACACAAACTAGCAGGACAGGTTTAAAGACCCCTGACAGCACAAAGCGTACAAAAGCAGCACTCGTTCTGTATCCACTGATCTATTAGTCTATAAAGTTGGAAGACAGTTTAAAGGTCTCCCCTACGGAAGCAACAGTAGATTTCGCAGCGAATTGGAAATTTTCATTTAATTATACCGGAATTTTCAAATAATACGCATCGGCTATTGGCATTCGAACGGAAACTTTTGCGAGCTCTGTTTGAATAATTGTGAATTTGAAACTTCGTTGAATTGAGCAAGGTCGAGGGTTTAATAGATAATTAAACTAGATAAGATGATGCAAACATCGAGCTTTTATGGTTGCTCTGGGGAATGGAAACAAAATAACTTCAAAGCGTTTTATTTAGTTCATTTGTATTTCGTTGTACGTTCTATTTATTTATACCTAACGGATTTTTTTTAACTACGAATGACTGAAGTAAATGATCGAATGTTAAAAAGTCTCATTTCATTTACCGCCGCCTTGGAAAATATAACATAATATCTGAATCTGAAGGAACGCGCTAGACTAACTTTAGTCAATTAAGTGAATTAAACAGTTTGTATTGTAACGAAGTTAAATTTCTTGCTTCTTAATCATAAAATGAATTAAAAAATTATAACCCTCGGGCATATATTATTTTTACATATAATTAAATATGTACTTTGTTTAGTAGTAACAGATTGCCGACAGTTTGAAAACTCAGTAACGAGCAAAAGTAGCGTTTTGCGAACAGGCACATCAACATTGCGAGTTGCTTAAATTACATTCTAAAATTACATATAAAATGCCGCTGTAAAATGGAAACTCGTAACGCGAGACATACGGCGTTCGTAAAACCGGTTCGGCTGGATGCAAATCGACTCCAGAACTTCCGAACGTTGAACACCTTACTGCCATCACGTAGGGAATATATTGACGTGAATCGTGACAAAAGGCGACATGTTCCCTTGGGGGAGAAGTAAAAAGAGTGTTAAGTATCACTTAATTAAAAAGAAGCCTTTGGTAGCGAATCCTTATCTAGATAACGCTCGGATGCAATCGACTCTAATTACAATCGCATTCTTACGAAGAAACTAGAGAAGGTTGCGGTTGCGTACTTACAATAAAGTTTCTCTTACTCTCGCGAATTAGTTTAATAAAGTCGTTTTTGAGATAACTACGTGTAATAGTTTCAATACTACCAAACTTAATATAATAATATTATTTAAATTACGGTATAGGATATACTACAATTCATATTTTGTTGGTTATAGTTTTTTTTTCTTCTGGAAAATAAACACGAATATTCCCCTTTTCCAGCTGAATATTTTGAGAAAAAATTGCTGAAAACGGATAGAGACGTCGATGGGCGAAAATCAAAGCCTTCGCCCTGTCACGACCACGACACGTTATGAAAAGACTCGTTCATCATAATTTATCATGCCTGCCTTCAAATTGTATGAAAAGGCTTTCGCTTTCACAAATTCTCTAGTTATTTGCACCCTAACAGTATCGCCTTTTGTATATTTTATTTACAGTGGTCTTTACGTTAAAAACGTCGCGCGAGCAAGTGTTAGCAACTGAATCTCTGAATCTGGACTGAAAATAAAATTCTACAATAAAAATAAAATGTCTCTGCCAGACAGTCTCAGTGCACTATTGTGCTAAAATTAATTTCCTGGCCAGGTACTAGAGAGCACTTTTCGAAATGAAAATTAGTTTTCGCTACGGAAAATATTTCCTGCACGAAATATTGTAATGAAATGATAAATTTGTCGAGTAGTTAGCAAAGTTTGGCCACTCTAAATTGCTTCATCATACTTGGTTTATTTCTGAAATTTATTAACACAGACGAATGACTAAGTACCAAAGTCAACGAAAATAAAATCAAGTGTAAAATGGAATCAAACGGTACGTTCAATAAAATTCAACTACATGTAACTATATATAAGGCGACTGAAAATCGCGAAGGTTTAAAAGCAATACAAAGAAAATACTTGAGTTATCTGTATGGTAGAGGTACGCGACAATATTCTCAAGGAGCGACGAAGGCGATACAGTTAGATAGCCGGTTTGGCAAGCCGATACCGCGGGATGCAGGAATACGGGGATCAGGCACTCCCTTTACTACCTTCCTATGTACACGACCATCGTGTCGTTTCTGTACTGATAATGGATTAATGCATACGTAATTATCTCCGTAAATAATCTTAGGCTTCAAGGCCTGTGATAGAGTTGAATCTCTCATAACATAAGACAAACATTTTACTCACTAAAAGAGGAAACCTATATGATTTCTTTATAAAGACACACATGAGCGTACGCTCAATAAAGTATTGTAAAGTACAGCAATATTATTCGCGTTCTAAAACCTTATTTCTTACCTCATCTATTAATATTTGAGCGCGTTTCCTAGGTCCCGCTATTGTACGGACTTTTATGGAATACCGGCTTCGCGCGGCGAGTATTACTCGAATTTATATTTTCAATTCCAGTGTGTAGCGTTTCAGAGGATTCGATGCCGAGATAATGGATCTTGGCGATACCGGCGAATTTAATGGTATAAAATAAAAAATATTTACGGATTATTATCATGAAATTCGGTAAATAAAACAATTTAACGGGAATTCAAATGAGATAATATACGCGATATAATCCGTTAAATTGTTTTATTTCAATGTGTAATAATCGCGGAAACAGAAGAAAATATTATGAAATTCGGTATTTCAGTAATGTTATCCAGATCGCGTTTTAGAGATTACGTCGAAAACTATCGAGTCGAAAATACAAGTTAGTTTAAAGTTAAAATGACACAAGCTTCTTCTGTAGAAACTTATTTAGGTACCTATTACACTGACATCAGAACTATGACATTAGCATATTTGCATAAATTTCAGGTAATTTGACCAGTGACACTAAAGTAAAAGTATTGGCAAGATTTGAGCCTGAATGACAGCGACAGGAATGAAATTGCCATGTATAATTTGTAATTAGCAACAAAGATAAATATGGCAGGAAGTAAAGTGTTACGACATATAGCTAAGCTAACTTCCGTGTGTAAGTGCGTTGGGTAACGCAACAAGGGTTAAAGAGAATTACTGAGGGGCACAAACGAAAAAGAGATGTGAGCGAAAATACGAATGTACACGCCATGCATATATTAGACATGTCTTCATTTTTATTACGTTTATTATTTTTCATTCTTATTATGGGGTTATTCAAAACCATTATCATAATCATTATATTTATGTATCGAACGTTAACAGGAAAAAGACAAGCTCAATCAATTTCTCTCTTTACTATAATTTCGTGTTTCATTTCAATACATTTTTAATTATAACGATTCGATTTCCTACAGCTTGAAATTTGATTTATTCCACACTAACTACCAGTAACTGACTATTACCTTTTTTAGCGAGCCATATTGCTCGTACCTTTTCCGAGCATTCGTGTATGTCTAACGTGCATGAAATTGTTAATGGTCACGGTCAACGGAGTTCATGGTCTCTGTCGGTTCTTCGTACAGTCAGCGTCAAATAGATAGTGTCAGACAAAATCGCCAATTAGCTTGGAACACAACCTTAATAACAACTGTCATAAAGACGTACCTACCGAACGATTTGGTGACTGTGTGTCACCAACTATTTAATCCTGACTGTGCATTTCAAGCATTAGGTAGCAATAATTCAGCAAACTTAAGATATATACTTTAAATAAAAAAACATAAATGTGTTTTTTGTCAATTAATTAGTTGTCATTTTCACTACGTTCGCAGAGGAAAAAAGTCATAGCCCCTTTTTTTAATTCAGCGCAGTCGGATAAAAAGTATTATAACCATCTATGGATAACCCAGCTACCCGTGTATCAAAAAGTCCGTTTAGCCAATTTAGCGTGATGAAGCCACAACGACACTTACAAAAATTTTTTTTTTTTTCTATTTAGTGACCTCCGTTACAATATTTTTTATTGCAAATATTCTTTTTTTACAGCGTTATAATAGTATAAAGGTTAGAGTAAAAACAATCATAAAATGAACGCCCCTCCACTAACCGACCTATAAAACATGCATGCAAATGTAAGGTAAACTCAGTGTAGGGGCCTTTATTTTAGGATTGATTTTACTCTACCCTATCATCCTGTAACTATAATACCGTCGGTCGAAAGGTACACTGTTAAAAATTATGTAATTTTACATGAAAAAAAAACACATAGACCATTAAAATTCCCGAAAAAACAAGGAAATGTACCAAAAATTAAGAAAACCAACTTCATTTTACATGAAAAAATTTGTAAATTAATGAACATTCATTAAAATTTTATAACTTTTGGTAAATTTCTTAGCGTTATCGGGAATTTCACAAGTTTATGTGTTTTATTTGCATACATGCAAAAAACTGTTAAAAATTACATAATGTTTAACAGTGTAGTAAAAATGGACCTAGTTACTCGTACCGCTTAGATCATCGCATTGGCTCTACGGGTAACGCAAACAATATATATGTCTCAGTCAGAGCATAAGCAGTAGATGAACGGTCTTAATATTCGTTACCGGAGCCTGAATGTCGTTTGTGAGCAAGTTCATTCATAACAAAAGAGCCTCGACGTTTTATAGTTACTACGTTAGCCTTGGCACCGACCGTTGCCAGGCCCTTGAACCTCGCTCACGTAATGGCCGATTCTTGCGATCGTGTGACTACAGCTTTATACCGCCACGAAATTGCCTAAATTACTATATTTGCATATACATAAATGTATAAACGGAACATGCTATATTGTACATGAAAGTTAAGGAACAAATATCTTACAACGGAATATTTACAACCGCCAGTTTATCCCACCAAAAACATTCTGTAAAAAACTAGCCAAGTCTCGATGGAGCTGCTTGTTTATCTCTAAAAAGTAATGAAATCTAGACAAAGTCGTGCCAAGTCTAAGGTTCTTTACTGCGATTTTTTTGTTATTATAGTTAACGTTGTGTGACTTGGCCGTTGAAGGGTACACAAGGTACAAAACCAGGTACTCCATGACACCATTGCACCAATCGTTGACGGTCGGAAGTCTTTTTGTAGAAACGTGGGCATAGACCTTCGATTTTTGACATGAAATGAAGCGGCCCACCAAGTTGAATATTTTTTGTAAAGGCGGTATGTCGATCTCTAATAGTTTGGTTGGGCTCTTGTGTTTTCTAATCAGGGTCACCAGGTACTCCAGATCTTCGATTATCCTATTTTTATAGATTTCCCTTTATGTGGCCATTAAATCCTAACTCTGTACTAAATTTCAGCTCTCTGAGTTTATGGGATGTACTAGTTCTATTCTGATGATCATGAGTGAATGAGTGAGTGTCATAAATGCAAAACTTTGCTTTAGCTTAACTTCGGAACTAAATAACCTACAGACTTGTAATTTTGGATTTTAAGTATCTGGTTATAGGTTACTGGATGACGAAAATTTCTGCGTGCTGGTCTTATCCATAGGTTCTCAAGTAGGGGCCTGAAAATGCGGCGAAATGGTTTCAGTAAAGGATGGTACGGGAGTGTTTGCTTCGCGCTCGACTTGGCGGGGGCAGTGCCGTGCCCCCTGATTCGCGAACCTGCTGACAAAATTTTACGAGGATTGGTTGAGAAATGTGGCCATTAGAGGAGACCATCCACCCGGACATCCGCAAGACAGACAGACGCTCTGTCTTGCGGATGTCCGGGTGGATGGTCGCTCGGTTTTTGATGCCGCCCGTTAAACCTTAGGAAAATACTAACAGCCTGGCCAGTCTAGTCATGTTATAAGTAGACTCATAACAATAACAAAGCGGAATCTAACAACAGCCAGACTTAAGTAGCTGTCTTTTTGATATTTAAAAGGTTATGTGGCATTTAACAAGTTCCTCGCCTCGCCCGCGTGGCTTAGTATTTTATTTGGGAACCGTGCATTTTTAACCGACTTCCAAAAAAAGGAGGAGGTTCACAATTCGACGGAATGTTTTTTTTTTTTTTTTTATGGATGTTCACCGATTACTCCGAGACTATTTGACCGATTTCAAAAATATTTTTTTGGTTTTATAGAAGGTACTTTCTAGTTGGTCCCATTTAATTTTGGTGAAGATCTGATGATGGAATCCATGAGGAATTGAAAGAACTCCTCAAATATTGTAGGCATACATATAGCGATTTTGGTATTATAAGAAACATAATAAGCATTTGCATTCAGAAAGTGTAAATTGGTGAAGTGGAACTGATGCAGAAGACCACAGAATGCCATTGGAACTCCTCAATGATAAATGATTTACGGTTGGCGACAAAATATCCTGATTAATTTAGCTAAGCAACTTCATAGCCACAAATTTAAATGTTCCTGATGAGAATGGTACCATCGAATTGATTTGATGATGGAGCCGGAAGGTAGGCACCAGATCTATGTAATAAAATAATGTATCCTAGTGTTTGGGCTTGTTCGAATCGTCACGAGATACACTTTTAAGTAACGATTAACTAAAAAGTGTAAAATAAATAAAATTTTAAACAAAAAAATAAAACCGACTCCAAACAAAACTAAAAAGTAAAAAATAACGCCATAATTCAGTTTCTTCAAATTACTTACAAGTAACCGTTTGTATACTCAATCTATACAGTATATACAATTAATGTTATTTTGGAGTCGGTGCCATCGTGTCACAACTTACTAAAACCGTCAATTTTCAATATATTACACATTCTTTATATGGCACCGACGCCAAAATAAGATTAATTGTATATGCTGTATAGATTGAGTATACAAACGGTTACTTGTAAGTAATTTGAAGAAACTGAATTATGGCGTTATTTTTTACTTTTTAGTTTTGTTTGGAGTCGGTTTTATTTTGTTGTTTAAAATTTTTTTCGGGATAAAATCTATCCTACGTCCTTTCTAAAGTCTCAAACTATCTCTATACCAAAATTTTATCTAAATTGGTTCAGTGGTTTAATTATCATATTAGTATGGATTAATTTAATAAATATTGCTACGGTAACATAGTCAGTAGTCGTGTAGCTGTCACTATGGCAACCGCCCTGGTGCACAGACGATGTTCTTTGTTCAAGGTATCTTGTCAAGTCTTCTTCTTTTGCCTCGCCACGTCCCGGACACACGGGGTCGGCTTTCTTAACCATGACGCGCCATTTGCTGCGGTTGTGGACGTCATCTTCATGCAGATTCATGCGTTTCATGTCCTTCTGGACAGTCGTTAGCCATGTAGCTATGGGTTTGCCTCTTCTCATGTCATGTCATTATTTTAATTTTTACAGTAGCCTGTTTGCCCGTCGTCGGTGTGCTAGGCTGTGTGAGAACTGTCGCGCGCGGGCGCTACGAGCAGCTATAGTGTACCTAGTCTAACTAAACACTATATATTTGGATGTCAGTCAGTATCTATGTAAGTTAGTCGACCTATGCTTGATTCTATCGGACTTGTGGGGTCCAAGATCTTGTGATTATAGCTGAAACGCGTAACACAACTCCTTCCTATATTCCTGTTTCATATAAATCGGTGTCATCAATCAACAGTAAATTATACGTAGAACCATAGTCCACACATATGATAATAACGCTAAAGCTTTTATTTTTAATCGGGAATAATGATACGTACTCTAACACGACCTAATGTGTTACGATTCTTATTGCGAAGGAGATAATTACTTTTCGCAATCTTAAGTTTTTTTTCTAATCAGGCGCGTAACATTTCTAAATTCTTTTGCATTAACTTCTAACGAAACACTTAAAAGGGCTAAACAAGATAGAGAAACGCACACTTTGCCGCGTAAATGTAAAAAGGCACGCAAACCGGCGACGGTCGACCGTCTCGTACAGTCGTCTGAGAATATATATCGAGGGTTTTTAAATTTAAGTTCAACCTTTCTTTCGCTTCATTGCATTGCGTATGTTTACTGGAAACCTTTTAAGTGGCCGGTTGATTTCAAATTTAATATAATAATATATAGTTCGGATCACATTGCAATATAAGGAACCTACAAGAAAAGGATTTACTCTTCTATTTACAAAATGTATTATCTACTACAGTGAAATGACTGCAAACTGCAGTGCAAGAACAATGCAAGGCAACAAACAAGAAACATTTATAGACAAACTAGCTGTTGCCCGCGACTTCGTCCGCGTAGAGATGCAATTTATAGCTTACAAAATTTCACCCCCTTTTTCGTCCCTAAAAGGGATGAAATTTGACATAAATTATTGCCTATGTCCTATTCTGATATATAAGGTACATAACTGGAAAGTTTCACAAAAATTCGTCCTGTAGTTTATGAGATTAAGTGGAACGTACATACATACTTTCCCGTTTATAATACAGTAAGGAAGTAAGGATAAGGATAAGGATAGGAATAGGATTAACGTTTATAATATAGAGGATAGGATAGGATAGGATAGGATAGGATAGGATAGGATAGGACAGGATGCGTCGCAAACGTAAGTATTTGATGTCAATTTTAACTTGATACCTCCACGCGTTCCTGAGAAAAAGGTTCTTTACAGACATACAGACAAACAGACGTACAAACGGACGATAAAGTGACCCTATAAGGATTCTTTTTTCTTTCTTTTGAGGCACGGAACCCTAAAAAAGGTTCGTTCAACACATTTGTGCATATTTACAATAAGCATTCGCGTGCCGACTGTACCACTAGCACACAACACCGACTCATTTCATTAAATTTTCAAGTCAGTGCAAATTCGGCGGCATAAGCGGCTTGCCAAGACTGTTTGGAGTTTCCACCACTTCACTTGGCCGGGAAATGAACTGCGCTCCAAAGACTAAATAAGTAGTAATGTCTAGGTTACTATTTAATTTGCATTTTTATCGTACATATTATATCTTATTTTATTTATTTTATTTTATTGAGATAAAATCTACAGAACAAATTACAGAATTATCACTAACGGATGCATATATCTTAATCGTAACCCGTATTAGTCCAGATTGGAATACTCGGGGGTAATTAATTACATTAATGGCGGTAGACAAAAGTAAACTGAACACGAAAACACTTTACTTTAGAAATATCGACGGTTACTGGAAGTTATTTTATTATTGCCCGCTCCATAATAAAATTACATTCTAAAACAACTAAATCAAGTTTTTTCCCCATTTTCAATATCGCTAAGAATAAGAAAACAAAGGGAATAAAAAGCACAGGCTTCATTTTCGCATATGAAAAACTTGTAAATCTTAGGGACAGCTTTGTAAATCAACATTTCATTCTATCTCGTGCTAGCAAACCAGGATTTAATATGGAGTTTATATGGCCGAGTGCACTATGACGTAACAGTAACAGTACACGTCGGACATCTCTGTCAAATCGCTGTCTATTTTGTAGATCTCTGTTATTTAGAAAAGCGTGGCTCCTCTGCTTGTATTTTATTTTCTTCAAGTCATCTCTTGGTATTGAGACGGTGGCGCTTGTTGAATTTAATTTTGTCAACTTTCGGGTTCCGAGGAGACAGTGTTGATTCAGACTCAGATGGCAGTTTGTTTTGGGTGTTCTCGTCCAAATGGACAAGACAATACTCACTGTTAAAACGGGTTTCGACCAGGAACTCAACTTGGGATTTCATCAATTGGTCATTTGAAGTTGTTTGAAGAGATTGAAAAGTTTATTCACTTTATTGACTTGATGCTTTCGAAATCACTGATTGATTATAAGTCATTCGAGATTACTATTAATTTTTAAATAATTTACTCAATCGGCTTGAAATATGTAACAGCAAAAGTCTTACGAGTCTAATTTGTTGGAAGAACAAAAACAAATTACTATAATCCTTGTAACGGTGATCCGTGTCCCGTTATTACTTCGTCACGAATTTGTCGCTCTCCAGAGCCCTACAAATATTTAATATTGATCTTTTGTGCATGATTTGATTCAGCCAATCGTGGAGCGTGTTATTTGGTAACAAAAAGTGGCAGGTGTGACAAGGGTCCGACCAAGGTCGGCCAACCGTGATCACCGGACCCGATAGACTTGCCAGCTTCCATGGGGTTTCAGATAAACACGGTTAGAAGCTCGGATCTCGATGAAGTCTTTACTCCCAAATAGGACCTTATACCACAACATTTAAAGCTAATGTTAAATCAAACATATGAACCTTATACGAGTTTAGGAAACTATCGCATCATTTATAAACTCAAACGATCAAGTTAAGACAAAGTTCCGAGAGGTTTGTAGACTAGGTACCTTATCAAATTAAAGACGGCGCTTTTTGTTGAATGGCTATATGGGACGCGTGTCTGTGCTGTCGGGTTAGCGGTATTCAGACAATTGCTGTCTGCTTATTGTTTGAGGTTTCTATTATTTTGGGCAATCTCACAGATACAACTGACTTAATCATGATGGTTAGCCGTTTATAATTTGAGAGCTTTGCGTATAAGCCGCGTAGATTATGTTAGTCTTATTGTCCTTTTGATGAGGACAGTTTTTCCCATATGTATGTAGATACATATGGGAAAAACTGTCCAGGTTAATTTCGAGTCACGTTGTAGAACGTGACTCGAAATTAATCTCCTTTTAGCTTAAGATTCGATATTAGGTACACCTATGATTACAATAATAATGTTCTTGTTATATTTTGAGTCCCTGTGAGCTATTTTTATAGACTCTTCATCTGTATAGGAAAGTAAAAAAAAGGGCGTGTCTCTACAAGTTGATCTCGTTTTTTTTTAATGTTCTTCTATGTCCTATCTTGCCATTAAGTAGATAATATTTCTATTCGAAAACTACGAAGAGTTTCTATTCATAAATCACTTCTCACAGCATCTTAACAATGCAGAAGTTTAAAGTATTACTTTTCGTACAAGTTGACGCTTTTCAGAAGTTTAGTAGTTTCTGCGTAATCTCCGGGGCCGAGTTCCGAAATACATCGTGTATTTAAGGAATTTTTCAAACTTGTGCTATGAATCTTTGGTTGTCAGTCCTTTAATGTATTCTTGCCTTGTTCCCAAAGTCTTCTTGGAACCGTTACGCATCATTTGGATTTGAAGTTTTCACATCAATTGCAACTGCTTTCATACCTGGAATATTAGAATAAGTTTTGGTCGGTAGAATTTCAAAGTAGGTATACGTAAGTATAAGAGTGCCGGCGGTCTTCTCAGTCTTTGCGGTTTTAAAACTGTATTATTTTTAAGTACGATGATGTGAGAGTACGGCGAATATTCGTCCCAATAAAGTTTAAATGTGTATTTGTTTGTTATCTGTTCGAACATTCAAATGAAAATAGTTATTTGATTGTTATCGGCATATTGACTGTTTATTCTGGGAAACAAGTTTGTTTCCATAAATTATAAATCAGTCATTCAGACGACGAATTGGAAATTTTGATGTCAAAGATCAGCATTTCTCAGCCATTACAAAACATATGAAAGTGATATTTCATAACCTGATTCTTCCTTTCATTGACTTCATTTTGACAGTTGCAGAAACACGATTCTTTATCTTTTATATCAGAGAAAAAAATATCAAAGAAACCTCTTTTAAAACAGAGATTCTCATTTTACAGGCTAACCAGACCAATGTAAGGCTCTTACTTAGTACATTAGTCTAAATACGCACTTTCGTTTGTTACTTGGATTTTTTTAAATTATTTGTAGTTTTTAATTGAAACGAAAAAACCCGTTTTGTCGTTTACGGCCTTATGGTATAAGTTAGCCCTGGCGAGTTTTTGTATGCAGTCCCCCCTCAGTCCGCTGCGGACCAATCAGAGAACGGGGTGCAAACAATGTTTTTCAAATGATTGTTTAGCGATGCGTCGCCTTCATTAACTAAACTAACTTAACGAGCTTCGAAAACTACACAGAAATGCGAACAAGCGACAAGTAAAGTTAAAGTGATGTACAGTGGTATCCCGCGGCGCCGAGTGGACTCCATTAGCACAACCACTTCCAGATCTTGCAAACAAACTAAATGCACTCCGAACTACCAACTACACTTAACGTACTTGATTCCAAAATGAAAGTCCTTTAGACAACTTGGAGCAAACGGCCCAGTTATTGCGGCTGTACAAGGCAGAATTCTGAATAGATCCTGAACAGCCGCATAATCAGAGTGAGAACTAGACGAACTGAAAACTAGTTAGTTCTGTGACTATTAGAATAGTTAATTGGATAAATAGTTGATTTAGTTGGACACTGGCCAAAGGCTGGATCAAATATTAAATTAGAAGGATAGTATTCTTCGTTATATAACCGACTAAGAAAAACTAGATACCTCTACTATGTCGTTCTGAAATGTATGAAGTGAAAAACCGATATCTAAGGAGCTACAAACATTACTAATCAAATATCTTTTTAGTTTTTATTTGTCACTTGTAATAATTGTATTTTGATTTTGTTTAATCGTTGAACGTGTCGTAGTCATTTAAATCAACATCGTTCAGTAATAACATTCAAATAATTTCTAGTCTTTCTACGTTTGCGATAAGTACTATCTACAACAATGTTAAAAGCACATTTTTGGATTTTCCCAAAAAACGCTTCATAATAAAGCCTTAAAGATTGTGAGGTCACACTGTAATATATGGGGAAATTAAGAACTGTGTTCTGCAGCTATGTTAAAACTTGCGTTTATCAAAACGGTTTCATAACAAAACTTACCATATGCAGTCCATAAAAATGGACTTTCCCACAAAAATTTAAATGCTCATAAGGTAAAGAGCACGTAAGGAATTGAACTCAAAATTTTGACACAGTTCCTTAGTTTGCTTGTTTTATCAGGATCTTATATATTTTTTACAAATTTTGAGATAATTCAACAACCCTATTCTGATTGTACAGTATTATCCACTCTCCTTAATCAAATGTCCGCTCCCACTGAACCAAACAAAAATTCATTACCGCGTGCACGAGTATCGTCTCGATTCGGCTCCGCGAGTGACGACACCACAACTATAGTATGTTTATTACGTTGTGTTACTAAAATACACATTTGTATTCTACGCGTTCCACAGACGCGGTAGTGGGCGACGCTATTCCAGCGGTAGACAGGGTCTTTAACAATAACTATAAGTTTGTTCTAGTTGAGTTTGAGATGAAAAGAGCAGTTTACGTCCCCATGAAAAGATAGTCCTATGGGTATGTTGATAGATATGTATAAGATTTTTTTTTAAACTTATAGAAATTTCAATGGCTATACGAAATCTCTTTCATACTTATAATACGAAACAATATGTATAAGTAACTAAAGTACTCAATCCAAACGGGATCTTCCAGTTTTGGCTCGAGTACGCTGCAGAAGTCACTTGATGGAATAATAAAGAAGAAATGCAATTTGTAATGAAACTTCAATATTTACAGAATAAACTATATTATTTTGGTGACTGGTTACAATTAGAGATGCGTAGCTCGCGAGTGAGTGATTTAAACGAGCTATATCATTTGGTTTAGCTCACTATAGCTCTTTCGCTCACTGAAGATTCAAGTAGCTCAGAATCTCATCTATCATCTCAGTATACTCACTCGCTCTCGCTCATGAAATGAATGTGTCCGTGCTGCCGTTCCCGGCCGAGCCACACAAGAGAGACGATCTCTAGTTATCTACTCACTCGTGAACGATATAGTATAAAGATCTACAGAGCAAAATAAGCGATACATATCGGTGATCTAAAAACACATATCACTCTTTTCACTTTTGTGACACATTCTGCGCATCTCTAGTTGCAATTGTACCCAATAGTTTTAAACAACTTCTTTGGCGAGTTCTAAAATGCGCATTACAGCAACAACACCAGAACCATTTCTATATCCATGAATGTAAATGTGTGTGGAAAATGACGTTGTATGTTATCCGACACGCGACAACCAGTAACAAAGTCCAACAGTGAGGACATTTAATGTTTCTTTCATGTACGGTATAAGTAACTTTGTCGTGTGTGTGCCACACTCGTGCAAGTCTATCTAATTCATTCTCGAACTTATGCCACTTTTCTGATTCCTATGTCATTTATACTATTACAAACTCTTCCTACTTTTCGTCCCATTTTTGGTTATACAAAATAGTCTATTGGAAGGTTACAGGTGTAAATTTGATACGCAATTTTAGTTAAATGAATGTTGATCATTCATTGATAACGGTCGAGCATATTTTTTCTGAGCTTAAAATACTATTATTTTAAGTAAACAAAATGTGGAGTAGAGCAAGTAATACCAATGTACCAATAAGTTTTATAACTGTTTAACTCAAAAATAATGGTATGACACAAAGACAACTAAATAAAATGTGTGAAATCGATGCACAGATCAAGTTGTGGGATACATCGAAGTACCAAAACATCGTACAAACTCAAAAGGTGAACGCTTGTCTTTTATTAAGAAAAGACAAAGGTGCTAATTGCTCACTCGCCGAAAACAAGCCCATGAGAATAAACACAACCGTGTAACCGAACAGTTAGAGAGACAATCAAGCCATATAGACATTAGCTCTCAATGGAGATGGTAACTGTCATATTACTTGCTACTTCACAAATATAGCCCACTAGAAGGTGCCCGTAACTTTTTCAGCGGAAGAGAAAAAAAATATAAGACATCTTCTAGTAGGTTATACATCATAAAGTTTGGTAGCGTCGATAAAATTTAAAATTAAGATAGGTAACATAATTCTACGCTTAAATACCATTGTCTTCTCACTTATTGATCTTGCTAGTCAGGTAAACGGAGTCCCGAACAAAACACTGAACTTTGAGATTAATATTCGAGCGGCAAACTTAACACTAACTGTCTTCCCGGTGCTTCCTACATGAATTCATTAATAATATATGAGTATCCAGACACGACACCTAGAATGCATCCACATTCGAGTATAAGTGACGGAGCTTAGCATATATAATGGAATACTTACAGAATCGTAAGAACTTTAGATGGGGAATGAACCTTTGAAAGTCAAATTAAATGAATTATGGCTAATTAGATATAGTAGATATGTGAAATTTCCACGATGTGATTGGGTAGTTCGCAATAATTACAAAAGTAAACATCATGAAAACCAACTTCAATAAATTCGGTCGAAAATAATAGGGAAGTATACGCGCGATAATACATCGTCAAATTGAGAATCACTTTTTTAAGGGTTCCGTACCAAAAAGGTAAAAAGTAACCCTTATGGTGCGACTCTGTCTGTTTAAAGTTATTTAAGTAAAGCAAAAATTCCGACGAAGTTCCATAGATTCTGAAGATGAGTACATACATCGTAGCAACTATTTTATTATGTTGGGCGCTCCTATTATTTTACACTTGAATGGAGAATTGTAAGGAAAAAAACTATTTTTATATATACCTAGCAGCTGCAACAGTAACAGTTGCAATAACCTTAAACTTATTAATTAAACTCGTCCCGCCATTCTCCTTTACATATTCATACATATAAATACACAATACGGTCGTCGCGGTTGGTGGCGTGAGAATCCCGCGATTCCAGCGAAGGCTCCGGCATCTGTACTATCTTTAACAGGTCACAGGCAGAGACCGTGACGCGCCCTTCCTCGATCAAAGTCAACTATTTAATTGAGTAATTAAGTAACAACTTGAATTACTTCACTGATTGAAGACTGAAGTTCGTAGCAACAACAGGACTTCACCGGGAACTGTGGGATGTGGCGATCACAATAATCATGGTCGCAGTGATACGAGAGCTACATAGCCTGGAATATAGTTACTACCAGAATAAAAATTATCTTGACACTCCTGAATCGCAAGTGAGATGATTATTCTTACGCATAAGCTGAGGATCGTATCGTAAGAGAAAGCATAAGAGCAGAAAAGGGGTCGCCAGCACTATCTACTTCACCAGTTCACCACGTCGTTTCTTGGGTATTGAAGTATCTAAGGTGGCAGTTAAGTTAATTATAGAACAACACAAAGAATATACTTTCATAGTTGTCATGATAATTGTTTTCTGCAATTGCGGTCTATCCAAGGCGCGTCAAAATCACACCTTTAACAACAACTATAATTTCTTTAGATAACTTATTGTAGACGCTTTAAGGACAAGGCTAATACAACTAAACGGCGTCGGTTTCTAAAGGTGATCCTAAAAAAATCGCATTCGATATGTATGTATAGTCAGATAAATCAAAGTTAAGAGCTTAACTTGAAGTTTGTTTCGTTAATTGGGACGGCAATTTTAGATATACTTAATACGAAAAATCCTCCGGGGATTAGCTCGGTATACTCCTCCTCTTAATAGACCTAGCTCAGAACCATTGTTCCTCTAACGACAGTGTAAGTAAGAATCAAACAAAAAAGGTGCTGAATTCGGCGGCAAGTTCGGGCGATGTCGCAGTATTGCGTCTCTAGGGAGAGATTTGTCTCCGCAACCTTCGCCGATTTTCGTGACCGCCATTTGCTACAATATCCCTCGCCTACAGATAAATGATAGAAGCACTTACGATTGCTCTTTTTAGGCAACAGAGGTATTATGTGGAAAAAAGTCGTATCAAAATTGTGAAAGTTGAAGCGATAGAGCACACTGAAGCTGAAGGTGATTCAACACAAATACACCTAGATAACTCTAGGTGTATATGAAGTGAAGTGCAATCTAAATATATAACAGAAGGAACTGACTGACTGACATATCAACGCACAGCCCAAACTGCTGGTTCTAGGGATTCCAAATTTGGCACGTAGGTTCCTTATAAGATCACGGGGTGCATTAAGAAAGGATCTTTCAAAATTCTTCCCTTAAGGGTGTGAAATGGAGGTCCAAAGTTTGTATCGGGAAACATGCAATAAAGACAATACGCTTAGTACGCGGACGATGCCGCGGGCAAAAGCTAGTAGATAATATTTCTCATTTCAGGAATGAGCATGGCTACTCGTGAAAGTGAAAGACTATATTGACAATCGCAACGACGAATATTTGTGACGGAAAATAAATTAGATGATAGGTATAAATGTGTTGTTAGAATCTCAAAAGCTGTCGTTATCAATTTCAATGTAAATTGCGTACTTGAGGGATTTATTGTCATGGCGATTAAGAACGTTGAGCTACATGATAGCGAAAAGGGTTCTCGCAAAAAGGCAGGGGCGATAATTGATAAATAATTAATGCTTTCTTGTTATTAACAATATCATAAATATTTAAGAGTGGAATATTAATATCGAATTATTTCAAACAAGAATTTTCGCGAGCTAGGTCCGCTGCATAACAGCAAGTACCGGTAACAAACCTGATGGCCAAATAACACAGGTTTGGTATCAATATCAAATATACAGTCTAACTCGCATTAGTAGAAGTCCGTTATTCTCCCAATGCCAAGACATAATTTTATTTACGACTTATAAATAAATGATTTCTCCTAAAACTAGATCTCAGACAACTAGCACTCTAGAATTTCTAGATATATTCCCACAGTAGTTCATAAACTAGTTGAATAAAGATATGACATCCGATAACGTCACCCAGCGTTGCCACAACACAGTTACGGTCTCAGAAAAACCCCTGCCAGTAACGAAACATCTCTTTATAGCTATCTAAAATAGTCTGTATGTCTATATGAATAAGACTTATATGATTTTGAATAGGTGGGCGGGCACCGTAGTAAGGGGAAGTGTTCTTTATGGCTATAAACATAAAGGTTAGTTGATTTCGGTCGCATTATGATTCCTCGCGCGCAGTTCGGTATCTTGATCAGCTATTTTCTGATGATCTACGAGATTCGTAGAAACGATTCGCTGTTTTATTATAAGGGGACATTTTAGTTATTTTACGGTGTTTTATGTATTATTTAAGGTACTTGGGGAGCTTTTTACCATGTGAATAGAGCCACAGAGTTTTGTATTGTATGTTCGCGGATCACTTCAGGACGGCTACACCTATTTGGCTAATTATTTTTGTGTTCTGTTTGTCATTTAGACGACAAGGTATGTACGTAAGAAAATGTACTAAAATTGCATCGAAAAGTGTTTTTTTTTTTCAATTAAGATGTGAGTGAGTGAGACAAAAGATATAAGGGATATCTTCAAAACATTGACTGAATTGGTCAATCGATTTGATCAATCTATTTTTGTTCATCTGGATTTTTTTTGCATTAGAATTCGATCGAAACAATTTTACCATCCAGTAAAGAGAAGTTGAGGTTTCATTTTCTTCCTTACTAAACCCGTGCAAAGCCGGCGCGAGCTAATAGATTATATTTTAAATTCAGACATGAATAAAATTTGGGTATTCCATAATTTAGAAAATTTGGGTCAAGACATTTTACGTATATACTTTTTTTAGATATTACATATACTTCACATCTACAATATCCAACTGCGTAAAACCGTGTTATACAAATTCAGACGCAAGAGTGAACCGAGTGCAATACAATAATTTCAGAGAGTTACTAACACAAGTATCAGTGTACAATGAAACGTGAAATGGATTCCAAGATAATTCTAATTGGAGTCGCGATATAATTCACTATGGATAATCTTATTAATCCTTTATAATTATCAGATTTGCCTTATCGGCTATATAACTACAGCACCGAATTAATATCACTCAAACTTTTTCCAATAAGAAAGTGTTATTATATATATTCATTACCAAAATACGCTTCTTTAAATTTTTTTGTGTATGTTGGCTGTGGATATGCCGATTAAGATACATTTATCGACTAGCACAATCTATTAGCGTCAAAATATTTCTAAATACGTTTAAAATGCTACCAGTACTCTCGATTTAGATCGTATGTTGTAACTATGTCAATCACTGTTAATTTGTTATACGGAGCAGGTTTACTTCAAAACACTCGTAGCATATTTTAATGCAGATTACAGAATAGTATACCTACAAATATTGCGACTTTTTTTGTTAAGGTTTAAGTAGGAATTTCTCGAAACCCAAAAATGCAAGTAATATTCAACTTTATCTAAAAACGCCGAACTACCAACACTCAACAATACTTCGTCGACGGAGAGTGAAATTGTCCCCAAATCGTTAAACATAAATCATATTCCATCGGCGTAGCTACCGATTCAAAGGTAGCGAACATTCTGCCAAGGCCAAGGGCATTAGCATGCGGAGCACGCATATGCGAATGTGTATGCGAGTATGCGAGCGTGCATTGTTCGTTGTGGAGTAAGTATTAGGTTGAGATCCCACAGAACATTTTTGCACTTATCTGATCATTCGATGGCATGTCATTTAAATTAATGTTTACACATAAAATAACACAATAGCGCTGAGCTGACTTTCAGGATTTAGCCGTAACCCTCGGAAACCATTGCCAATTTGATATTTTTTAATTGAGTAATTTGACTTCATAAATATCTAACGATTCACAAAAAACTCTTATATTCCAAATTTAAATTATGTACACGTAGTAGTTTTCGCGCAATAGGGAGTATTACTGTAATGTTCTGCCGCCAGAGTGCAGTACTAGCATAAACCGTAAACAGTTTTTTGACAAGTCCTTCAAAGCTCTAAATATTATAATTTGAGTTTAAAATAGTTAAGAGAATATTTTAATACAATTTTGCATCAGTGCTGCGTATTTGGATGCAAGAATGAAGAGAATCATTCTTTTCCGAAACACTAAAATGAACGAAAACTATGGGAACTACCACTTTTTAACCGACTTCAAAAAAGGAGGAGGTTCTCAATTCGACCTATTTTTTTTTTTGTATGTATGTTACTCGATATCTCCGAGAACCGAGAACCGATTTTCAATTTTTTTTTAATCGAAAGGGTATAACTCCGAGTTCGTCCCGTTGGCACTAAGTCGGGATCTGATGATGGAATCTTGGAGAAATCGAGGGAACTCTTTAAATGTTATAGGGACATGTACGGAGCTTTCGGTAATTTATTGATAAAGTCAAGAATTTTCATTCAGAAAGTGTAAATTGGTGAAGTGGAAGCGATGAAGAAGACCACAGAATGCCATCGGAACTCCTCAATGATAAATGATTTACGGGTGGCGATAAGATATCTTGATTAATTTAGCTAAGCAACTTCATAGTCACAAACTTAAATGTTCCTGATGAAAATGGTACCATCGAATTGATTTGATGATGGAGCCGGAAGGTAGGCACCCGATCTATGTAATAAAATAATGTAACCTAGCCGTGTTTGGGCTTGTTCGAATCGTCATGAGATACACTTTTAAGTAACGAGTAACTAAAAAGTGTAAAATAAATAAACTTTTAACGAAAAAATAAAACGGACTCCAAAAAAAAACTAAAACGTAAAAAAATAACGCAATAATTCAGTTTCGTCAATTTACTTACAAGTAACCGTTTGTATACTCAATCTATACAGTATATACAATTAATGTTATTTTGGAGTCGGTGCCATCGTGTCACAACTTACTAAAATCGTCAATTTTCAATATTTTACACATTCTTTATATGGCACCGACGCCAAAATAAGATTAATTGTATGTATATACTGAGTATACAAACGGTTACTTGTAAGTAAATTGAAGAAACTGAATTATGGCGTTATTTTTTACTTTTTACTTTTTTTTAGTCGGTTTTATTTTTTTGTTAAAAAGTTTATTTATTTCCCTTTAAATTCGCACCACGTTCTGGAAGCATTTTTTTTAGTTCATCCACTTTTAAGTGTCCGTAGGATTCCATAATATTACAGTTTAGGCTATTTAAATGATGAATAATAATATAATATTTCAAATACGGATCCCTAATTAGCTTGCTATAAAGAATTTAACTTAAAAAAATGTAATTATCCAGTACGTTGTCATACTGTGTCTCTGAGGTGAACTCCCCTGTAGCGAAAGTCTTGAGGGTAATTATGATGTTGAAAATAATGAAAATATATTCAAATACATATGAAAGCCGCTAGATTCGATGTAGTTTTTTAAGGTATAACAATATGTAATCTGGTTTCCTGGATTAATTAACATCATAAAGCATGGAAATAGACGTATAAGTATTTTTTTCTGAATTGCTTCAATTTCTTTACAATTCTGATTGAATTCATTACGATACGCCATACGATAGGCCTGTAAATAAAAAAAATATTCCTAATTTCAACAAGCTCGACCGAAAACATGTTACCCAATCTGTTCACCCTTCTGTTTATCCATCTGTCTATCTATTCGTGCGCGAAATTTCTAACTCCGTAACGGTAAGTTATGCAGTGAGAATAGTTATCCTTCTCACGAGACGACCACTCTCCTGTTTCCCGTTGATAGTTAAAAATGTCTAAGTTTACTTTCAACAATGCGAAAGACCAACTAACAAATTAATATAACAATGAAACTGTATATCGAAGAAGAGATTTATAATTCCTTATCTTTATATCAAAAAAGCTCATGTCTAAAAGCTCACCGTAATAAATTCTCGAGATCACATTAATTAAAAAAGTTCTCAAGCACCTATAAACCATTTTTATCTCCAAGTGTCATATCGCTTTACTATCGTTCTATGTCGTATTAATCTCGGGAGTGTCCCATTCCATTGCATGGCAATTGTGGAAGGGGAATGTCTCAATACAAAAATACGAACAGTAGCTCTAATTTACAGTACTCTCACACAATCTTTGTTTAGGATCTCGTTAATTGCTGTCACTTTGCAAACGCATTTTGAGATTGCAAAAATGTTTTCTTGGTTTTAGTAAGTGTGTTTTAAAAATGGGCTAGCGAAATGCCTAATTGGCTTGAAAAGTTCTTGTTGTAGGCAGTGAAATATTTTCTTAACAAGTATCTGAATCTTTTCAGAAAAAATATCTGATACGCAAACGCACTTAACATTCTTTGAAACAACATTGTCCTTTTGTGACATATAGTAGACTGGAAACGTAAATATGGCAAAAAATTTACGTCACCCGAAAATATTCCTATTGCTTCCAGTTCCTATTGTAATATTACCCTGGATCACTTAAAAAAAAATATGTCTACTAAATAAGATTTGTTCGGAATATCCAAATGCATATTTATTTACTGTACGTTTTTGTGTACTGTACAAATATGGCGACTAATTGGCGCGATTCAGAACTAGCGGAGTTTTGATTGATTACCGTAAGCGGCATGGAAATGGAAACGCTTAAGCTTTTAGCTGCGCCAGCCGATAACGTCCAGCTCAATTATTATGATGGATTACTGAGCAATAGTCTCGACAGAAATATATAGAAATCTGGTTAAAGTAACCTCAATAAAATACTCGACACATAATTACTAGCTGGATGGCCCGAAAGAACCGACTTACAAACAGATCCAAATTAAAATCCTGCAGAGAGGCCTACCCCGCGGCGGGCACATGCTATAAGATGATAAGAAGAATAGATTCCAAAGTAATTTCTATATATAAACTGCTATGATTCCGTAGCTGTAGGCCTTGCATTTGAGAATAAAACAATTGAAAAACAAAATAATTTACGAAGTATAATAAATATGAGGAATGTAAATCAAAATCCGAACAACATCCGAATATAAGTTTAATAGAAAATTTCGTGACATATTTTATAGCATCCATTCACGGCGAGCCATACTTTTGCGAGGCCGTGACTTGGAATTTTAATTTTGATTCAGGGGTCGTAATCGCGCCAACTGACCCGTGCCGCCCTCTCCCATCATTGCCAATGACTCACCGAATACGAGCATAGGGTACAATCCTAGTCATATTTTAAATTAATATTTATTAATATTATATTTTTAAATCCCCTAAAATATATAATTTCTCTAAATAGGCTGATACAGGGTTCTACAGATAAATTTATTACTGATTGAATTGATCAAGTTCATTTGTTTGGTTTTGGGTTATAAGCAGACTTTGTAAAGTATAGCATCAATGGTATAGTCCTGATGGGAGTCTCACACCATGATTCTATCACGAAATGATCCTATGATAATTAAGTTGAAGTCTGGTTATAATAAAAGAATGTAGGGGAAAGTAAATTAATCGGACACTAAAAATAATACTTACGTTTGTTCCAAACTGATGTCTGGAATATTGCGATGAACAGTTGCTGTAAATCTGAAACAATGAAATTGATGAGTGATAAAATTGCTTGTTTCTGTTACTTTTGTAAAATTGGATTAAAGAACTAACGAAGTCCTGGCGTGTGTATGATAGCGGGTAACCATATCATCATCAATCAATACTCTTTATTACACACCAAAAGTTTACAAAAGAAAGTTTAATTAACATAAGACTTTTATTTCTCATAAAAGGTGCTCGCAACTTCGTTCGCTGAGGAGAAAAAGTCATAACCAGCTCAGCTTAGTCGGGTAAAAAGTATCCTATAATCATCTGGAGATACCCAGCTACCCGTGTGCCAAATAGTTGATCCATGTAGCCGATTTAGTATGATGAAACCACAACGAAACATACAAAAAATCCAGTGACTATTCCTCCAAATAGTCCGCTATAATGATTTTTTTGAAAATATTTTTAATATACAGATAAGTCTTATTTCTACTTTTTAATCATGCTGCTGGTTTTCTAATCAGCTTGTATGATGAACGGATCTCGACGAAACTTTGCAGTAATAATGTTTAGAAATCAGAATAACATACGTATATATAGGCTATAAATTGCATTTCTACGCGGACGAAGCCGCAGGCAACAGCTAGTCAATTTATAAGTCCATGGCGTCGATCGTAAATAGAGGTTTACACTTGTTTCAAAACGGTATACACTTTCAAAAGTTTTACCACATTTCAATGCCTTGACGGAATATAATAGAATATGAATTTCAGAATTCAGGCGCCAATTACGGAGAATTATTAAAAATCTAATTGCAATTAAGCTAATGTTAATATGTTACAAGACGCTCGCTGTTATTAGTCATAATTATTTGAGAGTATCTTTAACTGAAAATAAAATATCTCTATATGATTAAGAACCTAACCTATTTAGTAGTCAGTTTCAGTCGTAGATAATTTGCCTATATTCCTTAACAACGACGTGTATCTCATTTAAAGACTAAACAACCATATCGTTAGGTATCGTCTAGAAGGAAATAAATATTTAGCACAGTCGACTTGTTTCGCGAACCGATGAATATGCTGCGAAGTTTCTATTATTGTTTCTATCTGTTCCCAGAATCTTCCTCGCTAAGGGTTGCTCTTACTTATATTTGCAAAGTTAGATACGGAATGAGTCTGTTATTGTACCCAACTACAATTCAATTAGCTTCATGATACAAAAATTAGTTAAAATAATAAAATCCAATTGTGTGTGTCTCATTGAGTTGTTCTAAATGTACATATAATTGCCCTCTAAAGATTATTTATCTGAACATCACCAGTTTTCTTAACTAACATACTGCATATGTAAGTTAATCGGAACTAAGGGGGTGTATTCTGTTATGATGCGTCATTGGAGCTATGCGAAACGTGTCGTCAACTCTCTTGCAGGGTCTATTGTACTAATGAGTTGAGCGCCACCTCGCATGGAGCGGATTAGCGGGCTGGGGGCTGGGGGGCTTTCTTGAACAATAGCTTGAGTCCCAATTACTAATGCAGATCAAATTGCATTGCGTGCTTAGTTTGACCTATTATAGGCCATTGAACTTGCCACAATTTGCTAGAGTCAATAGACTCGACTCAATGCTTTGCTCAAAATAACTAAACTCACATTTTACCTCAACAAGGAATCCTACTTATTATTATAGGCGGCAAAAATATATTACGCCTACCGCCTACCATCTTAAAGTTTAATTCAAAAATGTAATGCAACAACCCCATTCCATTAGGCCAAAAACTCTGAAATAATCTCGTTTTATACGAAGCGTGACTCATTGTGCGCTGTATCGCGTAAATGTTCCAAACTTGACGGAGTTTTATAAAAACATCTAAGAACTTGTAAACTCTTTCCGGCGACAGAATTATGAGGCAAGTTTACTACGAGACGTGGACGAGCAATAAGGTCCTGTCTTGCATCGGAGTCACACAGTGCGGCGTTGCGGTATTCAATTATTTATGTTCAGTGTGGTGATTTAAGAAGTGATTTAAAAACATGCATACCATAATTAAATGTATAGTATGATATTACCTCCCTACTGAAATATGGCATTATACTCTGGGGAAGCTCATCTTATGCAAGAAGTGCACTTATTGCACAAAAACCCACCACTATTTAGAAGCTTAAAACTTTTCACTGTGCTATGCATGTATATATACGAAATATGTTTATTTGTTAAAAACCACCCAGATTTGTTCAATACCTATAAAGACACGTGTAAGTTTAATACAAGGTAAATATTGCGCAATTCACGACTAATACTAGGGATGTCAACAAACGCTTTCCGTTGCCGCCTTTAATAATAAAATGGCCGGCACATTCTACGGGTTACTAATTACATCCCTAGTTTGCAGCGAATTGCACAATAATTACGACTGTTTCATTTTACCTACTGTTGATACCACCCCAGATTAAGACCGCTGATCGCGCATTATACGTAAAAAACTTGAGAAAGGCCGTACAGACAAATTGCATCATATTAGAAAACAGATACAAGTCATATATGAACTTTGCACACTAACTACCAACTCGTACTACATGTAAGATGGTTGTAAAATTTTTTTAACTTTACTTTTAAAAAATCAGAAAAAGTGATAATAGTTGAATGTTGCAGCATGCCACAACGCGGCACGGTGTCGCTCTGACTTAAAGCCCTTTGCGGGAAACGCGTATTTGAGAAGCCAACAATACGGCAACAGTTTGTAATTCAGCGTTAACTTGTTAATGGACTTAATAAATCACTTCATACGCCGCTGCGATGTTTGTTTCTGGCAATTTCGAGTTAAATCCACAAAACCTGTCTGGTCGTAATGTCGGATATCGTTGTGTTTTATATATGTGTATTTGAAATAAAACTTTAAAATTCAACTAAGAATTTATAAACTGAATATTTTTATGCAAACAAAACGTTCAAATAGTAAATTTAAAAAAATAAAGTGAAATAAAGTTCACTGCATGGGGCAACTTAGCTTCTTATTTTCCGTTTTTGGTAATTATAAAATAGCGCATAGCGATGATTTCACTGTCTTTTTGGAAATAGCACTTAATGAGTAGCACAAAATAATTTATATTGACTATCGAAAATTACTCGACGATTGAGGATATTGAGATAGCTTGGATTTCTGAGCCTGATAGTCTAGTCTATATCGGCTAAAATTGGCAAACAGCCCTTCCAGACAGTCGCTACTTCTGACGCATACAAATCATAAAGTTAGATGATGTCACGGCAAATTCAAATTAACTCACGCTCGCAGAAATGGCCAACACAACATGCAGTTTTAACCAACTCAGTTAATAAACCTCATGCAGGTTCCACACTTGAAAGTTTGAGTGAGATGCGCTTTGCAATATAACTTTTTAACTGTACGGTGGTGACTCAAGTATAAGTTGGCTGTTTATTTATATTTATATGTAGTTATAAAATCTAATTAGACACAGACTTGTAAATGTGCCCTTGCAGCCTACATAGAGAATTAAGTTCATTATTTCATTATTCATTATTGATGGACAAAAAGCAAAAAATCCTTCCTTCGTGCACCCGTTCGCCTCTAGTGGAATATGTGTGTAAAAAATTTCATGCTCCTATCTTCCACGGTTTAGGCGGTGCCTTCTCTCAATAATTAAGTCATGTTACTGTTTTATGGTATAGATATGTATATGGGGAGCTAACAAATTAGGTACCAATACTTATAGAGCTGGCTGATCTGATAGTAGTCATCGATAGGAGTAGGGTCAAGTAAAAAAAATAAAAAAATATGTTCACCTTTCTGGAGAACATTAGGGAAACAACTTTTCTATGTAAAAACACCCAGTTAATGAGATAATCATTAGTCAGTGATAAAACCTCTTTTATTATCTATCTTATGGAACCGCTTAACTGTCACTTAACTGGCCACGTCACAACAAAAAAAAGACGATGCCACGAAACATCTTGTCGCTTAAATGCACAGGATAGTATGTTTGGGCAGATTTTAATATACATATCATGTAGTTCAGGAAAATAAAACTAAAATGTCGTATAAAAGTTTTCTCATTTTTTATTTATAGTTTGTTGTTTTGATGTAATATTACGTCTCTTAAAGTATTGGTACATAATTTGAACTATATATATAGATATAAGTTTTAAAAAGCCAAAAGGGATTTTTTTTTGTGATTTTATCTTTTTAAAGCCCCTTGAAGTTGTGAACATATTGGGTAATTTTATCATTCTTGGCATTTTTTTTTTTTTTTATTCCATTCAACGATCTAACTATAGTAAATGTTACCATACTGAATTGGCCTATCTATTGGCTTAGCACACAAAAAAATCAAGCATCTACCGCAATAATTCACGTCACCATAAATAAAACTCTCATCGTACTCGGCGATAGGTGAAGAATTTAAAAAAAAGTCATAACTCCGAAAATACGAAAAATCGCGGAACATACATGGGGGTGATTTAGATAGCCCTCTAGGTCCTCTACGTCCCAGCTTCAGTATATCACTACTTCTTGGGACACCCTGTATATATAAATATACTAAAAGGCGCCCGGTTCGTTCGCGGAGCGAAAAAAATCATAACAACTCTTTTTTTCTTCAGCCTAGACAGGTAAAAAGTACCCAGCTACCGGTGTACCAAAAATAGTTGAAATCCGTTTAGTCGATAAAGCCACAACGACGCATACAAAAAATAAAAAATATTTTTTTTTTCGTTTCATTGAATTCCAAATAGTCCGTAACAATATTTTTTTGAAAATATTTTCAATGCACAAACATTTTATTTTTACAACTTTATAATAGTATAGAAAGTGAATGTCGAATAGCAATTCCTGCAAATCGCCCGTGCTTAGTGGAGGAAAAATACAATTTTGTGAATGCAATGCACATCGAAATGCCTAATCGACTGTGACGAAACAATGCGAAGGGTAAAACAGGCGTGTATTGTTTTGTAGATATGGATGTGTTTAAACAGGTAACCCCTTGTACCTAGATCTTATACTAGTACAGAGATGCGACTGTTTTCTTACGAGTAACATGTCAAACTTTATAAAATGTACAACGATATATTGTTAATATGTACATATTCTAACATCCAATTAATTTTGCACAATACACTATTCCAGTTTAGCCTCTTAGTGCGTTCGCGTACCCCGTTTCGAAACAGAAAAAGTACGACCCACATAGGCTATTTGACTGTTCATTCAGTTACGATAATTCGCAACGGGTATACTTCCTATTTCGAAGTTTTTTATCGTACTGTCCCTCCCACTTTATATACAGTAGGTATACCTGATTCATTTTATATTTTGATTATTCAAGATCTATTCGAAAAAAATAAACAAAACTAAAACAGCTTCTCCATAATGCATAGCAAACAAATGCAAGTCATAGCATAATGGATCAGGCTACACACAGGATGACGTCGCACACTTAAACGAAATGTGTAATCTTCAGGAAAGCAGACTCGTATGTACATGTAAATATATACATATATATGTGTGGTACAAGCATTTACCCGTGCTGGCTTTGCTTGATTTACCGGGAATTAAGAGCATGTATTTCGAACGGATTAATGTTTAGAAGTATTTCATATGGATTCGATTAAACTTCGATTAAATGATGGGCTACTTATTTTTTTGTGGTAAGTATATAATACCTTTATGTTATAAATTATAAGCAAGAAGCGCTTGACATCGCTGTAAGCGCTGTTAATTACAGTACAGTGGGGTGGCTGCCAGGGGCTGTCAACCCCTAACAACAAAAGATGGCAGCGTTTGTATCGATTGCGTGCACTAAGCCGGGTTTAGCCGTTAACAATAAACACACGGATCACAAACTATTATCCCTTTTACTGCGCCAAAAATATTTTAATCTTTTTTTGTAGCAACACCGATCGGTCGTCACAGGGCTTGAAATTGAAAATTCAGAATTTTCATTAATTATGATATTTCAAAATCATAATTATAGTCATCATAATCATAGTCCGAAAAGGCCAAAAAGTCGACATAAAAAAGCATGTTTATAAGTGTAGGGTCTAGTTAGAGTAAGGTAGGTAATTTTTGTTGTTTTTTTTTTCTTCATCGGTATTAGAACCGGTTTCTAAACCTTACAATAGGCAGTCAATTGGGAGTCAAGTTTTTCGGCGACTCGCGCAAGTTTCTTTTCTTTTAATTTTTCTCCAATGTTTCAAAATTGAGGAGTTTGTTTTAAGCGATCAGCATTTCTAAATAATCGAAGCTCTACAAACTAGGCTAACAGTTAGTATACATAATTATGGTTATTTCATTTTCACTACCAAATTTGCACGAACGGGTTGTCCTTGCATGGCTGATCCCTCATATTTTATAAACTGCACAAAGTCACAGTCACAGCGATACACCCACCACTCAAACCAGTTTTGTCACCCCTCTTGTTAACTATTTAACTTTGACACGTGTGTCTATTTCCGAATGCAATTAAACATTGCGTAATTTAAGTTCTGGGAATGTAATCTAGAGCGAGTAGAATAAGTTAAACTGTAAATTAAAAACTGGTTTTAGTCAAACAAAGACGCAACTAAAAATCAGCACAACGATGCTAGTTATCTTTAAAACATACAAATGGTCCACCCATTGGGAATACCACAAACTGGCAGATCACCAGACATGCACTTGCACACGAAAGCTTCAAATTATTTAAGACCAGAGTTATAAGTGTTATAACCAATCACATGACTTCCATCTTGAACACGAGAGTTCATAGCCCGACCCATTAACTACCATGGTTTCTCAACCACAATTAAGCTCATCACGGTAAAAAAAATGGAAATTAGATAATACATATTGTCACTTCTTTGAAAAGTGCGTCCACACTTGTATCATTTGCTCGTATCCGATCACCGTGGCGTGGCATGACTGAGTATCGCGCTGCTTGGACGCTCACTGTCGGCGCAGCGATTACGCCGCGCTTGTCAGATCTAAGTGTGTGATACGCGTAGCAACATGGATTTCGAGCGATCGGATCGGCGCAACGTCCAAACGCGTGATCGTGACACGCGATCATGCCACGCGACGAAGATCTGATCGGGCAAATGATACAAATACGGACGCACCTTGGTACTAGCAATTTATTGGTGTTACGAAAATTGGGCTAGTGGGCAAAATGTATACTAATTAGAGCAGTTGTTAGTCAACGCTTGAATTTATAATAAATTAGGTCAAATTATTCGCTAAACGTACTCGCACGTCTAACCAAAATTCAAACCCAACGCATATAAATTAAATATTTTAAGTACTTACTTCATAGTGTTAATCTATGGCAAATTTACACTGCCGTATTTCGGCGCAAAGTTTTGCTAATTAATAAAAACTTTAGATTTAACGATTTAATAATGAAGACATATTTTTTCATAATAACTTCTTACTGAGAGAGTATTTGGATCAGCAAAATAGCCTCAGGAAGTATGTAATCTTTACTATTGTAAAGTTGTAAGAATAAAATGCCGGTACAATTAAGATATAAAAAACAGATTGTAACGAAATATTTGCAAGTCGCTGAATGCAAATATATATTTTTTGGATTTTTTGTATATTTCTATGTGTCGTTGCGGCTTCATCACGACAAATCGGCTCAACAGATTTCAATTATTTTTGGTACACGGGTAGCTAATCTCTAGATGGTTATAGGATACTTTTTACCCGACTACGCTGAAGAAAAAAAGAGGGTTATGATTTTTTTCTCCTCCGCGGACGAAGTTTGCCGAAGGTTGGAATTACATTTATTCGAAGTCTTAAAATACTTATTTATATTTAATTTTCTTATCAAAAGTGTACCTTCTGAGAAAGAGTTGTAAAGAGAAACACGGCGCTTTCAAAGCAATAGAAACTTCACTTCATAAAAACGCACCAGAGACGGGTCCTGAGAGGCTACTCTGAACTTCGAAATTAGAAGTCGTGTAGTGCCGTCCCTCTCGCTCACATTTTAAACTGTATTTGAGTGAGCGGGACGGCGCCATACGAACTTCGAATTTCGAGCTTCAGAGTAGCCCTTTTGAAGACTGCGACTGTGAATGGTAGCCTGCAAATAATCGGAGAAACCTTCATTTCTTCAAGAAAAAGTCAGCCAAATTTACTACACGCTTGCTTAAGGTATTTATGCCTATATATATTTGAGCTCACCCCACTGAAACGCACACTATTTATTTAAGTTCTTTGATTCGTTTCCATTATGGAAAAAAATCTACCGATAATTTATCAGCGGAAGTAAAATAACATCAATCGCGAGTTTGTCTTCGCTTTGTGCCATCAAACTGTCAAAGAAAATTAAGACCATTACTTACAGAGTTGTGAATGTTGTGATAGAACTACTTGAATTAACCTTGTTCTGGATTAAATATTGAAGAGGTACATCGGACTTTTCGTGTAAACTTGAGTACTTTGATCAACAACAACAAACTGATGATGGAGCCGGAAGGTAGGCACCGGCTCTCCGTAATAAAATAATGTATCCTAGCCGTGTTTGGGCTTGTTGAAATCATCCCGAGATGAAGTTTACAGAACGGTCCACTAAAAAGTAAAAATAAAAAATAACAAAAACATACAAATCATTACAAAAAATAAAGGCCGACTCCGAAAATACACTATAAAATAAAAATAAAATAATTAAGTTCCTTAAGTTTACTTTCAATTAACCTTTTTTCAACATAATCTAAACCTACAATATATATACAATTAATTTTATTTAGCAGTCGGTGCCACTCGTGTGCAAATAAATTATAAAGTGGAAGTTTATTTATGTATTTAATCTTTATTGCAGAAAAGAAAAACTTACCGAACAAAAGGCGGCCTTAATGCCATAGGGCATTCTCTACCATTCAACCTTAGCGCAAAACAGGTAAATTGTTGGTGTTGCAAATAATTTACAGACATCTATTACTATTATAAGATATTTTCAAAATATTGATTGTAACGGACTATTTGGAGGTAACTAAATCAATAAATATTTTAAATTAAGAATACATTTTGTAGTGATAAACGTGTTTATGCAGTAGGTTTGCGTTTTCATACTCCATGTGATTTTAGGTTAATCCACTGTTATATAGCGGCACATTAAAGTGTGTGTCATTGATGAGAATTAAACATCGATAGTTAATACACAGAAGTAATTGCAGGCGTAGTCGTAAATGTGTCTTGCTACCATAAAATCTGCCACTATGAATGCAGATTACGAGATCATTTACATAATTGCAGGCTTAAATCACTGTTATAAAACACACGTATGAGACAAAGGGTCAAAAGTGCGACAAACAATAACGATCGCAACAATACAGAATTACGAGGATCCGCCGATGAGCTGATTATCCAATTGCCAAGGTCGTGGGCCATGGATAATGCGGTGTAGGCGTCCACGGTCAGTATATAAAGCGGGCAGACGTAAACTGAAGCAGTACTGATCATGGCATCCCTGGAAATAGTGTTGTTGGTGGTGACTGCTGCTGCGTGGTGCGAGGGCGCGTCGATGGCGCCGAGCGACCGTGAGTTTAGTTGTATTGATCACACTATTCACATTTGAAGTTTTGGCTAAAGTGAAATAGGGTAGATGACATGTGTGTCATGTGTGACGTTACAGACTTTTAATGATGCGGCTGCCACGCCACGAGTGATTACCGCCCGCAATAATGTTAAGTAAAAAGATTGCAACTTTTTACTGATTTCGATTCAAATATGCGTTGTTTGAGCATAACGTTTCCCGTTAAAGTAAGGGATGTATGGTGAATAGACAATGAATCAATCAGGCCCACACTATGCCCGCGATCCCAAATCAAAACTTCTTTGTTATCAAGCGAGGGTCAAAGTACCTGCTTAGATCGATGCTCAGGCGCCGCTGTGGCAATAAATAAACCGGGAATTTCCACGTGAAATAGACGAGCTCTCGAAAAACTTTGTTCGAATTTCCTGCTAAGTTTGCAGGCGAGATGTAAAAAAATCATTTGCGGCCTTCTATTTCAGAGCAAACGATCACGGGATTACGACATTGTGTCTTCCTATATTTTATTTATAACGAGTCAAAAAGAGCGCGCATTTTGATTCTGCAAAACTGATGTGACAATAATTACGGGTGGAAAAGTCGATATGCGTGCTGTAGCGTGAAATTATACATGATTCCCCATATTTACATATAACAGATGTATGTGTGTGAGACGAGCCGAATGTTATACGTACTTGCGGATGAGCAAATATATGCTACTTTTTTTTGGTCTGCCATCTGTAAGACCTCCCAACATGGCGCGGCAGTAGCTTCTTTCTTTATTTGATAGACATGAAACGTATCTAACGTTAATACAGAGTTATTCCTAAGTCGTGAACAGAAGTATCATTTTTGGATGCTCTTTTATATGCTGATTCTAAATTAATATATCGGGTTCTAGTGGCAATTAAGTAAATAACATTCAACATTATATTTAACTGTTAAAAGGTTTGGTCACCCTACTTAGCTTGTAGTGCCCCGAGTTACCACACGTGTATGGTCACAAGTGTGGTAACTCGGGGCACGAATACTAAAGTAATATAACAAAATATTTTTGCGACAAAAATGTCATTGGACATTAATACAAATTATATATTCCCTCTACATTTTAAAATAAAAACAAACATCACATCACTTTAATATTCGTGCCCTGAGTCAGCACGTGAGGTAGTGACTTGTCATCATGTGGCAAGTGCTTTAAAAAAAAATGTAGGTGAGTATTATGATGAAATAGCAAGGAAATATATTTTTCACCGCAAAAAGACTCCTAGCCCTAATTTTTGGACTTAGAAATATATTTCTGCTCACGACTTACGAACGTCCTGTATATTTGTCTTTCCTACATATTGTTCTCTTAAAAGTGTATAAACTCGTAATCATGGTAAGTTAATATAAGATATTTTTCCTCGCACAAATCCTCGAGTGGAGGTATATTCCTTCCCGGCAAAGTAAAGCTCTTTATTTTTAACTCGTAAACCGGCGATTGTTCCACGTACAGCTCACACCGTGAAAAGGGTTGTTCTGCCCGCGGCGACCGGGGAACTCTTGAAAAAACCCCAAACGCCCCGCCGTGCGGGTCTAACGCGAAATAAATTGCCCTGCCGTGGACCCGGCAAGTTTTACGAGGCAAAACCTCGCCGTAATGCGAAATGTTGTTAAACATCAAGAAATACCGTGGGCCCCCTACCCTCAAATTCATTTCAAACAAACCCAAACAAACGCGCATAAAACCAGCGGCAATAAAAAAAGTGAAAGACGTTGAAAAATTGCAGGCGCAGAAAGCTAGTCCACACGGGAACCTGTTTACATGAGCCACGCTCCTGATGGTCATATAATTGGTCGCACTAATGTCGTCAATTCATTTTTTCTCTTGCCACCTAAAATGTAAAGTCGTCTTTGTAATGAAGCGCAGGCGCGTCCGGCTACGCATTCTCTTGTAATTATCGGTACAGAATAAAACGTAATTTGGAGCTCGCATAATAACATAGTATTGGTTTTGAGGCAGCCGGTGTTATCTGACGGAGAAAGTGCCTGTAGATTAGGATCCCGCTACAAGAAAACTTATCTCACAAGATACATAGATGGAACTAACGTCTAGTGACATTTGCAAAACTAATGAACAATGAAGAACGATAAAAATAATATCATTGCCTTTTGGAAGCGGCTGAAAACACATCTTCTATGCTCACATCAGGCAATTGTGCTGGCTTAGCTGATGAGTTAAAAAAAACATGAGAAATTACTGAGGAACGTGCCACAGTGGAGGTGGCAACCATAGCTGATTTTGGTCTTTATATGGGTCTAGATTCAGATCGGATATCTCATTTCCGGAATTAAAATTGTAGTGTATTTTTTTTCATACTTATAGTTTATAGTTAACACTATTCCCATTACGCAAACATTTATGTATCTAGATCAATGGATTATAGTTCCTTTGCTGTTCCGCGAACTTGTGTCTTGGTTAGATGTGACAATAAATTGTGCTCACATGCGCATATTTTCATGCAGTTTCCATAAAAAAATACGCATGCAAATACAACAAACCAACACCAAACAGTATAATCCTCGACACGTGTTTCGCCTCTCTACGAGGCATCATCAGGAGATGCAGGAGATGCTTATCAATTATTTATGTATCTTGTGAGGTAAGATTTCTTTCAGCGGGACGTGGAACTATTTGGACCGGAATGAGATCTGTGATAATTCTGTTTCCATTCCGCTGACACCTGACCTCTAAAAGCTGTTTTGGCACCTAGTTAATGCTCACGCGTCGGAATCGATTGTGCTGTTTAAAGTAACTGTATTATCCAATTGATTATATTTTAAGTGTCAGCTTCCTGTTCACATACATTTATACGTTGTTATAATTATGAACTAAACTGTAACAGCAGCAGCACTTTTAGATTTCTAGTTCACACACGGATTAATTTATGGTTTTGCATTAACTACATGACGGGTAAATACTTCCTTCTGCGTGTCTCATAATCATATACCTACATTAAATTAAAAGAGTTATGTTTTTAGAGTGTTTGTATGAATGTCTTAGATCAATGGTACCCTCTTCAGCTAAACAGCATGGTGGATTTTAACGTATGAAGTGTTCTTGGTCGTGGAAGTGACATATTTTTTTATATCTTGTAGCAGTTTCTTTTTTTAATTTAGCTTAATGGTATTGGTAAAATGAGTAGGTACAAAGCTTAAGTTTTCGACTATTCCGTACGGTGCTTTATTTGTAACAAATGTCACCGCTTTCCCCTCATATCTCGGTTTAACCCTATGATAAATATGATAATACATTGTGAATATGATAACATGTCAGATTTAGGCATCAGACATCACTGAGCAGATGGGATAGTAATTAAGTGTGAGAAGGGTCGGGAGGTGTTATTCAAAAATGTACGCCTAAAATATTATACCTGCTCTGAAAAAGACCATTTCATAAAAAAATAATTGCCTACGAGCTAGCTGATGATCACTTTGCCGATAAAGGGTATAAAAAATTAAATTACTGTTATCGTTTAAAATTATGTTGGGGTTGATTTATACTGGCTATAGTGACTATACAACAAAATTTAATAATTTTGGCTTTTTGTTTTGTTCTAATCGCCAGTCAAGTAAAAAAGTTACAAGTCGACTTTGAGTTAGATTAGCTGTTTCGTTTGTCGCATGCATACGTCCCTATCGCACTAAATTTGCTTCTCACTACTTGTGGAGAATTGTTTTTAAGAATATGTAGCAAAACTGGCCGAGCGACTCCTTGTCACGCATCTCTTTCTATCTAGCATACGGGAAAGAATCAAAAGATGTCACGTCGCATGACAAGTGAACATCGGCCAGTTTATTATAGTTCTTCGCCAGTAAGAATGAAAGCCTGGGCAGTTGTCCCATTCTTCATCATGATTTTCAAAAAATTCAAGACATAAAAATCATTTTTTCATTATTTACAATTAAAAGGATATACATTACCGAAATCCTAAAAACCAGCTAAAATTATCCCAAATAGTTTCATTCAATGACTAAACTTAAAATCAATCAGACTCGTTTGAAATGAACCTCAAACTCTGAACAATTTCAAACCAACCTAACTAGTTAAACATGTAGTGGCTTTTACCTCCTCTATATTCATAAAGGTAGCCCGACTTTGACTGACACTCGCTGACACTAATTACTACTAGACCCCTTTAGTGCTTAGTTAACTCGGCTTAACCACCAGGGATTGTGGCTTCGGGAGATTAGCTAAACTACGGCATAGGTCACGGTTGTGCTTACAAATGAAACAATATTTGCATATTATATACCTCTTTACTACAAGATTGCTATTAAATTAATTAAATTAGTCTTCTCAACAATACAAAAATTCATGATAGTCCATTTCGATTTTGAATAACACGGTTCACTTTACACCAACAAGTGCTTCTTTTCAGCAAAGCGCGACGCGAGGTTTCATGTTGCTGTATGTAATGTTTGATTTTTATTTATATCTCAATATATATTTTTTTAGCCCTCTACTGCATCTACAATTTTCATCATCACAAAAGACTATGTAGATGTGGCCACTTCACTTTTCATGTTGTTATTGTGTTAAAAACATAAAAAGTGAAACAAACTGCGGACCAATAAAATTGAACAAGGTTACAAGTATTGGATATACAAACATTAATTTAAGCCTATTTGTTAACTAAACGACAGTCCGACATTGCAATCTCAGCTAAAATCTTGATAGCTTATCGCCCCAATACAAGTTTCGCCTCATTGATATTCCACAAGCGTGACCATTTAAATATGACCATTCATTTCTCAGAGTAAATACGTATTCTGGGGCCAGATAATTGCAATCCATTTTCATTAAGGGTCATTTAAGTCTGATTCAGGCCAATTTGTGTCAAGCTAAAATTCCAAAATCGGTGCGGTAAACCCCGTTTAGAACTCCGAGTAGTAAGATATTGTACCTATTGTACCTACTCCACAGAATATCGATTTCGGAACATAAATAAGTTCATCGAGAGGATTTTACATGCGCTCAATGCGGAATTCAATACTAAACTGTTACTCGTATTTAGTCACTCTCTAAAGTAAATCAATAGAATAAGGGAACTTTGTCAGTCTCTCTCACATGCATACAGACACCAGCACGTTTGCAAAAGTATGCCCTTACATGCGCAGAGGAGATTCTAATTCTAACATGCGTATTTGCAGAGCCCGAGTCTGCGTAAACTAATTTAAATTAATGTAGTAATTGCAGTAGTGATCCACCTAGTCTAGATAATTGAAGATGCTTGACAGAGGCTTTAAAGTCTAAGTGCTTTAGGGTCACAAACTGCCTAATTCAGGCTCGGATTTCAGAGGAAATCAGTTGGGTATATTGCGGTGAATCCGAAAGGTCCGACTGAGGGAATATAGGCATTGTAAAGATAATTTTTCACAAATTCAGGGCATTAACTTTAGGACCTCGAGCTTGGACGGGGACCGAATAATTGAATATTGCGGTGTTTCAAAACAATTTGGAGTAACGGTTGACACTTTGGTTTATTGGATTGGTTTTAGGGTCTTGTAATTTTGTCTAATCAAGCGACGAACGTCGCAGATACAGACAGGCTACGTTTAATGTTTCTGGGTATTGTTAAAATTGAAAACTATCCAACGATTGACTTGGCCAGTACCTGATGGCAATCGACCACACGGTTTCGTTGAGTAACATTATATTCCGTTCCGCAGTTAAACCCGTGAGGCCTACTCCATCCTGGCTCGTATTAGCAGTTTTCTAACTCCATAGCGTAACATAACCGAGATCAGTTATCACGGTGAAGTCATTTTTGCCTACAACGAAATACCTTGGTTTTGGCAAATATACTACATTACTTTTTTATAAACTACTAGACAAGCGTACGGCGTGCCTGATGTTAAACAGTCACAGTAGCCAATGGACGCTTGCAATGCCAGCGGCATTAATGTGCGTGTTGCCGACCCTTGAACAACTTTACTTAATCAGCTTTGAGATAAGAGAGTGATAGGTACTGTTGAGGTTAAAACGACATAATCTAGTCTAATTTTGTACGTGACTCTATCTATAATAAAACCAAACTCCTTAATAGAGAAAATAAATTTTGTTACCAATTATAAAATAATACTCAAAGTACACTGAAGTGGCTGCAAATCCGTTTCATCGTGTAATATTACTTCAAAGATGGAAAATCTCATTAGTTCAAACAAATTAAACAGACATATTAGATGGCCACTTAAGGTAGCGCCTAAAAATTCAGGGGCCCAAACAATTATCTAACAAACTCCTCGAAAGGGACGCCTATCCGGCCAAAATCAAATATCTTCACACGCCAACAATTTTAATACCACCTACAGCTATAAATTTTACAAAATTTAATCCTTTTATCGTACCCGTGCCTTTTGTTGGGTTCAAACCGAATAGGTTTAGGATTAGAACCCGAAAGGGCTGTGTTTTGGAGATTTTCTCTACTGCCGAAGCTTAGCGAAGGGCTTTTCCAGGGCACACAATGCCACGTTCTATTCTGAACATTGTACTAAATGACGCATGTTACAGAAAGAGTTTTTGTAACCATTTTGCGTCGCAGCCGCAGACGGTTTGGGCTCCATGCGATTATACCTATGCAGTGGTATGTACGAGTAGCATGCGAAACCATGGCACGGCGCTATGTGGCATAATGTCGTTGGCATATTCGAGGTTTAATCCGAGCAGAATGACGCTGAGCCACTGAACATGTAATTGTGTTTGTAGCGTTCCGTCAATACGTTACGCCGGCGCGGGAATGGGGAAATTAAATTAATTTTGAACATAACAATGATACAGCGAGATTTATTGATATTAGTTTAGCACATTTCCCTTGAACACATAATGTGTTTATACAGCCGTAATAATCTAAAATGTATACTTAAGTAATTTCTTGTCTAGTGTTTCTCTAATAGCTCTAGTTTCTTTGTTTTTAAGCAGAATGATATGAATTAAGATTATAAGATTACCACCAGTTTTTTTAGTACCTATTTCGCTTTTCTTTTGTTCTTTGTAATAAATAACTTTCTCGTTTCACTTGTTCATGCCCATGCCAACCGCGAAGAACTGTAAGCCTCAGTTTTAAAGTTTTTTCACTTTAAGCTTTACTTTTCGTTGGCAAAAGTTTTGGCTGCAAATAAAGTAGCCGCGGCGTTTAAAGGAAATTCAAACTTTAATACAAAATAGATTCCAGAACTCATTTAGGAAATAACTTTTACTTATAATATGAAGAATATTTTATGATGAATTTTACGTCTATTTTACGTTTCTAATCTCATCCAACGGTTTCCTGCGATCTTGACCTGATAGACCATGTGGCTTACTATGAGCTCCCCAAGCTGGTGTAATTCAATAAGGGGTCTCGCCACTCGACAATCTTTTTACCCCAGTGGCCATCGGTTGTACGAACCTGAGGATCTCTCTCCCTCCCATTTCTCTTCTCTCTCTCCCGCATCCTTAAACTGAGTCTGAGTTTTCCCGGGAACTGAGCTCGCCCGAACGTTGTAGACTTGTGGAGCTGGAGAGTGAAGGCCTTTGATGACGTTAGAAGAAAAGGAGGAGTGACGTATAGTATAGACCATCTATGTATGTACAGAGTTTGAACACATCATCCCGGTTACACGAAATGAACTGCTTTACTCTCAATAGTCTACCATGTTCGCTGACCACTATATCACAGCGGCACAGTAAAATAAATCCAATTTAGCTCGCTTTACGCCAATCCGGAGTGTCGGTCGTGTGATTTCGGTAAGTACGGCGTGAACCGGACCGATACATCCAAATTAGCTGCGGCAATAGACCGATCGGTGGACAAAGCCAGTGTAATTAGCGACCAGCGTTGTTGCACAATAACGCGATATATACTAGCGGTCCTCGCAGCTTTTTGGGTAACTAATGCCATTTGCCTGTTGCCCATGCTTAGACACGGGATATAGGTCGGGATATAGCACCTGTATACAGGGTGACTGGAAATTCGCCGTATTCCTTCAAAGGGGTTATTCTATGGTTCATTTGCAATGATTTAAGTCCAGTCAACTAGGGGTCAAAACTCATTGGTTTTCAAGTTATTGGAGTTTTTAGATTTTTTTGGAAAATACCCGCCTATCGACCTACAAGTGGTATTTTTATACAAACTACTTCAATTTGGATTAAAAAAAAAACATTTTCTTTTAGCCAATGAGTTGCTAATTACGATAAATAACAAAAACATGCAAAATAATGCAAAATTTTACAGGAAAAAAAGAATTTGAAGTTACCAGTACTTGATTTTATTTCCAAATTTTGTAACATTTTGACACATAACTTTAAAAAAAAGTAGGACACTTGACGTACAAATTACAGAAATAAGTTTCTAAGTTCATAAGCTTTCTAAAAAGGTAAAATAGTTGACATTTTTAGCTCAATTCTTAAAATTATTAATGATAATAGCAGAGCAGGCTGAGGACTTGACTTGATGAGTAAGGTAAGATAAGGAGAAACTGGGGAAAGAACAAAAATAAAAATAATAATAATAATTTAATTTTAAAAAGGAAAACCAGTTTGTAATTACAAATTTTGCTCGAACTGCCTGCCTTGGTTTCGTATGCAAGCACGAAGCCTTTTTCGTACTTCAGTGATTGTAACTCGCGTTGAAAGCTCTTCTTTAATTTTTTGTGCAGCTGCCAAAATTTTTTGACGTAACTCTTCTACGTTACGTATCGGTCGGTCGTAGACCAACGCCTTCATGTGACCCCAGATGTAGAAATCACACGGAGTTAAATCTGGACTCCTGGCTGGCCAAGGGATTGGTCCTCCTCGACCAATCCATCTTCTTGGGTAGTTTCGATCCAGCCACTGTCGCACACCCCCGTAATAATGAGCAGGGCAGCCATCGTGTTGGTAAACCATATTCTGTCTCGTCGCAAGTGGCACATCTTCCAGTAGCATGGGTACTTCATCTCTCAAAAAATTTTCATACGCGATGCCGGTTAATCTCGCGGGCAGAAAGAAGGGTCCGATCAAATGATTGTGCACAATGCCCATCCACACGTTTAAAGAAAATCTTTGTTGATGAGCTCCTTCGCTTGATTTCCTTGGGTTTTGACCTTTAGGAGCCCAAAAATGCAGATTGTGGTAGTTTGTTATCCCATCGCGGTCGAAATTGGATTCATCTGTCCACAAGATTCTTCTCAGGTACTCGGGATCTTCGATATCAGCATTGATTACAAATCTGCAGAAATCCATCCTTCTTGCAGGGTCTCCCTCTTCAATTGCGTGTACTGGAGTGTAATGATATGGATACTGCCGAGCTGAGTGGAGGGTAAACCATACCTTCCACTGAGACAGACCGAGCTGGTTAGCTACGATTCTCGTCGAGGTAGTGCCGTCTGCCCGGAAAATCTGGAGGATTTGTTCTTCTTCAGCAGGATCGTAATGTCGAGGTCTTCCGGCATCGGCTTGGCGGCGTTTAACAGTTCCATTTTCCCGAATAAGACGGTACGTTGTACCAAACACGCTTACGTGTGGTAAACGGCGGTTAGGGAAACGACGTTGGTACTCTCTTCTAGCTGCAGCGGCATCACCGTCACAGAGCCCGTAACAATAAAAGATATCTGCGTATTCCGCAAATTGGTAAGCAGCCATTTGAGAAAGAAACTTAATTATCAGTCGTCCGGATTGGAATAACTGATTACTTACACATGAAGATTATTTAAACCTCGGTTAGTCCTAACCCCACCCCATAGAAATTACCGCCAGCCCATAAAAAATTGATAAGATAAGGCAAATAAAGCCCACGCAGAAACAAATTTAAAGTGATTAACAAACTAATTAACCTGATGACCCTTAATTAGTTTGTTTGTGTCGCCGAACCGATTAAGGGCCAAGTACGCTAAGTCAAGACCGGCTCTGCTATTATTAATAATAATTTTAAGAATTGAGCTAAAAATGTCAACCATTGTACCTTTTTAGAAAGCTTATGAACTTAGAAACTTATTTCTGTAATTTGTACGTCAAGTGTCCTACCTTTTTTTAAAGTTATGTGTTAAAATGTTACAAAATTTGGAAATAAAATCAAGTACTGGTGACTTCAAATTCTTTTTTTTCTGTAAAATTTTGCATTTTTTGCATGTTTTTGTTATTTATCGTAATTAGCAACTCATTGGCTAAAAGAAAATGTTTTTTTTTAAATCCAAATTGAAGTAGTTTGTATAAAAATACCACTTGTAGGTCGATAGGCGGGTATTTTCCAAAAAAATCTAAAAACTCCAATAACTTGAAAACCAATGAGTTTTGACCCCTAGTTGACTGGACTTAAATCATTGCAAATGAACCATAGAATAACCCCTTTGAAGGAATACGGCGAATTTCCAGTCACCCTGTATAGGTTGCCCACTTTTGAGTACCCCTAATCGCTTCTTGGAGAGCCATACAAAATAGCGTAACGAGAATACCCCAAGAAAGAGCTCAAACCTAGATTTTTGAAAAGAATGAACGTGAGGTCCATCTATTGTTGGAATGACAACCCGCCGCATGAAGCCATACGGCAATTTTTTTTCATGTTATAGGGGGCAAACGAGCAGTCGGATCGCCTGTTGGTATAAGCAGAGTGTATAAGCGATCACCTTTGCCCATGTGATCCCTCACATGGGCAAAGGTGATGCTTATCAGAAAAATAAGTCCTTTATTTTCAGAAATATCAATAGTAAATTGACATTATGCTTCCTCAATCAGGACGCTTTTCCATTGCACCGTGGTGAAATCGCAGGTCTATCCATCGCTTCTACATGCCGTTTTACGAAATGGTAACCGATAAGCCAACCAGAAATTGACAATATTTCATATTTTTAAATGATACTTTTTATTGTAGAACTCGAAAGAAGGCAAAATTTTAAGATACACGTATTTTTTTATATTTGCGGAAATGTTATTTTTTAATGTAAAAATCCATGAATATTATTAGTTTGATGACAAAGGGTGTATGTAACAAACGTCTAACCACAGACTAATAAGAGATACTACGTATCAGACTGCCAACTCAGAAACAAATATTATTTGCACTAGGCAACTATATTTAATCTGTACGATTAGTGTTGACTGACGTTCATTTTTTTTCTATTCGAAATTGCAATATGGCAAGGGATCGTAATGTATTCAGCCAAAGTGGTCTAGGTTCATTGAATGAGGTCTAATATTTAGAATGAATAGTTCCCGGCACGTAAATTTGAACACGTAACTTCAGTAATTGTATTTACGTGATCAAATTATATGCTGAGAATTGTACCTCAGTGGCAAAAAAATAAAACACACATTATTTGTTAAACGATTTATTTTTCAATTTCTTTTTAAATTTGTCGTAAGCTATCTTCTGTCCCCTTTAATATTTTGTTGGTTGTGTTGTACCAATTCATAATTGTAAATCGGACAGTCAGAGCAATGAAATGACTGAGATTAGTTTTGTGCTCGGCGCAGTCAAATAAACAAAATGAATTCTTGCACATAATGCTTGCTAGTTCTGCGGGCTATAATTTTGCAAGATCATCACGATTTAAACACTTCAACCACTAAATATTTTCTCAGAGCACGGGAAATGGTGTAAAATAGCGTCCTTTCGCAAAGTTCTACAAACACAGCACTGTTAAAACATTTTGCAAAAAGCAAGACAGGATAAACACAACGACATCACTCGATAACACATTACTGTGACAGTGAAAGAATGAATTTCGATAAATAATATATAGATGACAAGACGAGTGTATTGACAACCCAACAGCTAATCACAGCAGAGAAAAACGTCAGTCAAGATTAAAAACAACATGGCGCTAACCTACGCGTTTTGTTATACGAAGATTACCAGCTGTGCGTCTAACTATGAGCAAAATGACGTCACAGCTCTGTTTCACATACTTAAAAAAACGTTCGAAATAACAAAATGTAATGCAAACTTTGTCATTTTAGTGCACTCAAACAGTTTTACAATGACGGCAGTTGTCACGGTGTCAAGATAAAAACGTCAAAACTTGAAAACGATACGCAGTGGTGTTATAAATTCAATAATTATGTAGAAAATGCCACGCATAAGATATTGTTTGAAGAAAACTTGTATGAACAATACTCGTATATCGCCTATTCTCTTATATCTATTTGTGCAGATAGGTACTTGGTACATTTTGATGGGCGTTATACGGCATTTAACAAAAAATATATCATTAGGACGCTTCATTTCTACATAGCCCATAGCATTTGCAACATAAGACGTCCGCGAAGACTGTGAACTTGTGGCACCTCTGATGAGAGAAGAAATTATACTTATCCGAGCTTTGCTTAAACTCCATCATCAACATACATAATCTCCTTTTGAGGCAAATTATTAGTGTTGTTAGCTCGCACAAATCCCTCCGCGTTTCGCATGTCCTAATAGCCGTAGCTAGCTAAGGTCTTAATAGCCGAGTCGTAGAAAATTAAAGGAACCGAGCAGTATATGAGTCAAATCAAAGTTGAGAAGTCGTTGCCCAACGGCTTGCGAGTCATCATTATATAGAGAGCAGGTGTCCGGCGGTCCCGTGGCAATGTCGAGTCGTTGAAATGCTCGAAATCAAAGGCAGGAAACATACTAAAAGTACAAGACGATATTCGAGTGAAATTAACTGTCAATAGTGTCATGCGTCGAAAGATATCAAAAGGATAACCGGAAGAAGACTATTTTTATACTGGCAATATTGGATCAGCTGTGTGACGTCAGTTTCCGTTTTAGCTATTTTGGTAATAGGCAAAAGTATTGTAAAAAAAATGTACAAAAATATTTTTTGTGTTCTAGAGGCGTTTTTCTCCAAATGGTTTTCGATTTAGGGAAATCGAAAAAAATTAAATGTTGTCAATTAAGTATGTGAATTTCAGAAAGCTTCGTTACATTTTATACCCATTTAACGTTTGACGTTTGGCTTATCTACCTCGCCTTAACATGTTTGTTTATTATTAATTGTTGATAATCTGTCTACAATACTTATTCCGCCTTATTATCACAACATAACAAAACGGGGCTAAATCGCGTATAAATATGATTTATTTAATTACCTTTCGTTGGTAATTCTTCGACGTTTTGTTGTTGTTTTAATGAGTGAGGATAGTGTAAGTTTAAATAATATTAAACCCGTTTCCTGCATAGGTTCGTGCATCCACGAAAAAACTATTACTAATCGATCGATCAACCAAAGAGATGATGCGCATAACGATACTTCCACGGCAAAATGTAACTATACATAGAGGATGTCTTTAAAGTAACTTAGAGCATAGTGGTCAAAGACAGAGAGGGAGAGAGAGTTATGGAGACCCACTTCTGAGCATAACAATTTTGTACAACATGACGCAACTTCATATTTAAATCTACCGTCACGCACGAACTTGGTCCAAGTCTTAATATTTATCACCATATGTGATATTTAACGTACGAAATATTCCAGAAAGACGTAAACTTTCCGATAAATGATATTTAATTTGTTTGTCGAGCACAGCATTGGTTTATTTATGTACGTCGATTATTAAATGCGTTAAGGATGTACCTACACTTCCTGTGGTCAATGTCAAACATAATAAAAAACAGCGGTTTTGTGCTTATGCCTATAGTATCGTATATACGAGGGGCGTTCAATATTTCCTCGGTATGGGTAAGATTCAGTATTTTATTATAATAATGTTTGATGATGGGTCATATGATGTCGCTATTCATTAATAAAATAATGAAATGAAAGAGTTCATTCATTTGTTTTTATGTAATAGCTAATCAAAGACGGCATTATAAAATGTGTAACGACGTCAGTAAAATAGGAGCCTGTTTTGATTATTGTATAGGAAGAAGTGAGCAAAGTCTTGGTACAGTAATCAAGAAAATTGTTTGTGAAAATGAAAATTTGACTTATTGTGATAACTCAAAACAAATAAAACTCATGCAATTACATTGTTACGTGATACTACATAATGCTAGTACAACTAAAAGAGATGGTAAAAAAAATGAAGAAAACAAATAGGTACATCCATTGTATGACCTTTCTTTAGACTATACTTCAGATTACCATGTCTGCTGCTCAGGGCCGCAACTTCAAATTATTAATCCGCTGGACTAATATGTCCTTATACTTTCTGAAACTGAAAAGTCCCTAACAAAATCAGTGCACCACCGATGAAGCAAAAAATACGGCAAATTTCGCCCATAAAATGTTTTTTTTTTTATATTTTCATATATTATGTACGCATAGAAAGAGCTTCACTTTTTTGTACAAATACCGAAAATATATTTAACGCCCCTCGTATTATATGTATATTCGGTAAGCGCGAGCCGAATCGATTTATAAAAGTTACGGCATTTAAAATGTCTCAGTTATCACGTTTCTTGGTTCCATTGCCCGACTCAACAACATATCAGTAGTTTCAGTACTTTGAGATGCTTGCAGAATCTTATTAAACACAGTTCGATCTACGATATTCAACATTTTAATTTAGTTGATACCATACGGAAAAGCCAAAAGGTCTACATGACGGAATACATTCGCACTAGCGATGATTATTCCGTGCTCGAAATCCATTTAATTTTACGATTCAACTTGTTTTTCTGCTCACGTCTAAATGTAATCCAATATCTGCCGATAGTCGCCCGCCATCTCGTAATCAAATGTTTTAGACAATCCCTTAGGTGAATGTATTAATTAAAAATCCATTTACAAATGGCGGACCGGAGAGCTCCCCCACTGTAAAACATCCTGATGAATATTTTAGTTGCAGGATTTATACGGTTTGAAGAACTGTTTACATTAGCTCTGTTTCAGAAGAATTATGGACGCCGCTGTATACTTTACTCGAAGTACATGTAATATTCTTTTAAAATTTGTACATTAATGCAAAGAAGTCTAATTCCTTTGGGAAATCAGTCCCAGAGTGAAGAAAGGTGAAATTTGCAAGCTTTAATCTCATTCACGTTTGATACCATTCTTAAAGACTAAATATCCATCAGACTATAAAAGTCACGACTTTAACAAGTAAATAAAAGTCTCCGAAATTGCGTCCAAGTCCGGTCTTTTAACCTGTCTGCGACTCATAAAAGCGGATCCCCGCCTCTAAAACAGATCATTTTTTACGCAAACTCTTATTTATTTGCCCAACAATGCGCCCGTAATCTGCGCATAAGAGTACTGGCTCTGTTATTGTTTGCACAGAGTATAAAAATGTATTATATTGTCCAATAATATGTATTCAAGCAGGGCATACATTTTCTGGATTTCATTTTGGACAGTGGCGAACAAGCACGTGACTGGAATGAGCGTTAATTACGTTTCCAGGTTGTTTTTTCCAGCGATGAAAGCCCGACCCCCGGTTTCGTATGAAAGAGACAATATTTCTGATTAATGGCAACATTCCCCGTGATTTATCGTAACGATTATGTTGCGTGTTACGCAATTTGCAACCCTTGTTCAACAGTAGTTTGATTTAAGTAAATTGTAGCAGCAAGCGTTCGCAATGCTTTGAATGATCAAATTAAACTTCTTATTTGAGTATTTAGCGTAAGTTTTACTCAAGACTTTTCAGATAGTGAACAAGATATTTTCTCACTAATATCTCGTAGTCACATAGCTATAGTGTTAGTTCTTGAGCTGCTATAGAGGGAAGTGATAGAAATTTAATAAAATGAGCAATGGGCAAAAAGTAGGATGACAAATGAATCGCGGGCTGGTCGGCACGTGTGAAGGACGTCCATTAGTTCCGATCAGCGGGCTTTTGTGAGGACCGAATGGCCTTAATGACCTAAGTTGTCAGTAAGTATAATTTGACTTTTGAAAAATTGTAATAACGACTCGTAATCAATTCGCTATGCCGCGATTCTTCGGTAGCATTACGTCAAATGGTGTCACTTTTAATATTATTATAAAAATAAGTCAACCGATCACCTCCAGGCACTCCTGCTCATCAGATCGTAGGTTAAGTGCATCTGTACACAATGTAACTATCCATCAAGTGATAACTTACCTCTGATGAATATAGCTCGCTAAGTTTACGTGACAGTGGGCAAAGCACAATGCTAATAGAAGATGGTTGATGACGCCGATGACCACACACTGAAATACTCCACATACGAAGAACCTTCTTCAAATCGACTGTTGGATGACCTGATAAAAGTCGAAGGAGTGCGGGTGGCAGGACTGGTCATGGTTGCGTGGCTAATGATGAAATTATGCGAAGTTATGAATTTTATGATGCTGAGTTAGAAATAAGCAGCTTTATCTATCTATGTCCACAAACACAACGTAATCACAGGACAAAGACAAGAAAAAAGCAAAGCATTCGCTCCCAATTCACCGTCAAACCATCTCAATCGATGCATCAAAGGCTCCCAGATCGTTTGAGCATAATTATTTGGCAGAAGTTCCGCTATTACGGGCCATTGCCGGAAGTGAAGCAATAAAACCGACAGCCAGTGAATTATGCCGTCCTAAGCTCGACCACGCCACACAGGCCTCGGCAAGCAGTTAACGGCGGCTGAGATGAACGGCGGTTAGGGAAACGACGTTGGTACTCTCTTCTAGCTGCAGCGGCATCACCGTCACAGAGCCCGTAACAATAAAAGATATCTGCGTATTCCGCAAATTGGTAAGCAGCCATTTGAGAAAGAAACTTAATTATCAGTCGTCCGGATTGGAATAACTGATTACTTACACATGAAGATTATTTAAACCTCGGTTAGTCCTAACCCCACCCCATAGAAATTACCGCCAGCCCATAAAAAATTGATAAGATAAGGCAAATAAAGCCCACGCAGAAACAAATTTAAAGTGATTAACAAACTAATTAACCTGATGACCCTTAATTAGTTTGTTTGTGTCGCCGAACCGATTAAGGGCCAAGTACGCTAAGTCAAGACCGGCTCTGCTATTATTAATAATAATTTTAAGAATTGAGCTAAAAATGTCAACCATTGTACCTTTTTAGAAAGCTTATGAACTTAGAAACTTATTTCTGTAATTTGTACGTCAAGTGTCCTACCTTTTTTTAAAGTTATGTGTTAAAATGTTACAAAATTTGGAAATAAAATCAAGTACTGGTGACTTCAAATTCTTTTTTTTCTGTAAAATTTTGCATTTTTTGCATGTTTTTGTTATTTATCGTAATTAGCAACTCATTGGCTAAAAGAAAATGTTTTTTTTTAAATCCAAATTGAAGTAGTTTGTATAAAAATACCACTTGTAGGTCGATAGGCGGGTATTTTCCAAAAAAATCTAAAAACTCCAATAACTTGAAAACCAATGAGTTTTGACCCCTAGTTGACTGGACTTAAATCATTGCAAATGAACCATAGAATAACCCCTTTGAAGGAATACGGCGAATTTCCAGTCACCCTGTATAGGTTGCCCACTTTTGAGTACCCCTAATCGCTTCTTGGAGAGCCATACAAAATAGCGTAACGAGAATACCCCAAGAAAGAGCTCAAACCTAGATTTTTGAAAAGAATGAACGTGAGGTCCATCTATTGTTGGAATGACAACCCGCCGCATGAAGCCATACGGCAATTTTTTTTCATGTTATAGGGGGCAAACGAGCAGTCGGATCGCCTGTTGGTATAAGCAGAGTGTATAAGCGATCACCTTTGCCCATGTGATCCCTCACATGGGCAAAGGTGATGCTTATCAGAAAAATAAGTCCTTTATTTTCAGAAATATCAATAGTAAATTGACATTATGCTTCCTCAATCAGGACGCTTTTCCATTGCACCGTGGTGAAATCGCAGGTCTATCCATCGCTTCTACATGCCGTTTTACGAAATGGTAACCGATAAGCCAACCAGAAATTGACAATATTTCATATTTTTAAATGATACTTTTTATTGTAGAACTCGAAAGAAGGCAAAATTTTAAGATACACGTATTTTTTTATATTTGCGGAAATGTTATTTTTTAATGTAAAAATCCATGAATATTATTAGTTTGATGACAAAGGGTGTATGTAACAAACGTCTAACCACAGACTAATAAGAGATACTACGTATCAGACTGCCAACTCAGAAACAAATATTATTTGCACTAGGCAACTATATTTAATCTGTACGATTAGTGTTGACTGACGTTCATTTTTTTTCTATTCGAAATTGCAATATGGCAAGGGATCGTAATGTATTCAGCCAAAGTGGTCTAGGTTCATTGAATGAGGTCTAATATTTAGAATGAATAGTTCCCGGCACGTAAATTTGAACACGTAACTTCAGTAATTGTATTTACGTGATCAAATTATATGCTGAGAATTGTACCTCAGTGGCAAAAAAATAAAACACACATTATTTGTTAAACGATTTATTTTTCAATTTCTTTTTAAATTTGTCGTAAGCTATCTTCTGTCCCCTTTAATATTTTGTTGGTTGTGTTGTACCAATTCATAATTGTAAATCGGACAGTCAGAGCAATGAAATGACTGAGATTAGTTTTGTGCTCGGCGCAGTCAAATAAACAAAATGAATTCTTGCACATAATGCTTGCTAGTTCTGCGGGCTATAATTTTGCAAGATCATCACGATTTAAACACTTCAACCACTAAATATTTTCTCAGAGCACGGGAAATGGTGTAAAATAGCGTCCTTTCGCAAAGTTCTACAAACACAGCACTGTTAAAACATTTTGCAAAAAGCAAGACAGGATAAACACAACGACATCACTCGATAACACATTACTGTGACAGTGAAAGAATGAATTTCGATAAATAATATATAGATGACAAGACGAGTGTATTGACAACCCAACAGCTAATCACAGCAGAGAAAAACGTCAGTCAAGATTAAAAACAACATGGCGCTAACCTACGCGTTTTGTTATACGAAGATTACCAGCTGTGCGTCTAACTATGAGCAAAATGACGTCACAGCTCTGTTTCACATACTTAAAAAAACGTTCGAAATAACAAAATGTAATGCAAACTTTGTCATTTTAGTGCACTCAAACAGTTTTACAATGACGGCAGTTGTCACGGTGTCAAGATAAAAACGTCAAAACTTGAAAACGATACGCAGTGGTGTTATAAATTCAATAATTATGTAGAAAATGCCACGCATAAGATATTGTTTGAAGAAAACTTGTATGAACAATACTCGTATATCGCCTATTCTCTTATATCTATTTGTGCAGATAGGTACTTGGTACATTTTGATGGGCGTTATACGGCATTTAACAAAAAATATATCATTAGGACGCTTCATTTCTACATAGCCCATAGCATTTGCAACATAAGACGTCCGCGAAGACTGTGAACTTGTGGCACCTCTGATGAGAGAAGAAATTATACTTATCCGAGCTTTGCTTAAACTCCATCATCAACATACATAATCTCCTTTTGAGGCAAATTATTAGTGTTGTTAGCTCGCACAAATCCCTCCGCGTTTCGCATGTCCTAATAGCCGTAGCTAGCTAAGGTCTTAATAGCCGAGTCGTAGAAAATTAAAGGAACCGAGCAGTATATGAGTCAAATCAAAGTTGAGAAGTCGTTGCCCAACGGCTTGCGAGTCATCATTATATAGAGAGCAGGTGTCCGGCGGTCCCGTGGCAATGTCGAGTCGTTGAAATGCTCGAAATCAAAGGCAGGAAACATACTAAAAGTACAAGACGATATTCGAGTGAAATTAACTGTCAATAGTGTCATGCGTCGAAAGATATCAAAAGGATAACCGGAAGAAGACTATTTTTATACTGGCAATATTGGATCAGCTGTGTGACGTCAGTTTCCGTTTTAGCTATTTTGGTAATAGGCAAAAGTATTGTAAAAAAAATGTACAAAAATATTTTTTGTGTTCTAGAGGCGTTTTTCTCCAAATGGTTTTCGATTTAGGGAAATCGAAAAAAATTAAATGTTGTCAATTAAGTATGTGAATTTCAGAAAGCTTCGTTACATTTTATACCCATTTAACGTTTGACGTTTGGCTTATCTACCTCGCCTTAACATGTTTGTTTATTATTAATTGTTGATAATCTGTCTACAATACTTATTCCGCCTTATTATCACAACATAACAAAACGGGGCTAAATCGCGTATAAATATGATTTATTTAATTACCTTTCGTTGGTAATTCTTCGACGTTTTGTTGTTGTTTTAATGAGTGAGGATAGTGTAAGTTTAAATAATATTAAACCCGTTTCCTGCATAGGTTCGTGCATCCACGAAAAAACTATTACTAATCGATCGATCAACCAAAGAGATGATGCGCATAACGATACTTCCACGGCAAAATGTAACTATACATAGAGGATGTCTTTAAAGTAACTTAGAGCATAGTGGTCAAAGACAGAGAGGGAGAGAGAGTTATGGAGACCCACTTCTGAGCATAACAATTTTGTACAACATGACGCAACTTCATATTTAAATCTACCGTCACGCACGAACTTGGTCCAAGTCTTAATATTTATCACCATATGTGATATTTAACGTACGAAATATTCCAGAAAGACGTAAACTTTCCGATAAATGATATTTAATTTGTTTGTCGAGCACAGCATTGGTTTATTTATGTACGTCGATTATTAAATGCGTTAAGGATGTACCTACACTTCCTGTGGTCAATGTCAAACATAATAAAAAACAGCGGTTTTGTGCTTATGCCTATAGTATCGTATATACGAGGGGCGTTCAATATTTCCTCGGTATGGGTAAGATTCAGTATTTTATTATAATAATGTTTGATGATGGGTCATATGATGTCGCTATTCATTAATAAAATAATGAAATGAAAGAGTTCATTCATTTGTTTTTATGTAATAGCTAATCAAAGACGGCATTATAAAATGTGTAACGACGTCAGTAAAATAGGAGCCTGTTTTGATTATTGTATAGGAAGAAGTGAGCAAAGTCTTGGTACAGTAATCAAGAAAATTGTTTGTGAAAATGAAAATTTGACTTATTGTGATAACTCAAAACAAATAAAACTCATGCAATTACATTGTTACGTGATACTACATAATGCTAGTACAACTAAAAGAGATGGTAAAAAAAATGAAGAAAACAAATAGGTACATCCATTGTATGACCTTTCTTTAGACTATACTTCAGATTACCATGTCTGCTGCTCAGGGCCGCAACTTCAAATTATTAATCCGCTGGACTAATATGTCCTTATACTTTCTGAAACTGAAAAGTCCCTAACAAAATCAGTGCACCACCGATGAAGCAAAAAATACGGCAAATTTCGCCCATAAAATGTTTTTTTTTTTATATTTTCATATATTATGTACGCATAGAAAGAGCTTCACTTTTTTGTACAAATACCGAAAATATATTTAACGCCCCTCGTATTATATGTATATTCGGTAAGCGCGAGCCGAATCGATTTATAAAAGTTACGGCATTTAAAATGTCTCAGTTATCACGTTTCTTGGTTCCATTGCCCGACTCAACAACATATCAGTAGTTTCAGTACTTTGAGATGCTTGCAGAATCTTATTAAACACAGTTCGATCTACGATATTCAACATTTTAATTTAGTTGATACCATACGGAAAAGCCAAAAGGTCTACATGACGGAATACATTCGCACTAGCGATGATTATTCCGTGCTCGAAATCCATTTAATTTTACGATTCAACTTGTTTTTCTGCTCACGTCTAAATGTAATCCAATATCTGCCGATAGTCGCCCGCCATCTCGTAATCAAATGTTTTAGACAATCCCTTAGGTGAATGTATTAATTTAAAATCCATTTACAAATGGCGGACCGGAGAGCTCCCCCACTGTAAAACATCCTGATGAATATTTTAGTTGCAGGATTTATACGGTTTGAAGAACTGTTTACATTAGCTCTGTTTCAGAAGAATTATGGACGCCGCTGTATACTTTACTCGAAGTACATGTAATATTCTTTTAAAATTTGTACATTAATGCAAAGAAGTCTAATTCCTTTGGGAAATCAGTCCCAGAGTGAAGAAAGGTGAAATTTGCAAGCTTTAATCTCATTCACGTTTGATACCATTCTTAAAGACTAAATATCCATCAGACTATAAAAGTCACGACTTTAACAAGTAAATAAAAGTCTCCGAAATTGCGTCCAAGTCCGGTCTTTTAACCTGTCTGCGACTCATAAAAGCGGATCCCCGCCTCTAAAACAGATCATTTTTTACGCAAACTCTTATTTATTTGCCCAACAATGCGCCCGTAATCTGCGCATAAGAGTACTGGCTCTGTTATTGTTTGCACAGAGTATAAAAATGTATTATATTGTCCAATAATATGTATTCAAGCAGGGCATACATTTTCTGGATTTCATTTTGGACAGTGGCGAACAAGCACGTGACTGGAATGAGCGTTAATTACGTTTCCAGGTTGTTTTTTCCAGCGATGAAAGCCCGACCCCCGGTTTCGTATGAAAGAGACAATATTTCTGATTAATGGCAACATTCCCCGTGATTTATCGTAACGATTATGTTGCGTGTTACGCAATTTGCAACCCTTGTTCAACAGTAGTTTGATTTAAGTAAATTGTAGCAGCAAGCGTTCGCAATGCTTTGAATGATCAAATTAAACTTCTTATTTGAGTATTTAGCGTAAGTTTTACTCAAGACTTTTCAGATAGTGAACAAGATATTTTCTCACTAATATCTCGTAGTCACATAGCTATAGTGTTAGTTCTTGAGCTGCTATAGAGGGAAGTGATAGAAATTTAATAAAATGAGCAATGGGCAAAAAGTAGGATGACAAATGAATCGCGGGCTGGTCGGCACGTGTGAAGGACGTCCATTAGTTCCGATCAGCGGGCTTTTGTGAGGACCGAATGGCCTTAATGACCTAAGTTGTCAGTAAGTATAATTTGACTTTTGAAAAATTGTAATAACGACTCGTAATCAATTCGCTATGCCGCGATTCTTCGGTAGCATTACGTCAAATGGTGTCACTTTTAATATTATTATAAAAATAAGTCAACCGATCACCTCCAGGCACTCCTGCTCATCAGATCGTAGGTTAAGTGCATCTGTACACAATGTAACTATCCATCAAGTGATAACTTACCTCTGATGAATATAGCTCGCTAAGTTTACGTGACAGTGGGCAAAGCACAATGCTAATAGAAGATGGTTGATGACGCCGATGACCACACACTGAAATACTCCACATACGAAGAACCTTCTTCAAATCGACTGTTGGATGACCTGATAAAAGTCGAAGGAGTGCGGGTGGCAGGACTGGTCATGGTTGCGTGGCTAATGATGAAATTATGCGAAGTTATGAATTTTATGATGCTGAGTTAGAAATAAGCAGCTTTATCTATCTATGTCCACAAACACAACGTAATCACAGGACAAAGACAAGAAAAAAGCAAAGCATTCGCTCCCAATTCACCGTCAAACCATCTCAATCGATGCATCAAAGGCTCCCAGATCGTTTGAGCATAATTATTTGGCAGAAGTTCCGCTATTACGGGCCATTGCCGGAAGTGAAGCAATAAAACCGACAGCCAGTGAATTATGCCGTCCTAAGCTCGACCACGCCACACAGGCCTCGGCAAGCAGTTAACGGCGGCTGAGATGATCAGTTAGTCGTATAACATAACCTTTCGCAAAAGTATGAAATAATCTAGTTGAGTTATCGTTCGTGACATGGGCTCTGATCCTGGCATTGTTAATTTACCAATTATTACTATTTGTTTCATTATATTTTTTATCATATAATACTACAGGTCTAACGCTTAACTGAGTCTCTTTCTGAGGTAAGGGAGCGGTATGGGAGGGCATGACGTGTCCTGTCTCGCTATACACATATACGTCACTTGTCACCCCTACCGTACCGTTCCCATAGGTACCTCAGGAAGAGACACAGTTCTGCGTTTGGCCTATACTTCCCAGGTGGATACAGGCTCTACAAAAAGTAATATTTCAAAATTGAAACTCACATCTTTCGAATTTCGTTTTTCTTCAATTATTTCATTCTGGTTTGTTTCCTTTTTTAACCCCCGACAAAAAAAGGGGTGTTATAAGTTTAACGTGTCTGTGATTTTCTGTATCTGTGTAGGTATCTGTCTGTGGCATCGTAGCGCCCATACGGAGGAACTGATTTGAGTTCGGTTTTTTTGGTGTCATAGATGATTTTATCCCGAGTGTTCTTACCTTTGTTTGATGAAAATCGGAGCACTCGTCTCCAAGATAGTCAGCTTTTAATGGAACAAGTGACCGGATCTCAGCCAATATTGAAGCTAGGAACTCCAAACTTTGTTATGTTCATTTGTGTAGGGGGGTGTTTAAAACTTTTAATTTTCTATAGTTATTTTTCAATATACCCACACGACTAGTTTAAAAGAAATATTTTCAACGTAAGCTCTTTAAAAAGCGAAATTTTTGAAGAACGATTATTTCGACAGAACAATTTTACTGTGAACAAATTCGCTACTTGATTCATCATAGATTATATCCTCTTCCCTCCTTTATCTATTTTAGTAGGCTACACTTATGTGGGTAAAATCTATTAACACTACTAGAACTCTACAAATACTACAAATAAATCATCTTCTAATCTCCTCCAGTTGTTTTCAGTTTGCTTGTTAAACAGAGTTATAAGCATATAGTTATAGCAATATATCATAACATGACTCACAAAGTTGGCGAAGCCCAGATGAATCACTGGATCGATGCTGCTGTATCGCCTTGCACTCAGCCCAATTCTAAAACGATAGAAGAGTAATCAAACTGTAAGTACATACGTCATTTCAGCACGGTACAAATCAGCTTTACTAGACGCAAGTTGTACATACTGCATGCTTGTTATTAGAGCTTTAGTATCCGCAGATAACAGGATAGGAAATTTAATATCAGAGAGTATGTGGTAATAGTGATACCGTCGAAAATAAAAAAAAACCGGCCAAGAGCATGTCGGACCATGCTCAGTGTAGAATTCCACACCCGTTCATAAATACGAAAAACTGCACCATCGATGAAAAAAAACGATATCAAAAAGTGTAGCAAAAGAGCATATCCCCACTGCACTTACGTCCTTTTGTTGAGAAGCGCTCTTTTTCGGCAATAACTCAAAATATTCGATTATATTGAAAATATTTTTCGTTGAAAGTATTTATTAAGCTTTATCTTTGATTTTTTTTTCATATTTATTGGACATAAGGTTTAGAAAATATTAGCTTTGGTACTTCATGCCAAAAACTTACTACAAAAAAAATTATTCCTTTCTTGTTTCAATGTTTTGACATTTTCGTACTTTGAAATATCAAATAAATCGCAATGACCAAATTCAAGAAAATTAAAAAGTGAAAAAAAAAACAAACCGCCATATTATTTTGGGAACAGAGCTTTGCCCACAAGGAGTATCTAATTTAAAACTAAAATAATTAGAACATTTGATAGAAAGGCTAATTTTGAATAGAAACACGACTACAGCCTTTAAAGAAAAGTTTTGAATATGTAGTTCGCATTTACTGAAATTAAGTTAGCCAATCAATTGGAATTCACACTGAATAGCAAGGTCAGATGGCACGATGTAAAAGTTGCCTCTTAGAGTTCCACCGTCTAAATACCAAACATATTTTTTTTATTTTAGATCATAAAAGATCGGTTCCTACCGGACCTAGGCTGAAAATTGCTGGCCTGCGAGTATCGCTTTGCTGAAAACCTACTTCGGAAGATGGTACGTTTTCGCGGTAAATCAGATTGGAAGGTTCTGCATATCAGTGGATGAAGCAGTTGAGGAGTAATATTTTTTAATTCTGTCAGCAAGGCATAGAATTAAAAGCGTTTTCGACATTAAGTTTGACTAATACATCACACGATTCGTTTGTCAGGTAAGTGCGTATAAGCCATGGACGGCTGCCTCGCACCCTCCTTTTACGCCGAAACCGAGTTGAAAACAGACTGTTGCACTATGTGTTTAACTGCAATTTTGGAGGCGAGACGTCTGAATGTGGATCCAACGGCAATTGTTCTCAACCCGCCGTCCTTTTTAGTGAGAGCGATAAGGTTTGCGCCGTATAGGCTCGGAACTATAGCTGGGTTGACGATACCCAAGTACCTATATCTTGTTTATTATAATTTTGTAAGCCAGTCAATTACGCGCTCACCGGCATCGCCCACAGTATGAGACGTCAGGTCTTTCAAATGTTGGGGTGACAGGCCGTCCAGGCCTGCAGCAGAACCGGTTTTGAATGATAAAATTCCATCAATGACGTTTCTGTTTTTCATTTCCAGGCAAGCCTGGTTTGCCATTTGAGGATTAAAAAAGTTGGGTATTGTAGGGGATGTTTGTAGGACCAGGAAGATTTCAGGGGGTATCGGGTGATAGCACATCGCTTGAAGAGAAAACAAGGCGCTCCCTAAGACCGCCATATCGCTAATTTTGGACGACACGGTTTGCGGCGGTTAAATGATGGGGTGACTTTTTATGGGACTACGGATGGTATGGAATAATTGCTACGATTGTTTTTAATTTTTCTAGTAAGCGAGATGTTTGAACCGCCTTTTTGTGCGTGGAGGGTATATAAGGGGAAAAGCAGAAGATTATGCCCCTTTTCTATATTATTTTTCTGCACGCATTTATCTATCAGATGGGTCAGTGTGAGGCGTCGACGGTTCTGGCACCCCGAGGTACTCTTTTTAGGACTGGGATATTATTTTTGTGTTCACTGAGGAATGGAGTAGTTGGTTAGTCGGCAGCAGAGGAGAGAGAGAGAGAGGACTGGTAGTTATTAGGCGGTACCGCATCTTGACTCAGGCAATGTCCATGTACTTTAGTCGTGCTTTTACTCGATTGTATTAGGGGTTGCAACCACAAAAAAAAATAAAAACGTACAAAAGGTAAACACTTACGTCTAAAATAATTAGTAAGTACAAGAAAGAAGAGAAACCGCTACTAAGTGGTACAAGTTCGTCCCAACTTCACTGAACACTGACGGAAACGTAGGTGAAAACACTGGTCAAACCATTCATGGTATTAATTATATGAATAATTGGTAAAAGAGTAAGATTCGGAAAATATAATATATTACACATTCTCATCTATGAATATAATCATAACATTTGTCTTATTTGTTGCGTCGTTCGTTGTTTTGACATGTGTCACGCATCCCCGGTGCAGTAAAACGGCTCGCTCGGCAGTTTCTACGCAGCAAAAACGTTCACAGCGTGTTGTCTATGCGTGTTCTTTATTAGGGCGCAGTATCAGCCAAGACAAATGGTTCAAGTGTTGAACTTTAGAAAATGTAGAAGCCGGGTGGGGTGATGAGTGAAGACAGTAATTTCATAAAGTATACATTTTGTAGTTATATTTATATAAAGAGAAATGGCAGTTCGAGACATTTTGTACTTTTTGAGTAAAATGCCTATGTCATACAGACGGACATGACGAAACTATAAGAGTTCCGTTTTTGCCATTTTAGCTACGGAACCCTAAAAATACATGCCTTTAGAAAAAACAATTAATAAATGACGATAGTCGGTAATCCTTAAATAATATTTTTTTATAACAATATTGCATCTACAATTTTAAAGTAAATCATTCGCAAAAAGTAAAATTATTCGTAGTCTATTGCATTCATTTTATAAATCTCAAAAAGTACTTAAAATCTCTCTACTGGCATAGTGTTATTACGAATATAGGGTAGAGAACAGACAAAAATGCATTGCCCAAACCGAAACCAAATTACTTTTCCGGGACACGGTTCTTATAAGAAGGCATATCAAACTTACACATTTTCAAACACTTGTCGCGACATTTGTACAGTTTCCTAGTATGAATGACTATAAAGATTAGAAAAAATTAAAAAAAAAACATGATGCTACTAACTTTTAAATTTTTCATACTAATCGATGTCGACCAAAGATAAAATGTATTCATACGAGGGAACTGTACAAATGTCGCGACAAGTGTTTAAGGAATGATATCCAAAAATAAATTCGATATTAAATTAAGATATTTGTAATTTTGAGTTCACATAACGTCATTCGGAAACGGACGACATCGGAAATAAAAATGCATACCTCTGAGAAACTTGATGTTCTCATTTATACCGGTGCAAGTAATAGCTAAGACTGGCAAGAGACCAATATTGCAACTCGTCAAGTAAACGAATAGGGTATGTTCCTGGGTAAAAAAAAGATCTAATTAGTCAGTCAGTTAGAATTAAAAAAAATATTGGACACGTATTTTTTCTCTTCACAACCAAACAAAACAAGACAAAGATACAGCGCGTCAAAGTTTGGGAAAACGGAAAACGGTCGCGACGGTGACGTCACGGGGAAGGTTCCCCCTGTTTTGGCATAAATTTTTTAGTCATAATTTTGCATGGCATATTCAATGTAGGCATAATTGACTTTTCGCATAAACTGTTTTGGCATAATCAAGGTTCGCATACTTTGATAACGCAGATATTAATTTGTCATAATTTGTTTGCGCATATTTTTGTTTGTCCGAATCATGTCTACGCATAAAATGAATAGGCATATTTTTATCAGACCGAAAATTATTTGCTCATAATCTTGCAGCTTATGTTTTTGTTAAATATACTTAATGTTAAAAATAAGACCATGTTATTTATATCTTCATATATGTTTCATTATCTTGTGATATAGGTAATGTTAGCATTTTGCCGCTCCGCTATACATAGTCATAATACAAACCTAACCTAACCTACAGTTTTCGGTTTTTGACCCATTTTGACGCTCCGCTCGCTTCGCTCGCTCCGCTAAACATGGTCATAATACAAACCTAACCTAACCTACAGTTTTCGGTTTTTGACCCATTTTGACGCTCCGCTTTTCTGCTAGCAGATCGTTTTTGCGAAGGACGCACTTCTAACCTAACCTAACTTACTTTTCTGCTAGCAGTTCCTCTTTGCGAGGGATGCAGTTCTAACCTAACTTAACCCGCTTTTCTTTTTGTAATTTAAGTATGCCAAGATAGATTCGGACAATAGATAATATGCCAAGTACCATTATGCTATACCAAATTATTCGTAAATATAATCGGCCTACACAATAGTATGCGAATACAATTTCGGACAAATACATTTTCGGTAAGTTAGAACTTATGCCAAATAAGGTTTCTGCCACATTACCATTCGTCGAAAACTGAATATGCCAAGTCTGTTATGCTAAAACAGTTTCGGACAAACAAAAGTATGCGACATAGAGGGAACCCCACGGGGAATTGTAACGGAAGTAGTTAGTAGATAGCTGCTTCTGCGGCACCTTGGGACACCCCCCGCGGAGCGGAGATTTTTTATGTATTTTTGACTCCGCCCTTCAAAAAAAAAAAACGGTTGGTCGGCATATAGGTTGCTAGTTTTTTTGTATCTGTTTTCTATTATGAGAATTTTTATGTATTTTTGACTCCACCCTTCAAAGTTGGCCTCGCTCAGATAGATATGTGATTTTTTCAATACCCATTAATCATTCACAATTTTGATGAAATAAATCGAACAACCTTTTGGTTAGGCAAAGACACGTAAATTTCTTTTGTGACAGGTGTTGCTTTGTTATTTTTTGAGTCGGCTGCGTTAATTTATCAGGGTAGATAGTAATAAACTGGGCTTAAAAGCGTTTAATTTTATATTAAACTCCCGAGTTTTTGTCGTTTTCTCACGCAAAAGAATTCTGTGGGAATGTTTTTTTTTTTAATTATCATAAGTCACACGAGTTGTAAGGATAGAAAAGGTTATAAATAATCTTATTTATTACTAATGGCGGTGTTTTTATATTCCTGGAAGGTTAAAATTACGATGATAGAACCACAGGGCGCAAGTTTAAACGTTTTGCAGCTGCATACTGATTTTAATTGGACTGGTGAGAAAATCAGGTTACGACAAGTCATATTTATGTAGACCTGATACATGACGCTAGTGTTTATGTGTGTGTGTGTATGTATATGTGGCTAATAAAAGCAGAACTCCAAAAGAGGGGGCCATCATTCGTTCAGATTGCTTCGTTTAAAGACAGTGTCGAGGTTCTTCGAAGTAATTAAAATTGTTGAAGTACGGTCTGTGCATTATTACCAGTTGTAAGTTTGAAACTCAGTGTCTACATTGTTGCTTACTGTGGTTACGAGTCAAAAATGGAGGTAAGCTTTTAACTTTACATATATATTCATATTTTGATGATACGGATAACCTAGTTGGTAGTGACCCTGTCTCCAAAGCCGAAGGTCCCGGGTTCGATTCCTGGGGAGGGCAGACGTTCGTCGCACTGAGCACGAACATTTGTTCCTCAGTCTTGGATGTTTTTGATTTATTAATGTATTTAATTTTATAGTACCTATATATATACATGTATATAGTGTCCCTTACTACTCATAACACAAGCCTATCTAGTGCTTAATTTAGGACTAGGTCGATTTGTGTAAGATATCCCCTGATATATATATTATTCACTTCTATTTGTATAAAACCTCTCAAATATTTTTTGTTTTTGTTTTAGGCATTGAGTGAGGACGCTATTGAGTACTCTATGAAAAATTATTATTTTAGTAATTTGGCTGATGAGGAAGAACCAAAACCGCTTAAAATTCAAGCCCAAAAACGAGCCAACAACATTGATATATTTTTCGATAAGCCCAAAAAGAGACAGGCTACAGAATATTCGTGTACTGTGGCTCAATCTGCAAATGGAGGTACCAATTATATATCTTCCCGCGTTGAAGACTCTACTAAGAGCACTCACCTTGTTAAAATCGATGTTTATGACATGAAAAAGTTGCGTGGTGTCCCAAATGATCAACAGTGGAAATTCGCGGACACGAGGATCAAATACTACGCGAAAAGTGACGATGACGATTATTATTGTAACACAAAAGAATTAATTTACAAGATTACGAAACATATTGCTTCTAAAAACGACTGCAAGAAATATTTTATTGACGCTAAGAAATAAAAAAAGCCGCAATTTATGTCCACCCCGCCCACAACCCCACTCCAACCCATCAACAAAGAACTATATAAGCAACATAAAACGACCCACACTCATCTTAATCTGCACCCGTGAAACTCAATCGACAATATGGATCTTGAGAACTCGGCCTACGATATGGACTTATACGAACGTTGCCAAGACCTGTCCGATCTGCAAAAATCAAATTACGATAAGGAGCTATATCAACATTGTGAGGAATTCGAGAACCAATCACCTAAATTGTGAGTATAAATATTTAAATCATGTTGAAACCAGTCCTTCTTCGGGTTCGTCTCCCCACTATTAAGTATAAGTAGGGTAGGGAGGCGGTCCCAATATAAACATCATCCTTAACCAAATGTATCGTATTCGTTATCATGATGTCGTTGACTAGCGAAGATATTAAAATGTTCAGTAAATCGTTGCTATTAAGCAGTTTTCATAAATATTTACGATTATGGTTTATCAGTGGAAAACTTGATGACATAATAGCTAGTGATCCTGACATTAAACCATATATTACCCCTTGTAGTGGACACTTCACCGGTGTTCCATTATTAACATCAGATTACGATGCCATAGATGGCATATTACCCATGGAGGCATATTGTTTTATTTGTGTATCAAAAAAACGAGGTAATAAGGTGTTCCAAGTGACTAATAAAAGTGAAGCATTTATTAATCATATTGTTATATTTACTCATTACTTACGCATTGAATATATAATTTTTGTTATTTTTTTTTTAGAACACGTGGAGTGAAAAGAAAACGCGTTTCAAAAGATTTTTTGCAACCTCGTGATTCGTCTACTCCAGCAGTGAAAATAGAACACCGAAGAGACAGTGAAAAACCGTCAACTTCTCGGTCCACAACTGAACCATCGGCTCCTGCTATCGTCGATGACACCGTGGAGTGTAAAACCTGCCAAAAGAGCGTTTCAAGAAGGTATTATGCCCAGCATTTAAGAAGTAACATCCATAAAAACAACTGTGTAAAATTTGATCATTCTTATCCAAATGTTGAATTAATTGAAGCTGCATTTGGAAATAGGCTATTAACGTATAGAATTATGTCAGACCAGAGAAAAACTGACCTTGAATTTGAGATCCCAGAACTTTTTCTTGAAGCTATCAAAAGCTCTCTAAACAAACTAATAGACGATACAATTAATCAGCTAACCATTTTCAAGGTAAGTTTTATATTGCATGCTGAATTTATACAAGAAACTAAACAAATTATAAATTATTTCGATTTTAACGTTTTGAGTTGGACTATTTGCAAAGGAGATGACAGGGAAACTTTTTTTCAAAATTTAAAAAGCTCGTTGGTTAGTAAAATTTCTAATTTTGAAAAAAAAGACAGTGGTTGGAGTCTTAAACATATTAAATACATAGATATGAACATTAATCAGTTTAATCCATTGCGCGGTTCTTCATATATTGACTTACCCCACGACATTAAAACCAAAAAAGCAATCATTAACGTGCAAAACTACGACCACGAGTGTTTGAAATGGGCTCTATTATCAGCATTGTATCCAGTAAAGGATAGTTCACAGAGAGTATCGTCCTATAGTATACATCGAAATAAATTAAATTTTGCGGATATACCATTCCCAGTTAAAATAACCGATATACATAAAGTTGAAAAATTAAATGACATAAGCATCAATGTTTTTGGACTGTGTTATAATGAAAACTTAAAATCCCATGAAGTAAACGGTCCACTATATTTCACCAAATGCCGCAAATCAACGCATATAAATTTACTTTACATATCGAGAGGTAGTCAAGGGCATTATTGTTATATAAAGAACTTATCTCGATTAGTAAGCCGTCAAATATCGACAACTAATCGCAGCTATCACATTTGCGATGGTTGTTTATTAGCGTTTCGTTCAGATGAACAATTAACGAATCATCAAAAAAATGATTGCAGTCATGTCGTTGTTGAACTCCCGAACCCTGAAAAGACGAAACCAAATTGGTTTGGCGAAGAAATTTCAAGTGACAAGATTGTTTTCGATAAATATCAACGGAAGCTTAAATTACCGTTTGTTGTGTATGCAGATTTTGAGGCATTTTTGAATCCAATAGCGTCTTGCGATCCCGATGCATCAAAATCTTATACGAAAAACATACAACAACATGAAATGTACAGTTTTGGTTATTTTATTAAGTGTTCATTTGATAGCAGTCTTTCACGGTATAGGTCATATGTCGGTCCAGATTGTGCTAAAGTATTTATGGATACCCTTTATAGTGACTTGGCAAATGTACATAAATTTATTTGTTTTCGGAAAAAACCAATTCCATTAGATCAGAATGATTTAAATAAAATTTCAACAGATAAAAATTGTTTCGTATGTGAAAAGGAATTAAAATCTCAAAGCGTTTTCAGTTATGATTGGACTACTGGAAAATTTCAAGGAGTAACACATAAGTCATGTGACCATAAATTCACACCCCCATCACATATTCCTGTATTTTTTCACAATCTGAGCAATTATGATGCACATTTTATCGTAAAAGCTTTGAATTTCCAGGAAGGAGCTATAGATATAATACCTCAAAATAAAGAAAAATATATTTCATTCAGCAAACAACTGAAATTTGATAAGAGACGGTTGACACTGAGATTTGTGGATTCCTTTAGGTTCATGTCGAGTAGTTTAGATAGTTTAGCTAAAAACCTTCAAGAACATCAATTTCGTGAGCTAAGGAACCAATACCCCAAAGATGACGATTTTAAACTTTTAAAGAAAAAAGGCATATTTCCGTATGAGTTTATGAAATCGTATGAATCTCTTAAAGTGTCGTCGTTACCCAAAATAAATGATTTTTATAGTTCATTAACAGATAGCTGTATAACAAATGCAGATTATGAACACGCACAAAACGTTTGGAATCATTTTAATTGTAAAACAATGCTAGATTATTCAAACTTGTATTTAAAAACAGATGTACTCCTATTAACAGACATCTTTGAAAATTTCCGTTCTGTGTGTCTAGAAACCTATAAACTCGATGCCGCAAACTATTTTACCGCACCTGGTCTCAGTTGGGATGCTATGTTAAAAATAACTGGAGTTGAACTTGAACTTTTAACAGACTTTAATAAAGTTTCGTTTATTAAAAAAGGACTTCGAGGAGGTATATCGCAATGTAGCAATCGTTATGCTAAAGCAAATAATTGCTATATGTCAGAGTTTGATTCTGATCAATCGACATCGTATCTCATTTACCTCGATGCCAATAACTTGTATGGTTGGGCGATGTCGCAACATCTACCTATTGGAGAATTTGAATGGGTTGATCCTGCTACAGATTTCAGAATTTCTGAAGATGCTGACCATGGTTATATTTTAGAAGTCGATCTACAATATCCCGACATATTGCACGATTCCCATTCAGACCTCCCGTTTTGCCCCGAGCACATAATAATAGATAAAAGTAGACAGCCAAAATTAGTCCCCAATTTAAACAACAAAGAAAAATACATTATACACTATAGAAATCTTATTCAATGTTTAGAAAATGGATTACATCTAATAAAAGTCCATAGGATTTTGAAATTTAAACAAACTAACTGGCTTCAAAAATATATTGATTTAAACACTACACTAAGAACAAGTGCAAAAACTGATTTCGAAAAAGACTTCTACAAACTAATGAATAATGCAGTTTTCGGCAAAACTATGGAAAATATAGAAAAACGTGTGCAAGTAAAATTATTAACGCATTGGGCAAATCATGGTCATGTCAAAGGAATTGAAAGTTATATAGCTCGTCCCGAATTTCATAGTATTTCAATTTTTTCCGAATGTTTGGCAGCGGTACAATTGAAAAAAACTAAATTTATTTATAACAAGCCTATTTATTTAGGTTTCTGTATATTAGACATATCAAAAACATTAATGTACAACTTTCATTACCAATACATGAAGCAAAAATTTGATAATAGTGTTAAATTGTTATATACAGATACAGACAGCTTTATTTACCAAATTTATACGGAGAATTTTTATAATGACATTAAGAATGATATTAAACAATATTTTGACACATCCGACTATGTATCTAATAATATTTACGGCTTTCCATGTGTAAACAAAAAAAAATTGGGATACTTTAAAGATGAAAATAAGGGTGAAATTTTGAAGGAATTTGTTGGCTTGAGATCAAAAATGTATGCCTTAAATGTTGGTGGTAATATAGTGGCTAAAGCTAAAGGCGTGAATAAATGTGTTACTAAGAAATTCCATATTAATGATTACAAACGTTGTCTTGATGAAAAACATAATATTATGTCGGAAATGGTTCGATTTCGCTCAATCAAACATGTAATTTTTACACAAAAAATTAATAAAGTATCTCTATCTCACTCGGATACAAAGCGATATATTTGTAAAGATTCATTCGATACTATAGCTTGGGGTCATCATAAATTAAAGTGTATAGATGAATAACATCCAATAAATTATAAGTAGTGTTTAAAATGTAGCAATTTTGTGTAGAAAAATATGATGTGTAATAAATGTAGATGATATTTAACTTTTTTTTTCCTTTGTTTTTTGTATAATTCTGTGTTTTAAGAATAAGAATAATACATTTATATGTTTCTTATATATTTCCATCAATATGATTTTATGTTGCTAGATTAAGAAACTTCGTTTTAATAGTGTATTTTTAACGTTTTTTTTTGTTGTCTGTGTGCTCATGGTTTTTTATTGGTTTCTTTTCTTAGTTATAATTTATAAAATAAATTTTCTGAAAAAATATATATACATTTTTTTTTTATTGTTACACATTGGAAAGCTTTTGTACAAGCACAGTATACATATATAAACACACGTTTTCACATTTGCGTTTTAATTTCATGATAAACTTCAACGAAGAAAGACAGTTTTTTTTTGTTTAAACAATGAACCATTTCATCCATCCATTTACGGCTATTGTTGCTGGTCCAAGTGGTTGTGGAAAATCGAACTTTGTCACAAATTTTTTGAAAAATGTGGGGCAAATGTGTAATATTGAATTTAGTCAAGTGCTGTGGTGCTATGACGAAATGCAGCCACTGTATAATTTGAATGGTATTGATTATGTTCAAGGTATTCCTGATTTAAATATGTTCGATGGGAAACAAACTAAACTCCTTATAATCGATGATTTAATGAGAGAATCCGACGGACGTATTGTTGATATTTTTACTAAAGGTAGCCATCACAGGAATTTAAGTGTTTTTTATATAACTCAAAATTTATTTCATCAAGGAAGAGGTCAACGTGATATATCCTTGAACACCTCCTACATTGTTTATTTTAAAAATCCCAGAGATAAAACTCAAATACGATATTTATCACGGCAAGTTTATCCAGAAAATCCAAAGTTTGTTGATGAAGCCTACAAGGATGCTACTGATAACGCTCATGGTTACCTCATGATTGATCTAAAACAAAATACTCCTGATGCATGTCGTTTCAAAACTAAAATATTCCCGCTTGATGGTCATTGTACAGTGTATGTTCCTAAAAAAGGATTTAAATACAGTGAGAATCCACAAGTTTTAGTCAGTTATAAATGATGCATGCGAGGGTTAACACACATAAACATTTACTTGAAGCATTGCACCTACTTAAACCAAAATATCGAACGGCTTTGCTCAAGTCTTGCGATGATGAAGAGATTAATATCATTTGTGAGTGTATTTACAACGTTTTAAAGGGTAAAGTTCCTTTAGAAAAAAAACAGAAATCTCAGTTAAGAAAGTATAAAGACATTTTACGAAAGTTAGTTTCAAAAACTAAACACAAAATAAGAAAAAACGTTATTATTCAGAAAGGTGGAGCATTTCTACCTATTGTATTAGGTGCAGTTTTAAGTGCTTTATTTAATACTATAGCAAAGACATAATGGATAACACGAAGAAAATGTTGTTAGTGGAACCTGACTTTATCGAAAGACTCAAACGGAGTGAGAGTTCAACAGAAAATTCATCGTCCCGTTTAGATGGAGACATGGCAAAAATCCTGAAGAGTAAAATTGATGATCGTGAAAAGTGGAAATTATATTCGCAAGCGCTACAACGTTTCTTACATTTTGCTGAATCAAATCGAAAGCCGTTAAAAATACCCATAGTTTTGGGTGGAATGGAACATACTACTAACGAGAACGATTTTTTTGGTCAAAAAAATATTAAAAAGGAGGACAATGCTATTAAGGATCCAGCTAAGAAGGAACAATTGCAGGAACCAGAAAGTGACGTTTATGGAACACCACCTGATGCAGCGAAACCTGAGTTATCTAAGCAATATTCCCCCTCTTATATCATGGACGTAATACCCAAATCTTATAGAGCAAAAACTCAAACATTGCTTGCGCACATGATTAAAAGTCAAACAAAAGTTTGGTGGAAGGAGAACGGTGAAGTAGTAATAAATAATCGTACTATTCCAAACAGTAATATTCTTGACTTGGTAGGCGATGTGTTAAGACCTCTTAAACGTTCAAAACCAATAGGTTGGGAAGATTTTGCCACTCTTTTAAATGATATTAAAGTTCCTACATCCTGTATAGGTAACCCGTCGAACTTGGAATTTATTAAAAGAATTCAATCAATTGACTCCAACACTTCACCCGCTTCTTCAAGCAACGGCAACTCATCAGGTTAGGGAGAAAAACGCATCGGACACCTCTTTCTACTAAGCCACTCAAACAATCTAAAAAAAAATTAGATTGGGAAAAATGGACCCCCTATTAGAGATAAATAGAATATACTATGATGTATCAAATCCAGCTGGTTACAGTAGTATTAATAAGTTACTTAAAGCAATGCATGGTCGAATGAATAAAGATGAGGTTGCTAACTGGTTACGTTCTCAGGAAACATATACATTACACAAACCAGTTCAGAGACGTTTCACTAGAAACAAATATATTTTATCAAATTACAATGAAACTTTGGGCAAGTAGATTTAAGTGATATGCGTACATACAGTCAATACAATGGTGGTTTCAAGTATATATTGTGCGTTATTGATGTCTTTAGTAAGTATGCCTTTTGCTAGACCTATGATAAAGAAGGACTCGGACACGGTTAAAAAAATGTTTTGAAGATATATTCACGGAAGCTAGAGTAACTCCACGTCATATTCAATCTGACAAAGGTACAGAATTTGTTTCCAAAGAGGTCAGGAAGTATTTTAAAGGTAAAAATATTAACTACTATACCACAAATAATCCCGATATAAAGGCGAGTATTGTAGAACGATTTCAAAAGGACATTAAAAATGAAAATGTGGCGTTATTTTACACACAAAAATACTTATAAATACATTGACATTTTACAAGACCTCCTTTACTCATATAATCACAGTTACCATTCAAGTATTAAAATGCGTCCGATAGATGTTAATTTTAATAATATTATGACTGTTTGGAGTAATTTATACGATAGACCAAGAAATAGACTTAAAACATTTATTACTACTAACTTGAATGTTGGTGATCATGTAAGGGATAACCAAATACAAACACATATTTCAAAAAGGTTATGAAACCAATTGGAGTGACGAAATCTTTGTTATCGAATCGGTCATTAACAGATCACCTCATCTTGTTTACACATTAAAAGATTTACAGGGTGAAACAATTACTGGTACTTTTTATTCTAAAGAGTTACAGAAAGTTACTTATAACCCCACCATCACCTATAAAATAGATAAAATAATAAGTTCAAGACGAGTTGGCAACAGAAAGGAGGTGCTTGTGAAGTGGAAAGGTTATCCGAATAAATTTAATAGCTGGATCTCTGCATCGAGCTTAGAAGAAATATGAGTGATGATAGTTTTTATTTAACTTTGCTGAGCAATAGCTCAATTTCATACTACCCCGAAAATACAACAGCCAACTTTCTTACAAAACTACCGAAGACAATAAAATTAGAAGGAGAATGGGTCGTAGGATTAGTGGAGTTTCATTACCCATGTTCAATGTACAATGTTCAAGAACATGAAAACGTAGTCTACATAAAAAAGAAAGTCTCATTACCAAACGAAAACAAGCCTATTGATGTTGAATATAAGTCACATATTCCTGCAACCACTTATGATGATATTGATCACTTTTTAACTGCTTTTAACGAAAAACACATTATTGAAAAACAAAGTGAAATTCCGATACGACGAAATATCGAAAATGGTTAAGGTCACTTCTTCACATAAAGAAATAATTTCTGTACGTGCTACGCCAATACTTAACCTTCAGCTTGGTTTTAAACCAAATACTAACCTTATTCAATGTCAAATTGGAAAATATCCTGTTAATTTATATCTAGGACTACCATCGCAACTGTTTATATATTCAGATATTGTTCAACCCTCAAGTGGTAGGAGATGTTATGACATCGTTACTAAGAATAATACCACTTGATCCAACAAAATACATTTATGGAGCATATAAAATGCATGGTTTTGCTCCTGCACATTACATACCAGTTTTACGTAGAGAGTTTGATACTGTTGAAATTGATATAAGAACACATACGGGTGGAAAAGTTCCATTCCAGTTTGGAACTTCTTGCGTGAAACTACATTTTCAGCGAATAAAATGAATCAAAGGCGTGGAAATAATCTTTGTCCATATGAACATTATTATTCTCATCAAGCTGGTTCTGGAGTTGGAATTATTTACAAAGGTGTTCCTCACCAGCGAGGACATGGCATAGGAAGTTTTTTAGGAGGACTGTTTAGATCTGTATTTCCCTTATTGTCTAGTGGTTTTAGAACGGTCGGGAAAGAAGCATTAAATGCTGGTGTTGGTCTACTGTCTGACATGATGAATTCTCACCCTATCGACGATTCCATTAAGTCTCGTTTTAAGGATGCAAGTACTAATTTAAAAAGAAAAGCTGATGAAAAAATTGAGGCTTTAATGTCAGGGTCTGGGGTATAAAATGACACGAAAAAGACAAGACCGCACCATTGCATTCAGAGCATTGCGAGGGAGAGGTACCAAACGAATTAAAAATAAAATAAATTCTATCGATATTTTTTCTAACTAGACATGTCATTTTTACATAACCATTCGTGTGAATGCGCCAAGTCGGAATTAGATTTGTTTGCTCTTCCATCAACGCAAACAAGTATAGAAAGTGGGCAGTGGATACATTATAAACCTATTTCATCTTTAACTGACGACGGCCCCATTGAGTTTCAAGTTCCTGGATCAGGCGATGACTATATTGACCTGTCTCACACTTTTACTTCATGTCAAAGCCAAAATATTGAATCAAGACGGTAGTAACATCAAATCAGCAGACACTCATGTTGCACCAGTAAATAACTGGTTTGCATTCGCTATTTAACCAGTTGGATATATATTTAAATCAAAAATTAGTATCGCCCCCTAACAATACATATGCCTATCGTGCATATATGGAGACACTACTTAATTATGGACCAGCAGCAAAAGAGTCTCACCTTACATGTGGGCTTTGGTATGGAGACACTGCAAGTCATATGGATGCAACCGATGCAACTAACAAAGGGGTGGGTTAAAAGAGAAGGATTTATAAAAGATAGTAAGGAAGTTGAAATGATAGGCCACTTGCACGGTGATATATTTAATCAAGAAAAGTTTTTAATTAATGGTGTCGAAGTGCGTGTCAAACTAGTACGCTCAAAAGAGTCATTTATCTAATGTGCAGTCAAGAGAAAAAAACTCAAAGTGCGAATAACGGATGCCAGTTTAATAATTAGAAGAACAAAAATCAATCCAAGTGTTTTACTTGCTCATCAAAAGGTTTTAGACTCAACGACTGCAAAATATCCAATCACAAGAGCTGAAGTCAAAGTACTTACGATACCGTCAGGAGTACAAGGAAAAACACTTGATAATATATTTCTCGGTCAGGTTCCAAAAAGATGTATTATAGGGTTTGTTGATAACACGGCATTTAATGGCAATTTAAAACATAATCCCTTTAACTTCAACCACCATACTATGAATTTATTTAGTTTATATGTAGACGGTCATCAAATTCCTTCAAAAACATTGCAACCATCTTTCAGTACCGGCTTAACAGTATCAACATACCATACCTTGTTTTCTGGAACTGGTATTCATTTTCATAACGAAGGAAACTCAATAAATAGAGAGGATTATGGAAATGGTTATTGTTTAATGTGTTTTGATTTAACACCTGATTTATCAGCGAGTTCTACTTCTCATTGGAATCTTGTTAGACATGGCAGTGTGAGGTTAGAAGTTCGATTTGAAAGCGCTCTTACTACTACTGTTAACTGTGTTGTTTATGCAGAGTTTGATAATATCATTGAAATCAACAAACATCGTGATGTAGCTGTAGATTATAACAGTTAATTAAGTGGTATATAAATATAGATCTAAGTTTCCCATTGCACCACTGTTTCACAAACCTCAGTAACGAACTCATCAATAAATGTAAGAATTTGTAATGGATACCAAGAAATTGCAATTATGCATGAAGAAAATTTGCCCTACAATCGAACCAAATGTTTTTTCCAGCGAACAGAATCCCCGTTTTTATGAATCTTCCGGTTTATATAATAAGCAATTTAGATCCGGACTCAAAACCTGGCTCGCACTGGGTAGCAATTCATATTGATGTAAATGGAAACGGTGAATTCTTTGATTCCTTTGGTAGAAAACCTTCTGGTTATCACAAGTTATTTTTAAAAAGAAATGCAAAGAAATGGTTTTATAACCATAAATCACTCCAGAACTATTTTACTTCGGTTTGCGGAGAATACTGTTTAGTGTATATTTATTTTAGTTTATAGGTAAAACAATGTTTGATTTTTTAAGTATTTTTTTCGAAAATACCTCATGTAATGATTTCCTTGTAAACAAAATGTTCCAATCAATTTTCATGAAATAAATTATTATTTTAATAAATTATGTGTTTAATATCTACATTTTCCTTATTGTACTTTTTTTTACTTAACTTATGTTTTAACATGAATTAAAAATGCAAT